>OY998146.1:15489521-16038391 GCA_963921925.1 Sphagnum tenellum
TTGTATTTGGGGTGCTGTCAGTGGTAGGACTGTTACAAGATGAGGTGGACCCCATGGTATCCGTTGTGAAGGTGGAGAAGGCCCCTTTGGAGTCGTATGCGAGGTTTGGATGCACAGATTCACGAGATTAAGGAGGTAGTGGAGCTGCCTCTCACACATCCAGAGCTTTATGAGGACATTGGTATCAAGCCTCCTAAGGGTGTTATCCTTTACGGGGAAGCTGGGACTGGAAAGACATTGCTTGCCAAGGTGAGCTTTGTGAGTGCAGGACGGACTATTCAGGAGTGAGGGATTTTGTTGTTTTGGGTTGTTATTGCCACCAATGCATGAGGTGCAATCTAAAAGTAAGACCTGGGGTTGGAATTTGGAGCAGGCAGTGGCAAATTCCACATCGGCAACATTTTTGCGAGTGGTTGGAAGTGAACTGATACAAAAGTATTTGGGGGATGGTCCCAAGTTGGTGCGAGAGCTCTTTCGTGTTGCTGATGAGCTTTCCCCATCCATTGTCTTTATCGAGGAAATTGATGTCGTTAGGACAAAGAGGTAGGTTTTCCTCTTGCATAACATTGGATAGAACAATGCAGTTCTTCCTCCACAGGTACACTTCTGATAGTTCAAACTTGAGGGATGTGTTGTAGAGTGGGTCTTTGAGGTTCCTGCACTACTTGGCAGATATGATGCACACTCGGGGGGAGAGCGAGAGATTCAAAGAACTATGTTGGAGTTGTTGAATTAGTTGGTTGGATTTGATGCATGTGTTGATGTGAAAGTAATTTTGGCTACCAATCACATTGAGAGTTTAGATACAGCTCTGCTGCGGCCCTTAGGGTTTGCATGTTTGTCATATTGGGTTTGGAACCCTAGCAACTGGTCCCCGTTCACTAGGGGGTTAACATGTTTTACCATGATTTCCTATAGTGAATCACACCACGTGAAAAAACCCTTTTAATTAACTAGTGTTGTAGGTTGATTTAACTAATATGTGTAATTTCCACCTGAATTTGGGCATCACTTATTACCATCTTGTTTCACTAGCTTAATTGACCTGTTTGTAGCAACTGGTCCCCGTTCACTAGGGGGTTAACATGTTTTACCATGATTTCCTATAGTGAATGTCCTAGTTCACTCAAATCCTAGTGAAATACAAGGTGAACTTGGCCCGCATCTCCTAGTAGTGTAAAGGAATAGCGCGTGCAAGAAACATGCAATCAAGGAGTTGCTATTTACTTAATCAAGAAGGGGGGACTGGGATCACTCTAGGAGATGCAAGATGTTGAAAACTTTGACCAAACTAATGAAAGTAACAATGAAGAAGGAAGGAAAGAAACATCTCCATGGAAGCAAACAACATTTTGACAAAATTTGCTTTTAGCAACTTCAAAAAGGGATTGTAAAGCAATCTTCCACTTGTAATTCGTGCATCAAGCTTATGAAGCAAAGATAACTTCCCATACATGTAATTTCTACAATGCAGCTAATAACATGTATTTTACAAGCAAACTACAAGCAATGCAAGACCTTCAAATTGGGCAATGCACACACTTCAATAAGATGTCGTAGACACACATGTAATAATTGTATTGGTGAAATTGATCAATGACAAAAGCATCGGAGAAGAATCATGCAATACAAAATGCAAAACATGCATAATGACAAAGGATGATGATGATGCCCTAAAATGAAAAGGTCCGTCATCATGATGGCGAGAAAACATGGTGGTGTGGCATGCATGGCACAAAAGTACCATGGGGATGGGGATGTCGATGGTCCATTACACAAAATAGGTAACTCGAACGTAATTGATGTCAATGAATAGAAGGCTTGTTACGTGGGGAGGGAAATGGAGGACCTGGAAGTTACGAGGGTGAGGGGAAGGATGATGTCATGGTGATGTGGGGTAGTCCTTTCGTACCAGTAGCATTCAAGACCTTTGGCATGTATAACATTTTCCTTACCATATCACTAAACTTAAAAATCCACCATGTGTTTCATCTATCTAGCTCGTGTTTCAGGATGGGTTAGTTCAATGAATGTTCTTAGAACTAATGCATTGCCCTGCAAGGTATAGGGTGTGTAGGGTATAGTTTTGATGCAAAAGTAGATAAAAGAATTATGGAAATAAATGTTATGAAACTAAGGGCGACTTTATATGAGGGTCCAAGGTACAAAGACAAATGAATTCAAACAATTTTATTGGGGGGAAGTTTTGAATTGGTCCCAAGGCCTTTAAATGAGGGTCCAAGACCAAAAAGTGGCAAATTCATGTTAATATGGCACACCTATTTTGGAGGAAAATTCAATTGGTTCAGATCAAAAGACAATGCTACAAAAGAGTTTTTAATTTGGAAAACTAAGAATCAAGCTAGGAACCAAACAACACTCACTAAAAGAAAAACATGTATTTTCAACTAGTTTTTGCGATTAAATTTTCGTCGCCAAAAACATTTTGCAATTAAAATCCCTTTAGTTGCCTAAAACAAGTCACATGTGAGAATTAGTCGCAAATGACAAATGGTATTGTATGCAAAAAAAAATCAACAAATACATTTCATCCTTTGATTCCATTGTATACATCTTGTCACATGCAATTAAGCAGCAATTATTTTGGTCACAATGGCGGCAAATGATGTGTTGCCACATGTCTTAATATTTGATTATTTGAATTATTATTATTATTTTGAAATAATCTAGGACATTTAATTCAAATACTTAGATAATCTTATATTATGACATGTGGCCCAATGTAAATATGCCACGTGCCATTTATATAAAAATTTAAGTTGGTAGGTATATAAATAGGTGCCTATGAACCTATACTACATACCAACCTACCTACTTAGGTTAGAAAATAGGTAGGTAGGTTTTACCTTCCTAGGTTAAATACCTATTCATATAGGTAGTTACTTAGGTAGGTAAGTACATGCATCAATCTAGGTGGGTAGGTCAAAGTAGGTACCAACCTAACTAAGTTAATGAGTAGGTTGGGAAGGTAAATACTTTAGAAATGTGGATAATTTTTTTTTTGTTTTGAGTTGAGCCTTTTGATTAATTCATCCCATGTGCACAAATTTTTTAATGTGAAATTGGATGACCACACCCCTTGTTTATATAATGTTCTATGAATGAAGAACAAACAATATGGGATCAGTGTTCTTAAGTACCGTTTAAACGTTTAAACGAAAAAACATTTTTTTGTAGATTAAACGATGTTTAAACATTATCTTTCGGTACCAAAAAAATGCCCATATAAAAAAACGGTGTAATGCCAGTTGCATTGCGGAGTGCGGTTCATTGGCATCGCCCCAAACGTCGTCGCGCATACTAAAAAACGGTGGAGCGCCCTGCTGTAGTGCCAAACGATGCGTCACTCGTTTGTGTCATTTGTTGATGAGTGCGAACACCAGCAAGCATGGAACCGGGCGTAAGCCTTACGATGCGCGTTAGCACTTTATCCAAACTGATCGCATGGCCAACAAGACACAACGCTTCGTTCGTTGCGTCCATTGCACTGACGCGTTCGAGAAGGATGTTCCTGGTGCTCGTGAGGTCGTCGATGTGTGAGGGGAAAAGAACACCATGGAGTCACACTTGCGTCAATGTAAGTTCTACGAAATGCAGGACATGCAGATGTCTGATCCGGAGCCCAGCATCTCTCAAGCTCAACATCCCGGGGTTGGGCCGCCGACTTCGTCTCGGACGTTGACCAACCACAATAGCTCCAAAGGAGCACACCAACATCCAATCTTCAAGTATTCTCCGGCTCCTGTTCTGAACAAGGAGAAGATCAAATTTCATAGCCTCTTGTTGGAATTCCAGGCCGAAGCCAACCTTCTCGAGTCGTTTGTCAACCGATAGAGCTTTCGGCACCTCATCAAGTTTTGCAATGCGGAAGCCATAAAAGCGCTTCCTACCTCCCAACTTCTGGGAGGTCCAATCTTGAACAAGTACGTGGACAATGTGGACTCAGGTGATCATGCAGCGTTTTTAATTGGCGACACCACTTGGTTCGGGAAAACGCGTCAACTTCCTATCCGACGCTTGGGAAAATATCGCAAAAATGCACATTCTCGGTGTCGTTCTGTCATTGGTGGGCCTTTGCGTCACGTTCGGCACATTCACTTGTGGAAGTCGACATGATGGCTTGGCCATCGCCGAACATCTTGAAGGCATCCTCCTATCGATGATCGCCCAGGGTTGGGATGTTGGCGCCATTGTCACTGCCAATTCTGGCAATGGTGCCCGAGCTCGACGCATCTTGGCATTGCGTTGGCCCAAGATTGTATTCATGTTGTGCTATGCACACCAATCAATATGTTGGTCAAGGACGTCTCGCCACCAGTTGGCAAATTACGGTCTCTCAGGCACACGCCATTGTCTCAACATTAAACAAGTCGTGTCGCAACCCCATTTTGGGCTAAATGTGAGGATGAAACTCACACTCCCAAAAGTGGGAACTTGGAGTCCTCCGGGACTCTCAAAAACTCAAAGCTTGATTGCAGGGGTTAAAACACCTTGCATTGGGGTGTTGTTTATACTGTTGGAAAGGTTTTGAAGTGTAGATGTCCAAAATGGCCTTGCATGAGCCATTTGGATATCTGCAGCCTAAGTTATGAGCAAAAGAAGAACCGGGAGTCAAACTGGCAGTTTGACCCCCGACCACTAAAAGTCAAGAATCGACCTGATTTTGACGTCTACAGGAGGAGTACTACATGGCGTTGGAACGCTCTTCTAGAGAGCTACAAGATTGTTTTAGAGCTCGTCCCAATCATAGGTTTGAGCAAGAAGTTATGGATGCCCAAAGTCCTAGGAATCCAACCTGGGACAGTTTCATGACTCCTCCTTGGGAATCCTGGGAAAAAGTGCCATTTGGATGTAGCTCCCACGAGGAGTTGCAGAGAATACTATATGGGGGAAGGTGGTGACTTCCCGTGAGTCTGGGTTGTGGTAAGTCAAATGAGTCCAAGGTCGCCCGTGGCTTGTCCCAACACCAAAAGGGTGCAAAATGAGTTCTAACCAACTTGTGGTTGGTTTTGGATGCAGGACCGTGTAACATGATAATTGTCCCTCTTCCTAGTCTAATTCCGGGACTTCTAGCACGCCCCTCTTACCCCCTTTAGTGCTGGAAGTTGGGAACGGCACCAAGTTCCAACTCCTTCCGCATTTCCACATAGTTAGACCCTCGAGTGGGTCTATCAAGGAACTTGGGAACGTGTCAAATCGACTATGAAGTGGTTGCCTCGTTTGTGCGACGTCATGGAGGCAACGTACGGGTACACTTTAGCTCTTGTCCAAATGGCCGACACGCGATGGAACTTAGTTCAAGGGATGCTAGCGTCGTTGCTGCGAGTGAGATTGGCCTACAAGATGTTCGTCCTGCGTTGGAGCTCACACGCCGACTTCCCTGATGATCTATATGCACTCGGTAGCGACATGTTCTGGAAAGAGTGCGAGGACGCCGAGGCTTTGATTAAGCCGTTAACGATAACGTCTTTCTGTCTATAGCGTGATTAGAACACCATGGCAGACGTCGTGATGGACTATGGCGCCATCTTCCTGGCCTTCTACAGTCATCCAGAAAACGTTTTGTTCGTGTCGTGTATTGAGAATCGCTGACATGATTGTGAACAACCTCTGTTGTCGCAACCCTACTTTGGCCAAGTGTGGGGGTGAAGCCCAACACTTGGAAAAAGTGGGATTTGGGGTCCTCCGGGACTCCCGAATGTTCAGAGCTCGACAGCAAGACCCAAAACACCTCACATTGGGGTGTTCTTGGTGTCATTGGAAAGGTCTTGAAGCGTAGATATCGAAAATGGCCTCGCATTGGCCATTTGGATATCTGTCGCCCAAGTTATGGGCAAAAGAAGGGCCGGGAGTCAAACTGGCAGTTTGACTCCCGACCACTAAAAGTCGAGAATCGACCCCTTCCCGAAGTCCGAATTGGGAATGCGATACGTCGTTGAAAAGATCTCGACGAGGCTACAACTTTGGTTCAGGCCTCGTTGCAATCCAACTCCTCAGTCGGGAGTTATGGCCGTTCAAAGTTCCGGGAGTCCTGCCGGGCCGATTTCGGGACAACTTCGGGACTCCATTTCGGGAGTCCCGGGAATTTGTGCCATTTGGGTGTAGCCCCCACAACGTGGCGCAGAGTATACTATAGGGAGTATGGTGGTGGCATACTCCCGAGCCAAGGATGTGGTGAGTCCAAGTGAGTCCGGGTCCCCGTGGCTTGTCCCAACACCAAAAGAGTGCAAATGGATTCTAACCAACCCGTGTTGGTTTGTGATGCAGGTTCGTGTGATCTAAAAGCTTGATCTCTTCCTAGTCTAATCCCGGGGCTCCCAACTCGACCCTCTACCCCTTTTCAGAGTTGGAAGCCGGGAGCGTGCTACCAAGTCTCAATTTCGCAACTTGACTTTGTGAGACCCCCAAGTGGGTTTCACCCCCGTGACTTGGGAGCGCGTCATCTGTTCATTTTGGCGTTCTTCCTGCACCCACGACATTACTCAACGTTCAAGAAGATTGTCGACGAATCACCCCTGACCTCGCTTGGTCAGTTGTGCAAGTTTGCGATCTTTTATTACACGTGCTTCATCGACGAGGACATCGGCTAGCTCCGCGACGAGGTGCTAAAGTGGTGGGAGATGGGTTCACCGGCCTATGGCGTTGCGGATCCGGAGGAGTTGGTAGGACCCCTTCATTTCTGGAACTTTGTTAAGTTCGCATTCAAGGGCTCACACTTGGCTCGCCTAGCTTTGGTCATTCTGTCCATCGTCACCAATACGGCAATCTGTGAGCGCTTATTCTCTGAATTAGCACAGATTCACATCGCAAGGTGCAATCGCCTCAAGTTAGACAAGGTCAAGAAATTGAGCATTATTCGCCATGCCGTCCACAAAAAGAATGGGATCAAGTTGTAGAGTCAAAAAGTGAGCGCAAGTATGCCTGGACGCATCATCGAGGCCAAGGAACGCAAGATTGGGGGTGTTGTTGACGATGGTGACCAAGAGAACGCAGTGGACGTCCGAATGGAGGAGGAACGCATTGAGTAAAAGGAGGATGATCAGGAGTAGGACGGTGAGGAGGAAAAGGAAGAACCTGTGGAAGAGGTGATCGACCATGTCCTGTTCAAGTGGAGCAGCATCTTGGGGCTGGGCATGGGTGAAGCAAACGCGAATGACGATGAGGGGCTTGAGGTCGTTGAGGAAGGACAAGTACATTTGCCATGGCCGACGGGAAACATCCCAAACTGGCCACAAAAGCCCACCCCCGCCAAACTCACTGGCTTGCGTGGCACAAAAGTGCTTTTGGGGGTCCTATTTCAAGGCGTAGACCTTCCTGACTCGTACTAAATGGAAAAATTGTGTTTAAACGTAAAGAAAGCGTTTAAACGTTTATTAAATCTGTGACGATCATTTTTAACAACACAGATGGGATAAGTTTTGAAGTTGTAATTTCTTCACAAACTAAATTGTAATTTCAAAACCTTCTTCATGCCTTAGTGTTTTTGTTTTTAAATTTCTAAACAATTCAAGTACTACATAATCAGATAATCATTTAATTAATAACGATTAAATTTACATATATTTAAACTATAAATTATACACTACAAATATTCAATATTCATTATCAATTACTTAATTAAGCAATAATTTCTTTATATTTAACAAACTGGCTATCTAATTACTCACAAGTTATTAATACATAATTCATAAATAATTAGAATATTAAAATATATTAAAATATTTTATTACTTTTTAAATTTTGATCGAATTATATATAATATAATTAATGTTAAAATAATTCAATGACTATAATTTTAAAATTAACCATTTTAAATGTTTATGTTAAAATTATAGGTAATGAATTAACAATTGATATTAAAAATAAATTTTTACACGAGTTTTACAAAATTATTATTCAACTACTTACATTATTTATTTTATAATTACATTTATTCTTGTGAAAACTATTATAGGTCAAGTAATTTTTTTCTCTTGGTAATTATTAACTATCAATACAACAATTCATTAAACATAACATTAAGTTTCATAATTATTGCAAAATTATTATAAAATATTCATCATAGATGATTGATCACAATTTTATATATAATAATAATAATATATAATAATTCGTGAAATTAAAATCAGCAAAATGATTATTTAGAGTACACAATATTTTTTTCAATTTTTAATTCAGTTTTGAAGTTATAAATTAAAGAGTGTGAATAATTATGTTCAATTAGAAAATAGTTATGCATATACTAATGAATACTTATATGAAGTAATTGCAATGATTTCAAAGTAATGTCATATTAAGTACATTAATTAATTTCTTTTAATATAGGAATATAAATTAGATAATATACAAATATATGTTATAACAACAATTATTTAATGTAAATTAGATTTAGTAAACATAATCATTTATAATTATTTATAAAAGTGATTTATTATGGATAACACTATTAGAAAAACCCCTTAAAACTCAATCAATAATTTTTTGAACTAAAATATAAATTTAAGATTCCAAAATTGTAATTTAGAATCTAAATATGAAAATTGAGATCAAATAATTTTTTAAAAATTAAATAAAAATTCAGAATTGAAATGTCAATTTTCAGATTCAAATATTATTATTTAAAATAAAATGTCCATTTTCAGACTCAATTAATAGTTTTGTGAATTGAAATACTAATTTCGAGAATGAAAAATAATAAATTGGAATTCAAATATCAATTTTCAAGTCAAATAATTTCTTAAAATTAAAAAATCTTAAACCTCAGAATTCAAATATCAAATATCAAGTTCAAATCAAAATATTAAAATCTTAGTGTCAATTTTAAACTATTAATGTTTTTTGAATTGCAATATTAATATTTCAATTCGAAAATATTAATTTAGAATTCAAATATCAATTTTTAAATAAAATAAGTTTTTTGAATTTAAATAAAAATTTCTAGAATTGAAATGTCAAATTTCATATTCAAATAACAATATTCAAAACTGAAATGTCCATTTTTAGACTCAATTAATAATTTTTAAACTGGAAATATTAATTTTGAAAATCCAAAATTATACATTGGAATTGAAATTTCAGGTTCAAATCAAATGATTATTTAAAATTTAAATGAAAAACTTTCGGAGTTGAAATATAAATTTTCATATTCAAAAAAAAATATTCAAAATTAAAATGCCAATTTTTATAACCAATTAATAATTTTCTGAATTGAAATACTAATTTTTGGATTTGAAAATATTAATATAATTCAAATATCAATTTTTAGATCAAATAAGCCTTTTTGAATTTAGAGTGAAAATATCAAATTCAAAGCAAAAATTTGAAATTCAAATAGAAGTTTTTAGAATTGAAATATCAATTTTCATATCTAAATAAAAAAATTCAAAGTTCAAATGTTAATTTTGAGATTCATTATCTGAACAATATACATACGTAGATACAAAAAATTACACTCTTATGTCATTGTAGAATATCTTTTGGATGCCATTAATTTTGTGACTATTGCGACTAATGGGACATATCAACCTATTAATGGATGAAAATCAATGTAAAACCAATCAAACCAATAGGATGAAATTTCTAATAGTTGCATCATAGTTGTGATAATGACCAAAATAGTTGAAATTTGGTTTTATAGTTGCAAAAATTCCCAAATCTAGTTGCGAATGACTACAAATCAAATGTAGTCATAAATGGAGTGGTTACAATTCGGCTAACTTTAACTTTGGCTTTTGGAGTGTATTCAATTGGTCAGTAGATGAAGGTAGTTTCGTCAAGTTCCAACACATTGATAAATCAACCTCTTGGAGTGCATTCAATCAGCCAATAGATGAAGGTAGTTCTTTCAACTCAGAATACCGTGACAAATCAAGCTCTTGAAGTGCATTCAATTGGCCAATAGATGAAGGTAGTTCTTTCAACTTGTAACAATTGTACAAAATAAACTCTTTGAGTGCATTCAATTGGCCAATAAATGAAGGTAGTTCTTTCAACTTAGAACATCGTGACAAATCAAGCTTTTGAAGTGCATTCAATTGGCCAATAGATGAAGGTAGTTCTTTCAACTCAAAACACCCTGATAAATCAAGCTTTTGAAGTGCATTCAATTGGCCAATAGTTGAAGGTAGTTCTTTCAACTCATAACACTCTCATAAATCAAGCTTTTGAAGTGCATTCAATTCGCCAATAGATGAAGGTAGTTCTTTCAACTTGGAACAATTGTACAAAATAAACTCTTGGAGTGCATTCAACTCGCCAATAGATGAAGGTAATTCTTTCAACTCAGAACACCCTGATAAATCAAGCTTTTGAAGTGCATTCAATTGGCCAATAGATGAAGGTAGTTCTTTCAACTCAAAACACCGTGACAAATGAAGCTTTTGAAGTGCATTCAATTGGCCAATAGATGAAGGTAGTTCTTTCAAGTTGCGACAATCATTCAAATCCAGCTTTTGAAGTGCATTCAATTGGCCAATAGATGAAGGTAGTTCTTTCAATTCAGAACACCTTGATAAATCAAGCTTTTGAAGTGCATTCAATTGGCCAATAGATGAAGGTAGTTCTTTCAACTTGGAACAATTGTACAAAATAAACTCTTTGAGTGCATTCAACTGGCCAATAGATGAAGGTAGTTCTTTCAACTTAAAACATTGTGACAAATCAAGCTTTTGAAGTGCACTCAATTGGCCAATAGATGAAGGTAGTTCTTTCAACTCAAAACACCCTGATAAATCAAGCTTTTGAAGTGCATTCAATTGGTCAATAGTTGAAGGTAGTTCTTTCAACTCATAACACTCTGATAAATCAAGCATTTGAAGTGCATTCAATTGGCTTATAGTTGAAGGTAGTTCTTTCAACTTGGAACAATTGTACAAAATAAACTCTTGGAGTGCATTCAACTGGTCAATAGATGAAGGTAATTCTTTCAACTCAGAACACCGTGACAAATCAAGCTCTTGAAGTGCATTCAATTGGCCAATAGATGAAGGTAGTTCTTTCAACTCAGAACACCATGACAAATCAAGCTTTTGAAGTGCATTCAATTGGCCAATAGATGAAGGTAGTTCTTTCAACTTAGAACATCGTGACAAATGAAGCTTTTGAAGTGCATTCAATTGGCCAATAGATGAAGGTAGTTCTTTCAACTCAGCACACCATGACAAATCAAGCTTTTGAAGTGCATTCAATTGGCCAATAGATGAAGGTAGTTCTTTCAACTCAGAACACCATGACAAATCAAGCTTTTGAAGTGCATTCAATTGGCCAATAGATGAAGGTAGTTCTTTCAACTCAGAACACCGTGACAAATCAAGCTCTTGAAGTGCATTCAATTGGCCAATAGATGAAGGTAGTTCTTTCAACTCAGAACACCGTGACAAATCAAGCTCTTGAAGTGCATTCAATTGGCCAATAGATGAAGGTAGTTCTTTCAACTCAGAACACCATGACAAATCAAACTTTTGAAGTGCATTCAATTGGCCAATAGATGAAGGTAGTTCTTTCAACTCAGAACACCATGACAAATCAAGCTTTTGAAGTGCATTCAATTGGCCAATAGATGAAGGTAGTTCTTTCAACTCATAACACCGTGTCAAATCAAGCTTTTGAAGTGCATTCAATTGGCCAATAGATGAAGGTAGTTTTTTCAAGTTGCAACAGTCATTCAAATCAAGCTTTTGAAGTGCATTCAATTGGCCAATAGATGAAGGTAGTTCTTTCAACTCAGAACACCGTGTCAAATCAAGCTTTTGAAGTGCATTCAATTGGCCAATAGATGAAGGTAGTTTTTTCAAGTTGCAACAGTCATTCAAATCAAGCTTTTGAAGTGCATTCAATTGGCCAATAGATGAAGGTAGTTCTTTCAACTCAGAACACCGTGACAAATCAAGCTCTTGAACTGCATTCAATTGGCCAATAGATGAAGGTAGTTCTTTCAAGTTGCGACAATCATTCAAATCAAGCTTTTGAAGTGCATTCAATTGGCCAATAGATGAAGGTAGTTCTTTCAAGTTGGAACACCCATTCAAATCAAGCTTTTGGAGTGCATTCAATTGGCCAATAGATGAAGGTAGTCTTTTCAAGTTGGAACACCCATTCAAATCAAGCTTTTGGAGTGCATTCAATTGGCCAATAGATGAAGGTAGTTGTTTCAAATTGGAACACCCGCACAAAATAAACTCTTGGAGTGCATTTAATTGGCCAATAGATGTAGGCAATTTTTGCAAACTCACACACCCTATCAAATCCAATTCTTGGATTGTTTTCAATCGGCCAATAAATGAAGGTATTTTTTGCAAACTTTCGCATTGTGCCAAATCAAGTACTTGTAATTGTAAACAATAAAACAAATTACTTGGCAACTTTTGAATCTTGCATTTTTTGAGGCACAACCACTTAACGTTATTCAAATTTCGCCTTTGGATGCAATTTCCCACTATAGTTGGTGAAGCTTCTGTTAGGTCAATCAACCTAAGGTTGCGAAATCCCTTTGAGTTGATTTGGGACAATGTAGGGAAATTGACACATTTTTTCAATGAGATGCCTTCTAAATTTTCCACCACCTATCACATGACATGAAAACAAAAAGGATTATCAATATAAAATAACATTTCAACCTAATGCCAATTTTTATAAGAAAAACATTTATTTATAAATTATGACTCAAAGTTAAAACATTTAGTTTTGGACATTAAAAAAAAGTCATAAGAAATCAAAATAAAATTATAGGATTGAAATAGTATGGTGACAACCTCATCCTTTTGTAAAAGGAAATTTGACTCGTTTGATTTCCATATAAATCGATTCATAATTGGAAATTCCATTGCAATATTTTGACCCATGTCTTTTAATTGTTCATGTATGTTCAAGATTCCATTTTCTCCCCAATGGACTAAAGATCTATGTTGTAAATTTTGTAATTCAAACTTTTGGTTTAAATAATCTCCATTCCACACTCGACAAATTGTATTTATTTTCAAACCACCCAAAAAACAAGCAATATCCAAAAACATGTTTTGATGTTGCTTATCCAAGTGGTCATAAGAAATCTTCAATACATTCCAAAGCTCTTCATTATCATGGCCCCCCGTGAGACTTTGCCCACTTTTCAATTTTCTCAATGCACCTTCCCAAATTTCTAATTCTTTAGTATTGCACAAAAAAGAACCCAATACTTTAAGACTTAAAGGGAGCCCCCCACAAGCTTTTATAATCTTCGTACATATATCTTTGAAATCCTTTGTTGGAACATGATTTGCATTACCGAATGCATGGAACATAAATAGTTCCCTTGCTTGTTCTTCTTCCAAAGATTTCATGACCACTTTTCCATTTTCATTTACATGAGATTTCAAAATTTGCCAATTTCGACAATTCACAAGTACTCTGCTTTTAGGAGTTGCATTCTTCGTATCTATGATAAGTTGCAAGGATGTAAGGTTATCCGCTTCACCAACATCATCCACCACCACTAACACTTTTTTCGATATCATACATTGCCTAATTTGGTCAAGGTCATCTTGATTCACATTATTATCTTTGCATATCCCACACAAATCATGTAGGAGTTTTTTTATGGCATTGTTGATATTGTCCTTTGATTTCACATCCTCCAAAAAACTAGATCTGTCATATTGGTTATGGAACAAATGATAGAATTTTTTGCACAGAGTGGTTTTCCCAATCCCACCCATTCCAACCAAACCAACAATATATTCCTTTTGTAACAAGATGTTTATGTCTTTTGCTTTGTCAATCAATGCCACTTCATGATATGGCAAACGTGGAAGTAATATATTTTTCTGTCAAATTCACAAAATATAAGTTATTGATATGTTATCTTTCTTGTTTGACAACCAATATACCTAACATTGCATATGCGATACACATCAAGTGTGCCATGACCTAATGTCTATCAAATTACATGAACATATATGAAATCAAAAGATTTAGATTTGAAGTTTTTACCTCCATACATATTTTCAAACATTTTAACAATAAATAATAACTTGGATGATCTTTGTTTGGTGGCTTGCAAATTGTCAAATGATTAGCATCCTCAATTTTGTAATGGTTGTTGTTTGACAATTGAATAGCTGAGGCATATGGCACTAAAATTCCCTACATTTGCAAAAGATTAAGTTAATGGAACTCATTGACTTGTGTGTTCACTCATGTTTTAACTTATGAGTAATATAGTAATTCCAAATGGTGGTGGAAACTATGTTTTATAACTATTGACGTTTGAACGACAATGAAATATTTTGTGTAAAAATACTTTCCTTCGACCTTTTGGCAAGCAAATTATATGAATACATCACAAAGTTATTGGTTTTTAATTTCATTAATCTTACATGTTTTAATCATGTTATGATTTTCCTTACAATATTTATATGGAATTGATTTCATGAAGGGAAAATTAATAACCTATTTCCTTATGTTTGAAATCAATCAAATTTCCCTTCCATTAGTAGTAATTCATGAAACAAAGTTCATCTAACCCATGACCCGTTGACCACATTAATATATTTAAAAATATTGAATCCTTGATCCTAAACAAGTTTTGACAATACAAAAAATGTTCAACTATTGAACCAAGTTAGATAATTTTCAATGTGGTGAAATGAAAATCTTACCCAATTCTCATCAAGTGGTAATCCTTCCCCAAATGCATAAATGTTGAGGTTTTCACGAGCAGCATTTTTAAAATCCGTTGAAAGTTGCTCCATTTGTGGGTTGAAAGATTCTAAATTTTTTAAAAAACTAGATTGGGTCGCATACTTGTTCATTGTGTCGATATGTTGATGTTGCCAAGTGAAATAATTTGATAAAAATTGGGTACCACCAACATGTGGTACACTATAAAATACTACACCTTTTACATTGTTCAAAAATTTCTTACAACATTTGTGTACTTCATCATCCAAATCATTTTTTAACCTTTGATGTTCATATTTCCAAGCTTCAACCACCAAGCTTTTGAGTACCAGACCTCCAAAACTATAAGCAACTAATGCCACCGGTCCATCCCAAAGGGATTGATAACTACAAAATATTCAACAATGCACCAAAATTTTGTTATCAGCATTGCATTAACATGTACAAATTTATCCTATTATATTTGGGGCAACTTCCAATCCACACATGACCTAAGCCATAATTTCATAATTGACTTGTTCGTCATTTGTCATTTCTCATTATGGACTCCACTAATCTACCTAAAAAATGTGACAACCATGTTTTGGTAAAATTATTATTATGTACAAAAATGTTTACATTTTTGTGTTGATGTAGAACTCATCTTCTATGTGTTATTTTGGAAATATCGTTGAAATATAAAGAAATTTAAATCAAAAAATTATATATATACCCTTTTTTGGAAATAATATTTTTGTAATGAAATGGATGCAATTTTTTTACAAATGTATTCATTTAATTCAATTCAATTCAATTGCATTACCAAAGATAAAACTTCAAAAAATGTGAACTAAAAATTGCCATCAAAACCAAAATAGTTGTATCATGAACTTATAATATGAACATAGACTTTCCTATTATCATCAAATAAGAACATTTGCATTTTAGCCCCATTTTACGTTCTCCTACATGAATTTAATGATTCAAATAAATTGCAGTTTGTTGGTGTGTATCAAAATACTAGCACATGTGAATAATTAACTTGGGCAAAACATTTTAAAAATTCTAAAGCTACAAACACGTATCTTTAATGCATAGAAGGAGTAGTAATTAATGTGTCCATAAATAAAGGAGATTGTCACACCTTGAATTTGTAACCAAACTCTGAATGAGGTTTTTGCCAATTTCAGTCACATCATTGTGAACACTTGCCACAATGTTAGAATCGTAGGATAATGATAAAATTCGAACATTGTTGTTCAAGTCTTCCGGTAGCCACTTTTCTGGCCAACATATGCATTCTTCTCTATTGTTGGGGGGGCATGTTGTCCATGTTTCCTTCCATTCATCATTTGTGCCAAAAGCAATCCCATGAAAAAAAATGATGGTCAAGTTTGGATTATTGGAATTGCAAGTGGGATTTAAATCATGCACTGGATATTTCTGCAAAGAAAATGAAAGCGAGTCAGCAAAATTCTTCAAACGCCTCTTGAAATTATTTTGACTATACATGAAATAAAATAATTGCAATATACAAATTACAGTAGTTAGATAAAAGCAATAATTAATTGAAAATATTAAGTTTAACAAGAAGACAATAATAAGTGAATTGGAGAATACCAAATTTATCTTGCATGACTAACAAATGAAGATCATTCATGTGTGTCAGAGACCTCAAAGTTTCAAAAATATTTCAATTAAGTAAATATTGTTACATGGTAGGTGGAATGTATGCAAATCAATAAAGGTTAATGCTAAGAAATGGATTCTTTCAAGTTTGGGTTGATTAGTTTAGCCCATCTAGTTTTGGTTCATTTGTATTTCATGACATTTTCCCCCACATTTGGGCCACTAAGGCCACCAACTCCTAAGGAATTGGGACACAAACCCAATAAGAATGTCCAAGAGCATTTTAATAATTTGCTTTAGGTTGTTGGATTAAGACTACACATTGAACTTAACTCATAATCTATAATGACAGTTCCAATCCTTACAAGTTCAATATATTCTTAGTCAATGCCAATTGACAAATGTCCCTTTCACCAATTCTACTTGTTATAGCAACTGAGTGGCTGGCCTAATGTAAGAGGCTATAACAAGGACACCATTTCGTATTGTTTTAAACATCATTTCATATTGTTTTTATTCTAACAAACAAACTGGAAAGTAGGCAAAGTGAAAATGTATCACACGGAAGCTTGTAAATGATTGAGGACATTCAGGTATCCTAGTGGCTAAAGGGTATGGTTGTGAAGCTGCTGGTTGGGAGTTCAAATCTGAACTAGACCTCCTCCTGATGCTTTGTGAGGACAATAAGCTATCATGGTTGTAAGGGTCAAGGAAAATTGTCGACACCCAAACAAAATTTAAAAAAGTAAAGAAAAATCAAACTTCAACATGTAACTTGGGAAAGCCCAAGAAAAAACAGTGCAAAGAAAGCTCAGGATAAGATCAAGAAGAAGCACCACATCGCTGTGACATCCAGAGCTTGAAGGAGCATTTTCAGCGGGGACCAAAGGTATCTCAATCGCAGCAGGGATCCGCACAACATCTGTCTTTGTTTTCGGTGGCCCTTGTGAAAGATCAACTCCTTTTCCCTTGAGGCCATATGAATTTCCCATATTTCGCGCTACTGAAATTCTTTTTGCTCACTGCTCTCATAAATATTTGTCTCTTAATCTTTTGGTCTCATAAAACCTGCTACAAATCCTTTGCCATCCCAATAGCATACACAGGGTATGATGGGTGTCCTCACATCACAGATTCCCACAAGCTAAGCTGATCTTTCCACTAGATCTCCCCAAAAGCCCTTTCCTCTTGACGATGAAACTCTCTGGAATTCTCACACTCTTCTCTCACTCCTTCTCGACTTTTCTTGCATATGTTTCTTCTTCTGCATTTTCTCCTCGCCCAGAAACTTCTAGAAGGGTTTTGCCGTGACTCTTCAGACTCTAGCATACGCGGCTTACCGATTTATTGGCCGCTGAACAATTCGTTACTTTCTTTTGTGGAACACATGTCTCTATTTTCTACTCATAATTGAGGAGGGAATATGCAATGTCAGCTTTAGAGTTGTCAAACGCGGTTTACTTTTTCCCTTTGGCCTCCTCCATTGTTATCCTCATGACTTTTGTTCACATCCACACACTAACCTTTCTTTTACCAAAAACCATAGCGGGAAAAAAGCCGAGTCATAAATTTTTTAAGTGCTAAAATCAAACGCTTTTTGGAGATTCTCAATAGCCGAAATTCAAAGAAAAATCGTCAGATTTCCTCACATGGTTTTCAAGTAGGTAGCCAAAAATAAGAGAAATATGTGTAAAATTTTCTAATGCCATATTTAGCTCATAGCTGAATCGGACTATCTTCCTACCGATGATAGCCACTTGGGGTATATGTCAAAACTGACCCACAGAATTAGTCATCCACACGTTTCCTGCTGTTGGCTGATTTGACAGAGTGCATTATTGAAGCGCTCTGCCAGAGCTCATGTTGCAGGCAATGCATGATTAGTTGGGCATTGGGTGGACCGGCCAGGAAGAATTGACCCCCACATTGGGATCACTGTAAAAACCCCCAAATCCCATTTAATTGGCCGTATTAGGCCCTAAAATTTATAGACTTGGACTTGGGGACCCTGATTTAGTCTGCGGAAATTATATTTATAAATATTTAGACCATTCAAGAGCAATTTAAATGAGCTTTGCAGACTTTACCATGATCCCAATGTGGGGGTCAATTTGCCTTGGTCGGGTGAACCTGGCCTATACTAGAGCCACCATGAAAATCCCAAAGTTTTTGGGGGCAGCTTCAAAACATTATAGATACATGTAGCGTCCTTAGAGCATCTCCACCCCACACCTGCAAACACCCCTTTTCATTGTATCTTGGAGCGGGCTAGTGTAACTCATGCTCCTCTCGAGTATTTATGTCGATTTGAGTTTAAAGGGATTTTCATGACGGTTGTGAGTGGGGACGGTGATCATTAAAAACTATTATATTTTAACATAAAGCAGTTTTTTGCAGTTTTTGGGGTGGAGATGATCTTAGACAAAATGAGGGTCGCTAAATCGACAAAGACAGCCTCTAAGAGGCCTCAAGCAAGAAGGTGAGTGTACCAGTGTAGGTGCTGGTTCGCCCTGGCCAGTGGCTATGATTGGAGGAGCCTGGGGGGGAGGGAAAAACTACATGGACGGTCATAGCAAATAAATCCAGAGTGGAAAAACAAAAGAAATTCTGCACAGAGCGGTGATTTTTCTTGGTGAATCTTCGCACTGTGGCTACAAAGAAAATTTGAAGAAATTGGGAAAATCCGTTTTAATAGTGTAAATTCAAGGAAAAAATGATCATAAATTTAAAAAATTGACAAAGTTTACAACTCAAGTTTTTAAATTAAAATTAAAATTAATTATATATATACATATAATTTATTTTTTATTTTTTATTTTTTAAAGAACACTGTTACAGAGATATATATGTGTGCACTCTAAAGAAAATATGGAAAAACATGCTGTGAAACTAATGGTGTTTTACTGCAAGACCCGTTTGACTCCTTATGGTGAGCCTGTTCCCCATAATAACTCCAAGACGCATCAAAGGAATGTTAAATTTGAACTCTTCAACCCTCATTTAATCTAAGGCCCGCTTTACACTAGGAGTCAGGGCTGAAAAAACTTGGGGCCAACTTTGAGCATTTCTGGCTTGTTGTTTGGCCCCAAGTTACTACTAAATGATAGAACATTCTCCACCGGGGTTGCAAATTGGCTTCCCAAATTTGATGGTTATCTTTTCTTCAGCCTTGGGGCCAATACAAGGGCATAAAGTTCAGTGTTTATTAGTAACTCGGGGCAGATTGAATTTTTTTTCTTTCTATTTCAGCCTTGACTCTTAGTGTAAAGTGGGCCTAAGAGCAACTCGACTGCTATTAGGTATATGGACCTGAAGATTGAAATTTGGCTCATCACAGAGGCTTTGGGCTTGGAGATTTTCCCTGAGAATACCAAGGCAGGCAAAAGGCTCAGCAAAGGACAATACCCCCTATTCATTGTTAGGTAGGCTGTTAGATAGGTAGTCGGTCGAAGTGGGTTGCTATTAGCTATTATTAGTTACTGACTCATTTGCAGTGTCAGTTTTAGTGTGGTTTTGGGGAAAAAAAAGAAAAAAAACTAATCCTGTTTTTTTGGAAATATTGTGTTCCATGGCCATAATATACTCAGAGCACCTATGGAGCTCCTCTAAGGATGATTTTAGCTACAACAGAAGATGTCTTTGCATTTCAACTGATTTCAGTACATTTTGAATGAAGTCACTAGTTCAAATAAATTGAGACTAGTTGAAAAGTAACGAATTCACTGATTTAATGAAAGGGAACTAATGAACTGCACGCACATTTTTTAATAATTAAAAGCAAACACAAAGTGTTTCTGTAGCTTGGTACCAGTATAGGATCTGATTTGGTCAAGGTGTAATTATACCAGGCACAAATACTATGAGTGGTCCCATGGCCTTGGGATGTGTGGCCACAGCATGGGCGGGTGTGCCCTGTGAATAAGTGAAATAGGGGGTTCCTTACCATCTTTTCCTGACTTTACACATAACTTTAATATCACACGTTAGATTGAGGTAATGCCAACCCAAGGGTGTGTTCTCCCTGAAATAGGCCTGCCCTGGCTTTGGCCAGTGTGGGTTCTTGGGGGGTAAGACATTGCTATGAGCGCGTTCTGATGTACAGCACTGGCAGAAAATTATTTTTAATTTCTTTTCTTGTGATACTTAGCACATATCTCAGGATATCCCCCCCCCCCCCGGTTATCAAAGGCGAAAAAAACTGAAATGCCCGTTTGCCAACAAGAAATCCTCCTAGATAATGTCTCCTCCAGATAGAGAAGAAACTTTCTACTGGTACTTTATGTGTAGGGTAACACCCCAGGAGTGGGTCATTACTGAAATAAGGACCCCCTTGGTGCGGCACTGGTAGAGATGAAGCGGGTCCTTATTTCAGTAATGACCTGCTCCTGGGGTGTTACCCTACACATAAAGTACCAGTAGAAAGTTTCTTCTGTATCTGGAGGACATTATCTAGCAGGATTTCTTGTTGGCAAAAGGGCATTCAGTTTTTTCCCCCTTGATACCTGGTGGTGGTCCTTAGTTCTGTAATGCCCCTGCTCCGCAGGTGTTGCCCAACATAAAGAACAGCCAAAATTTTAAAAACAGGGGTGACCATTTGTAAAATGAAATGAAACACCCACCATACTGTTATGTGGTGAGTGTTCCATTTTACAAAATGCTCATCCAGTTATAATGTACCCTCCAAAACTGCATTGAACTTAATGTCCACATGTTCTAACATGTTTCAACTTTCTGCACAGAGTTGATATCTCCTCTTCATGGCCCTAACCTCTAAACCTCGAGCATAAAAATTGCAGATCACAAGTCACAAATGGTGAATCCCAAGTACACAAGTTCAGATTGGTAATAGGAGAGATTACACAAACAGTCTGTCTATCTAGGGTGGCAACACCTGAAGTTGTACAGATTTAGAAGTTGTTGCAACAATCTTAGACACAGTTGCATTTTCCAGTGTCTAAGATTGTTGTCATCGTAGTGCTTAATGCAAAATTCTTCAGGAAAATTAGATGAGGTACACTAGGAGAAATTGATAATATCTGCACTCCAATGACACACCTTTTCATTGTCCAGTTTAGAAGATGACCATGGTTTGCTTATCATCACTCACAGAACAGAAAAAAAGCATGACTTTTCTCACTGAAGAAGAAGCTCTCATAAAACCTGCTACAAATCCTCTGCTGTCCCAATAGCATACACAGGGTATGATGGGTGTCCCTCACATTACAGAAGATTACCGTAAGCTGATCATTATGGAATACCGAACAGGCGCTTCTTATGTTATGTTGTACTTTCCCACTTCACTCTTTTGTCAACTTCCCATTTACTGTTTTTCAAGTTAACCAACTGATGAACAAGGTTGCAAGTATGCAAGTTTACAAGTTTGCAAATTTACAAAATTAAAAACTCTAGAAATTACAAATTAATAATTACAATTTGCAAGTGTGCATTTGCAAGTTCACAAGTTTGCAAATTAAAAATTTACAAAACTAGAAAATCTAGAAATTACAAATTATTAATGACAATTTACAACTTAACAAATTGCAAGTTTGCAAGTTTGCAAATTTACAAAATCTACAAATTACAAATTTTCAATTTTCAATTTTCAATTTAACAAATTCCAAGTGAGCATTTGCAAGTTTGCAAATACACAAAACTAAAAAATCTAAAAAAATTCAAATTAATAATTGCAATTTTACAACTTTACAAATTGCAAGTGCGCATTTGCAAGTTAACAAGATTGCAAGTTTATAAAATTACAAAATCTAGAAATTACAAATTAATAGTTACAACCCTAACTTAATTAAAGCTGGTGCAAATTAATAATTAATAATTAACAACTTTACAAGTTGGAAGTGCACATTTGCAAGTATGCAAAATCAACACATTACCAAATTACCAAATATAAAATTATAAAGTTCCAAATTGCATGGGCTCGTTTGTAATTTCAAATTAAAAATAAAATTGCAAGTACATGTTTGCAAATATACAAAATTACCAAATTACCATAATAAAAATAATCACATATTTATAATTTGACAAATTGCAAGTGCACATTGTCAAGTTCACTTGTATGCAAAATTACCAAATCACCAAAATCACCAAAATTACAAAGTTACAAATTGCAAGTGCATTTTTGCATATTTACAAATTTGCAAATGCTTCCATGTTTTCATACTTGCATGTACTACAAAATTATAAATTTATAAATTTCCAATTTGCATGGTTTGCAAGTTTAAAACCACAAAATTACAAAATTACAAATGAAAAATGAAAAATTGCAACCTCCAAATAACAATGTTTCCAAGTTTACAAGTAATAAAACACATGCATGTATTGCACAAAATTGCAAGTTTGCAAGTTACAAATTAAAATAAAATAAATCACAAGTTACAAATTACAAATTCACAAATTAAAATATTACAGTAAAATTTTATTATTATTAATTAAAAATCTAGAAATTTACAACATGACAATATTACATAATTACAAATTGCATAAGTGAAATTTGCAAGTGCACATTTGTAAATTTGCAAATTTGAAAATTTGAAAATCTACATACAAATAATTTTGTAATTTGATAATTTGTGCATGTTATAAAATACAAAATTACAAAATTGTAAATTTGAAATTGCAAGAAAACAACTTTGCAACTTTGTAAATTCATAGATTTCCAAATTCAAATCAACGATCATATGTAATGTGAAAGGAAGTTGTCTAGCTAGTGTGCAATCCAATCTAACCCTGGGTTCTAGACATAATTGCATCAACTGACTTGTTGTGACAGCGCCCCATCATTGTTGCATGGAAATGCATGGTTGTCTTGCTTCTGAGTTGTGTGATGTGTGTGAGATTCGGGATGGCGGCTGGCATTGATGGAGCCAGATTAATGAAGATGGCAAGACTGTGGACTGAGAACGGGAATGGAACGGCGTTGGAAGATTTGGAGAAGCTTCTAGAAGAAGCTAAGGGAAGTCTGGAGGAAAAGATCAGGAATTGTTTTTTTTTTTAGAGAGGACAATTTTGGCAATGAGAAGCAGAACTGGAGAGGCAAATAGTAGATAGCAGATAGCTAAGGGAGCGAGAGGCAGAGAAGGATTTTTTTTTGGGAGAAAGACAGAAGGAAAGAGAAGGGTGGGAAATTCTGTAGCTAAGAGCTTAGCTATGTCTGAGATCTTCCGTTGCATCTAATAGGTAGTTGAGCTCATGGTACAGAAGGATAGAAGAGAGAGAGAAGTGACAAGAACTGGAGGAACAATCAGACTCTTGTGTTTTGTGAAAATTTGTGCTGGGAAGACAATGCCTGTGCTTTCGGGGTGTGCATATGATCTGTGAATAAAACACAAGGACTTTCTCTGATGCATCTGTGTGGAAGTCACGACAAGAAATGTGTGTTGTGTCAAGTGCTGTGTTGTTGGGTGTGTCGGTCTTCAAATTACAAATAGATCAGCGAGAGAACAGGAAGATAGTCCGAATCTGGAGAGGATAGGTGTCTGTAGATGAGAGATCGATTTGCAGAGCGATGAAGGAAGGGTCCACATGAAGTAGTGTATGGGCTGTAGGATTTCTGGACCCTCACTTTTTGGTTACACATAAACTATCAAATGCACAATTTGCACAAACTAACCAAAAAACAAGAGGGCATTTTTATGGATCCCATGCGTGTATCACAACCTAAACCAAAAAAGACTAGTGGATATTTAGGGTGCCCTATTTGGGTATTACAACCTATATCCTAAAACCATTCCTTATCTCATAGACATTTATGTGGGGTATTGCATAATTTGGTAAATGTTGTTCAAAGATTGACTAGATCAAGACCTAATCCCATAATACAATACCTAAATACAAAAATGATACATCAAGTGCAAGAAAGATGTAAGTCAAGATATGATTATTGCCTTAAATGCAAGTATCGCATTTTTTTCACAAAAAATTATTCCTTTTTTATTGAACCTATATGCGGGTATTGCATAATTTAATAAATGGTCCACAAAGATTCATTAATTCAAAACCCAATCCCAAAATGCAATACCCAAATATGATAAATCAAGTGTAAAAAACATGTAAGTCAATACCTATTTGATTGTAGACCTAAACGCATGTAATGCATTTTCTTCACAAAAAACAAGTCCTTTTGTAGACCTATATTTGGGTATTGTAAAATTTGGCAAATGTTGTGATGTTATTTTTCTAGGACACATTTGCAGGTAAATTACTTTGTGGCAAAAATCCAATTACTATTTTTAATGTTTATACACAAGTATTGCAAACATGGGTAAAATAAACACATATTAGTCACAAATGACAATTACATGGTTCACAAAGCATATGGGTAACAATGTATATGATACATAAAACATAAACATATGGGTCACAACACATATGATACACAAAAATCATTATATTATGTTTACATAATTTACTACCTTATATTTTTTACATACTTGAAAATTGCAAGAGAATCTAATACCAACTACAAAATTGGTTTCTATCTTTTGAAATTAATAGAATACTTAAATTTGTTCCTAAAATCAAGGCATCCACTTTTGAGTTGTTGCAAAGTAACTTTTGAGTGGACGTTTTTCTCTTAACTGTTTTTCAAGTGTTTAATTTTCTAGCATGTTCCCTAAATTCCAAATGGATTCCCAACAAGTTCTTAATAACATGCCTTATTATATCCCATACACTATTTGCCTTATGTTCAACTATTGTAATATATTTTTCCCAAATACATGTGTACAAGAGTAGACAACAATTAATCTATTTTGGTATCATCTAATGTTTCAAAAAACAATTTAATGATGAAGCCATCAAAGATGACCACATAAATTGGAAAAGAAATAAAAACTTGATGGGTGGCACGATTGATACATTCAAGGCACATTATATCACATATATAATGTTAATCTACTAGATCTAACTCATCAAAGCCTTTCAAACAACCCATGATTATTGAATTTTGATTAGATGTATTATATAGCCTTTGTCATCCATAGGCAATGGGCATTAGTCTATTTTTGTAAACCATGTAAATACTTACTTTAGGTTGTGCATTTTGTCAATTACACACAAGGGTTTGGGTAGGGTAGCGACACTACATATGGACTACAAGAAAACACATGCCCCCTCCCCATGGCACACGCCTTTTGTATAAATGGAATTGTATATTGAAAATGGTGATAATTTGTGGATACTTTGTAGTAGAAAAAATGAGTGCAAAAGGTGAGAATATATATGTTGTTGAACATGTTCATTTCATGAAACCTTAAACCTTAAACCCTAAATCTTAAACCCTATCACCTGCTCCATAACAAAGAAAAATCTAAATGCATAAAAATAAATGTGAGAATGAGGGGAACAATGACATCCAATTCCAATATGAATTCTTGAAGTAATGTATTTCATAAAGCCCCAAAACCCTAAACCTTATCAAGACTTACCCATAATATAAAAAATTGCATATACATAAAAGGATTGATGGGGAACATGGGGAGTGCATGTTGACATTTAATTGATAGTAATTATAAAACAAACCCATTTCATAAAACCCCAAACCTTAAACTCTATCAAACCCTTGCCCATAACAAAAAATTTGTAGCTACATAAAAGTAAATATGGGAATGTGGGGCACAATGACATATAGTTGGTACCACTCCTTGAACAAAAGGCATTTTCTAAAGCCCCAAAACCCTAAACCTTATTAAACTCTAACCAATAAAAAAGTTGCAAAAGTACATAATGGGAACATGGAAAGTAGTGACATCTAGATGTCATTGAATGTTGTCACTTGTTTCATGGAACCCTAAACAATAGACCATTAGCACGACACTTGCTTACCATAAATCTATCTTGTTGTTTGAATGTCTTTCATTAGTGAACTTGTAATTATGACCAACTCCTAAATCAAACCAAAGAAGAAGGTTCTTTTAAGTTATGTTTAATCTAGCAAGTATTAACTAGTGTTCTTGGAATATTTATTTTTCACACTACTAGGCAAGGTGATTATAGCAAGATTTTGAAATTTGACTTACACATAGGGTATCAAAAAGAATTCTTAGATTTTTGGGACCAATTGGGTATCAATTTGTTTGAATGGCTACCATACTAGGATATTTGTATTTTTTTTGGTATGGATTAATAACCGTCAAATATGCATAAGGGTTGGTTTTTGCAATAACCTACCTAGAACTAGACTCAATATGACTTTACATATAAGCCTTTATCTCGCAATGAAAACTTGAAATGAAGATGGTAGCCATTAAAAGGCAAAAGGCATTAAACCAAGTGATCATTCAATCTATGTCCATTCATTGACAAAAACAACTATCGTCAAAAGCTATGAAGGAGCAACTTCATATAGAAGTGAATGAACAAGATGGTATAAGGTTTCTAAACAAAATCCAAAAAACAAATTACCCCCAAATTGATGGAAAATTTACTAGTATAAATCTATCTTGCTATTCATGTTTTTCATTTAGCAATTTGATGATATTTAGTTAAGATAAATCTTTCTTATTGTTCATGTATTTCATCTAGCATTTTGAGGGTATTTATTTAATATAATTTTGCTTTAAACCTCACTCCATTTTTCTCAAATTTACACTTTAAAATGAAAATACTTAACTTGTTCCAAAAACATTTCACATTGTGAAAATTCACCCCAATTTTTTTGATGGGACTCTTGTTCAAAGGTTTGTTTTGATGAATATCTTCCTTGAACCTTTTGACATTAAATAATGACATATCATCCTATTAATTATGTTCAAAGGATTTGAAAAGAAATCCACATTCATCAAAATGGCATTGTTTGGCAAGTCATCATATAATGGGTAGCCAAAAATATAAGACTTGATCTTTACAATATTTGCAAAACTTTAGGATGTTTTTGTCAAATAATTTTTTTCGATCAATAATTGTTCCATCTTCCACCCCATTATTTGTGTGAAGCAAATGGAAGATGAAAGTGTAAAACAGGAACATGGGTCAAGTTCTAGGATTAGGTTGAAACCTATTCATCGAAATTTCCAGCCATAGAAATTGGAAAAAATACTATAATCTATATTGAATCACATTGACTAGAATCAAAAGACTTCTTAAGAAAATGATGAAAATTAATAAAATGATTATATTAAATAACACATATATGTATAAGTTAGTAATAATGAAATCTACATAATGTTAATAGTCTATATAACATTTTAAAATGTTTTACGTAATATTATGTTTTAATAAAATAAATTATAAATTAATATTGCACAACATTTATTGATTCAATATATGCTAAAAGGTGAGGATATGTAGTATTTAAATTTATATTATTATAAAATATATATGTTCCTAAAAAAACCTTTCCAATGTTAATTTTAACTAATTTTATTTACAAATCATTTTATGAAGAAATCATTTTTGTTCAAATGTATTAAAATATAATGATAATTCAAATGCGTTTTCAGTCAAATCACTTTCTATTATTTTCTTGAAAAAAATATACATGTGTGTTAATATTGTTTTTTGGGGGTTTCCAGCAAGTACCAACTAACTTGCTAGGGAACAATAGAAAAAACAGTATGCCAAATTGTGACTTTCATGACTAGGACATTAAACAACTATGTATTGTGTATAGTCATTTTTTACCAAGGGCATGGACAAGGTTAGTCATGAATACAACTATATGACCATGAATAATAAGTATAACAATTTATAATCATCTACATGATCACAAGAATAAAATTATGACTTCATGACTATTTAAGAATATGATTATAACATAAGGTGGTCTGCCAACAATATGGAATTAATTCAAATGGTTTTGGCCATCCTTAGTGAGTATTTCGTCACTCATTTGCAAAATTAACATGGTAAAATATTAGATATATAGTTGTGAATATGAGCATGCACTTTATAGTACTTTATGGTCCACCTTTTTTGTCTAGTTCCATGTATAGATTCCTTCCCAGATCATATTTGAAAAGTGTATAAAATGACAAAATTTGATTCTTATTAATTGCTTGCATAGACTAATCCCATCTTGTCAACAGGGTTTAAAATTCCAAAAATAATTCTACCAACGAGTAATCAATGATTGTCTACAACCTTTAAAACCATATTTTGGGATTCAAAACATGATATACTTTTAGAACGAGAGTGATGAACTCCACAAGGAAGGAATTTTGAGGAGTGATGGCCAAATATGTGGATAAAACTTATCAATAACCCCTTACTAAATGAACCATCATGATCCTGACAAAATAGCCCAATGTAAATGGCCAAGTGGATGAATAAAACACAATGTAAAAATTCAAAATAAAATACAATGTACAAGGATGTTGATACAATCAAGCACCAACACTATGTTAATGAAAGCGTAAAATATAATTTGTCATGATCATGAGGTGGGCATAATACAAGCTACTTAGTGTAGTCATAATCAAATTTGCCATGTTAGGGCCCAAGAATGCAGTTGATGTTGTTGATTTCATCATTTTCCATAATCTCCTTATGGCTTATTTCTCGCACATTTAGCAAGTTTCCCTTCACTGGAAACACTCCATATATGTATTGTGCCCAACAAATTAACACCACTCATTTGCCATGAATATATGAAAAAATGAAACCTTTAATGTTAGTATTATCATCCCAAAACATTGATTTATTCATCGTGTTGTTTTTCAAACATCAAATTAGAATAAACTTGCAACAAGTGTTTTAACTAAGTCACCCTAATAAGGATTAAAGTCTATTACTTAGAACCTCTACCACTAGCATTAAATTAGCATCCTCACGTTTTGGTATTATGCTTATAGAAGTTGCCATAATACTTTTAAAGTTACAAACACTACTAGGAAAGTGTGGTATAGTTCACTAGGCTATTTCATATTGCAACCATAAAAGTGAATTAAGTTCACTGTAATTTCACTAACCTTACCTTCATTGGTGAAAATGGTTCACTATACGGTGTAAATGTTTACTAAAGGTGAAGTTTGTTTACTAGGTTTGTTATTTTAACATTATTAAAATAATTGAAAGAATTAATTTCGTGAAAATTAAGTTTTATTCGACTGAAATTAATGAATGAAATTGCATGCAACTTGAATTGAATTGAATGAAAATAAATGGGATGCAAATTGGCTTTGAAAAAAATCAAAATTTGCTTGGGACTATGGTGTTGGAAAAAAAGGCTTTGAAAACACACATATTCAAAAAAACACTTTCCATATCTTTTTATTTGAGAATGGGCTAAACATACTCCAATTTGGAATTTTTTGTTAGCTAAAAGAATGACTTATGAAACCTAAAATTGTTGTCCTTAAACTAGTTTCGACAAATCATATATTGTTACTAGGATTTGGCTAATTCCTCTTGCGATGATAACTGATGTTTGCAAAATGGGGAAAAAAAAAACCCTAGGTCACATAATCATTCAAATTCTTAACAAAATTTGAAACCCATGTGTAACGTATTTTGGAAATACATGAATTTAGTCGCACATTAGGTACTTAGATTGTTTATCACATTTCAAACCCAAAACTTCTCTGGTGAAAACATAGCATTATTTCCAAACATGATTAACCGGTCTAGTTCAATTGTGCCGAAATTCAAACTCCAATTGAGCTTCACAATTAGGTTGGTTCAAAGCGGGGTACACGGGCATGGGGAACATGGAAATCGTTCACATTAGAACGTTGAGAATGACCAGCACGAAGAGGGTTTTCCCTACGCACATACGTAGCGGTGGGAATTACATTAACTCAGAACGCATCGGGAACGTGGCCTTCATCTTCAAGGCGACAGAAGCAGTGCGCGGAGAGTCCATTCTTCTTCCTCTTCAAGCTCTTTCCGCCACTTCGCTCGTGTTTCACGGTGTTTTCTCCGAAAGGTTCTGTGTTCTGGGGTTGCGTTCAAAGGTTTGTGACTGAATTGTAGTTATTGAAAATTGGAACAGAGCAAACGGACTGAGTAGGAGGAGGAGGAGCAGCAGCAGCAAGGGGTCAAGGACAGTCGGGCGGGTTGCCGAGCAAACAAGGAGGTACAGGGGATCGGAAAGGCGATGCTAAAAATAAGAAGGAGAAGAAGTATGAGCATGTGGCACCGCCGACCCGCGTCGGCAAGAAGCAGCGGAAGCAGAAGGGACCCGAAGCAGCCGCTCACTTGCCCATGGTCACGCCTGCCACCAAGTGCAAGCTTCGGCTTTTGAAGCTGGATCGCGTGAAGGATTACCTGCTGATGGAGGAGGAGTTTGTGGCGGGTCAAGAGCGTTTGAAGCCGCAGGAAGATAAAACGAAGAGGATCGGTCCAAGGTGGACGACCTGAGGGATCTCCCATCAGCGTGGGCAATTTGGAGGAAATAATTGACGAGAATCACGCCATTGTGTCTTCGTCGGTGGGGCCTGAGTATTATGTCAACATCCTATCCTTCGTGGACAAGGACCAACTGGAGCCAGGTTGTGCTATTCTGATGCACAACAATGTATTCTTCTCCTTTTATCTGGTTCACATAGCTTTCGAAAAGGAGCAATGGTGGCCTGACATGTTTGCACGCACGTTTCTGTCTCTGCCTTTCTGCTGTTGCAACTGTGCTGGCTCCTGTCCACATACTGGGCAACCTAAGCGCTTGGGCGCTATGGAATCCAATATATCTGGTGCTATAAGCTCATCTTTTCCTATTGAAGGGGGGAATTACCTAGGATGTTATTTACTGGAAGCTAAGGGCCAATGGACATTTTAGGGTTCAAGCCTAGGGTACTAAATATCCTGGAAGTTGGTCCATTATGTTGTGAGATTCTCAATAGTAGGGTTCGGCAAGCCAAGAAGGAGTTCAACTTGAGTTGCAGCTGTGGATGAATTGTTCAAGTTGTACCCTGATATTGAAGTGTGGAGATTAAGCAGTCACTTGCCCAGGTGAAGCACGAACCCTTCCTCATCCTGGGCTTAGTCAACGAACCTGTGACCTCTGATTGTGGTGGCATTTGATGGCAAGGATCAATGACTGGAAAGTCATTTCTACTCCTTGGTCATACCAATTATTGTTCTTTCCTTCCAGTTTTGTTTCTCTACACATTTTCTGCAGTTCCCCTCTCTCTACTAGAAGCTAATTGAGTGCTGCATATGACCTCCAAACAACCTTCTGTAACAATGAAGAAAAACCAAACTCTATCTTTGATAGGGAACTAGCAGTTCAGAGGAGGGAAGTGTCAGCATCTTCAGGGCAGAAAGTTCTACGACCTCAGTCTATCACCATGCATATATGTAGCATCGTTTCTTGAGATACATGGTCTAAGCCATCATAAATGGCCAAGTGACACTTAAATAAGTGATTTCTTGTTGTATTCCGGGTGCTGTCAGTGGTAGGACTGTTGCAAGATGAGGTGGACCCCATGGTATCCGTTATGAAGGTGGAGAAGGCCCCTTTGGAGTCAGATGCAGATATTGGAGGTTTGGATGCACAGATTCAAGAGATTAGGGAGGCAGTGGAGCTGCCTCTCACACATCCATAACTTTATGAGGACATTGGTATCAAGCCTCCTAAGGGTGTCATCCTTTACGGGGAAGCTGGGACTGGACAGACAATGCTTACCAAGGTGAGCTTTGTGAGTGCAGGACAAACTGCTCAAAATTGAGGGATTTTGTTGTTTTGGGTTATTATTGCCACCAATGCGTGAGGTGTAATCTAAAAGTAAGACCTAGGGTTGGAATTTGGAGCATGCAATGGCAAATTCCACATCGGCAACATTTTTGTGGGTGGTTGGAAGTGAACTGATACAAAAGTATTTAGGGGATGGTCCCAAGTTGGTGCGAGAGCTCTTTCGTGTTGCTGGTGAGCTTTCCCCATCCATTGTCTTCATCAATGAAATTGATGCCGTTGGGACAAAGAGGTAGGTTTTCCTCTTGCACAACATTGGATAGAACAATGCAGTTCTTCCGCCACGGTACACTTCTGATAGTTCAAACTTGAGGGATGTGTTGTAGAGTGGGTCTTTGAGGTTCCTGCACTACTTGGCAGATATGATGCACATTCGGGGGGAGAGCGAGAGATTCAAAGAACTATGCTGGAGTTGTTGAATCAGTTGGATGGATTTGATGCATGTGTTGATGTGAAAGTAATTTTGGCTACCAATCGCATTGAGAGTTTAGATCCAGCTCTGATGCGGCCCTTAGGGTTTGCATGTTTATAATATTGGGTTTGGAAATTTGTTCCCAGTGTGGTTTTTTGGCAATGGCAGATATAGAAGATAGAGATATGGAGCTAGCAATCTGGAAAAGGCTTTGGTAGATTTGATTTGGGGGTGGGAGAAGTTTTGCTTCTATGTTTTTTAATTTGCAGGGAGCTGGTAGTAGCACTCAAGTGATGGAATCATTGCTTCTAAGAGCCCTTCACCAAATTTGTTTCATTCAAATTGTCCATTGTCATAAATTTATTGATGTGGTGTGTCTAGGTAGTCTAGGGCAACAAAATGTCATCCAAGGGTACTGATGACTCTTCATTTGTATAAATTCTAAGCACACTAAAAGTTCAAACAAGGACCATCAAACCTTACAAGTTTATATGCATGTTTCTATACTTATCATCTTGAGTTCTTAGATGGACACATGGAAATTACAAGATGAAAATACTATGGAGTTAATTACCCATATTTAATGGTTAACAGATGGAAAAATCTCCCTAAATAAACCAACCATAATTTGTGAAAAAACTCTCCTAAATTAATTAAAGACAATATGAAAAAACAATTTAAATTAACAAACAACACTTGGTGAAAAAATCATCTTAATTGACTAGGGTTGTAGGTTGATTTAACTAATAGGTGTAATTTCCACCTAAATTTGGGCATCTCCTAGTAGTGTTGGGCAAGGTTGTTAATAGGTGGTTGCTCAATGACTCATCACCAAATCTAGCACGTCAACATGATTAATTATAGGATGTCAAAAGTGAACCAATTTGAACCTTCATCTCCACAACCATAACACAAGTCCTTAACCATTGGACCATCATATCACATGATGACATATAATGTGACCACATAAATATAAACAAATGTATGCTTTGAATTTTGGGCATTAAAATGTTATTACATAACTATTTAACTCTACAATGAAATTAAGTTCGTGTGTGGGTATTTAGATAACATGTGGTAGGTACATAATAAATAGGTAGGTGGTAGGTGGTAAGTCATTGTTAAGAGGTAATGCTGACCTACTTACCTATCCATTTACCTAGGTAGGTCCTACTTAATTATTTACTCCTATTTACTACCAATGTATGTACCTATTTATGACTGACCTATTTACTTACATACATATTTAGATTTTGATTATTTACTTATCTAGTACCTACCTACCCTTATTTCATTACTTAATTTATTTTTTATATTTTGATAATTACATTGGTTTTTGTAATACATTTAGTAATTTAATGTAAAGAAATTATAATAATTTCAATATTCATTTAAAAATTCAAACATATCAATTTGTTGAATCTAAAATTGGGTTATAAAACTAAAAAAATTAATTTAAATTACATCTTTTTTTTTTAAAAAAAATCTAATTTAACTCATATAAGTTGTTGATTGATAATTTGATAAATTAATACTTAAGTTGATCATAATAAAAATTTATACAATAATTTCTTAAATCAATTTCACATATGTATATTTTCATAATTACATTTTAAATTTAAAGACATGTCATTGATTTTTATTTTTTGAAATTCAAATGTTCCAATGTAATTCTTTAATCATAATAGAATAAACATATAACTTCATAATGAATTAATTTCATTAACATGTGAAATACATAATTATTATAAGTTCATTAGAATTTATTGTAATTTTTTTAATCCATAATTTTATTTTTAATTAAAAAAATTAAAGGCACTATATACATTATGCCATAAAAGACCAACAAAATGTAAAACATTACAATCACAATGGCACATAAGATTTGACACAACTTGTAACATGTTTTAGTCACAATAGTCATGTACATGGCAACATGTCACCATCCTTGTCATTTTCTTATGATTAATTTAATCATGAGACTGTCACTATGATTTCCTCATGGATTTGCCATATTGGTTCATGTGTCATTAGTAATTTTTAAAAATAAAATTGAATTTAATCAAATCTAAGATTGTTTCTTTTGTTTTATTACAAATGAACAAAATTAGTTAGTCATGTTGAATAGATTCTATAGTCTTAGTCACAATGGTGGGGGTGAAACAAACATGTGAAAGGACTTCAACATCCATGGCTAGTAAATCATCATCAAGATATTAAAGTTATAATTGCAATGTACAAATGACATCTTATTACAAAAATCAATCAATAGATTGTTATTGAATTGAAGTTGAGTAATCTTATATGGAATTGAAGTAGATAAGGGTATTAACATATTAAGTTCACAATTGTGTGGTAAGTAACATTAGATCATCACTGCGCACTTCCAAATTTGTTCACTATTTTCTAGGATTGGACTTATTACAATGTGAATATATGTAAACTTGTTATTGTAATGAAATTATTTCTTAGTTTCATATCATATGTAGAACATTGTGTGTTGTTAAATCTCATTAGGTTTATATATTCACTTGTTTTGATTTTATTCTAATTTTCTGTTGTAGTCTTTGTATCCTATTCAAGTTTTTGTCACGAAGTATTTTCAATGTAGATCTTTCAATAGAAACAATGACAACTAAGTTACATGTAAGTTTGAATTACCATCAAAGTTTGAATGTTGTGCTTCTTTTCTACGAGCCACATATCAAAAACCTTATCATATGGAAATTTTTATATAAATTATGATAGTACACTCCAAAATCTATGAGTGTTTGAAATGTTCAAGTTGATTTTTGAAACTTGCTTTTCATAAATGAACATGTAAAAAAGGTCGTTCATCCTTGACTAAACTTGAGACTTGTATTGTGCCAATGACAACAACCTTAAAGTAAATTAAAAATGTTGGCGCTCCTCAAAACAACTAGACTACCTAATTTGCACCATAGTTTTATAAGTAGATTCATTTGGCATCCTTGGGGTTCCAACAACATGATTTCATAGTGCACTTGAACATGTTTGCTTGAAGGGCAAGTGCCAACAATCATAAGATCGGGGAAAAATATCAATAGTTCCCAACTATTGGTAGGGTTTATTAACAAATGTTGTTGAACAAAGTTATAGTAGTATATAGACAAATTAAAAGACAAGCTAATTAGTGTTGATTTTGTGAAAAACTTAACCAACAATAAATTGATTCATAACAAACTAAGCTATAATAATAAGTCAACATGTCAACAAGTTAATATAACTAAATTACTAATGGTGAAATGGTTAGAATTTGCTATAGTTTGTTAGACATTGTAATCACCACAAAAAATATTTTTAAAAAAAAGTCAAGGACTTTTTGGGTGTTTGTTTTTGGGGACATTATAATTAAGAAATGTAAAACACCAAGTTTGTACAAGTGCTTTGAAATCAAAATTGTTATTCCATTGTATCTTAAAATGACATTGTATTATTTGTGTGTGCATGCATGCATATGTATAAAAATAATACCAATGCAAATATGGTAACTTGTAGTATTTTGAAATAAAAATGGATTAATTATGAATATTCAAAATATAATAAAATATTAAATAGTTGTAACACATATGGAAAAAGTAATGAACCTCCACAAAAAGAAGCACGGATCTTTGAAACATGGGTTGGCATGTCTATTCTAGTGATTGGTGTACCATTATAAATCAAAGTGTAGTGTTTGCTTTAGTTAGGTGGGTACATGGTACTTAAACTAGTGAGAGGAACAAGAACCCAAATAACAATATTTTTGTAGGTAATTAATCTATAATAAATAAGGTTTAAAATAATTTTCATGGTCTCCATTAGGTAGTTGGAAAAAGTATTTGTTGTGAGATCCATGGTCAAGGAATTATAACACTTACAAAACCATCAACAAACATTAGATTTGAAAATGAAAAATGCAAGTAACAAATATATACATAACAAACAAATTGATGTACAAGTTCATTGTTGGATGTTAAATTACATGTCGACTACCTCTTGATCTTTTCACCTATGTTAGTGTTGAAGACATCTTGGATGAGTTGACTAGGTTTTCCAAAAAAAAAGAAAAACACAATTAGCTTGTTGACAAATTGAAATGCTAAATATTCCATGCATGAAATGTTGATCAAGTTCAAAACTTCAACTATCCAACACAAGTCAATTATGTTGTGCTTTGAAACAACCAAAATTTTGAAGTCTTTAAAAGCATAAGGTATGTAACAAGTTTTTGAATCTTTATATAGTGAAACTAATATAGCTTTAATAATTGCCATAAATAAATATATCCTTTTAAAAAAAATTGATGAATGTGTGGAAACATGTGATAAAATAGGTGACCAACTTATCACAAATGTTTTGGAAAAAGGAGACAAAAAATAAATATAATATGCTTTAGTACACCAAGACTTTTGTTTTTGGGAAAAAAAATTATCAACATAATTTTTTGAGGTTAACAATGCCTTATGTCCAAGGTCCCAAAATGAATATCTTTGATGAATTTTAACATGAAAGTGTATCCAAAATAAATAAATAAAGATGATATCATATTTTTAAAGTTTGAAAACAAAATTCACAAAAATGAGACTATCTTTAAATGTCAAAACATTAATATGGAGGGCACCAATCAGTTCCTATTCCCTTTCAAAAAGAAGTCCAAGTGCTTTGTGGACCTACTTTTAAAATAGTTTATAGCCATTGAGGTCTAATGAATTACCTTAAGAAAAACATCATTAAATCATAATTTAATTTACTTTTAGTTTTGAAATTTGTTGCTTATAATAGTTTTAAAAAGTTGTACCAAATAATTTTAGTTTTTTTGCTTGATGGATTAAGTATTGGTGCATATTAATGAAAGATCTCGACTTTTGCACTCATACACACCTACTTTTTATAACTACTTTACCTCCAACAATGGGAACAAACCAACAAGGACTATAGACAAATAGACATCTCACAACAGGTCAAAATTGTTGTTGGTGTGTACAACCATATTGTCTTTACCCATCCTCATCATTCAAAAATATGTTGCACTTTGTGATAACAAGTTTAGCTTGACTCAACATTCTTATCCAACATGTTTTGACAAAATAATATGTAATGACTTTTAACTTGTTGGATTAAAGTTGTGTAAGTTTGATAAGTTTGAGATGTCTCTTTGGAGAGTGAGCAAAACAATCATTGAAACAAAACACATCTGAAACACCAAGTTGAAACGTGCTCTTCACATGTCAACATGCAAAATTTCCCCAATTGAGGTGGAGGCAAAAAGCTACACCAACACCCTGCTGGGGTTGAGATGAAGGATTCACCAAATGCAAGTATAATTGCTTCACAACAACCTCTTATGGCAACTCCAAATTGGTGGGTGGATTGGGCATAAATTTGCTTTAAACATAATTCTTCCTTGTTTTCGTCAAATTGGTCCATACCACAACCCTTTATTGCATTATCCCTGTCCTTGAACATGATTTTGAGCTTCTCTTTTGCATCCAATAATGTTTGAAAGCCCGTTGGGATTAGGGAGATGCATGTGGTTTCTTTCCTAATTTGCTCCAATTTCAACTTGATGATTTTTTATTTAAATAAATAAATTCACTACCTCTCTACAAGCTTCTAACTTTCTCATGAACTTCACTACAACCATTCCATTTTCCCAGTGATTTTTTTTCAAAATAGTAAATAATATTTTTTTGGGGATTTGTTGGTCACCAAATTTAGAAATTATATATATATATATACATATATATATACATATATATATCCAGATTCTATATTATGTTCCAGTAAGTTATCCACAAGTATAGAAAAATGCTTTAGTTTTAAAAAAAAACATTTATATGGTTTAATAGCCAAATTTAGCTAAATAGCCATATGGATGATCTCCACTCCAGGTACATCACAAAATTGAATTTCTTTTCTTGAGACGGTGAAAAGAAATTGTTTTCCAGGGTTTTCAGTTGTCAAATCTACACATTCCTTAAATTTTTTAAAAATCTCCAGAATACCAAAAGTATAGAAGAATTCTTTTTTTATAATAATAAAATTTCATTTAAAAAATTCTAACAATAAAACTTCACTAAATAATTTTCCTACGGATGATGATCTCCACAATTTGGCTACATCACAAAATTGGAAAATTAAAATAAATAATTTTTACAAAATACAAGTTTTAAAAATATATATTTTTGAAATTTTAAAATAAGTAAATCTATTATTATTATTATTATTATTATTATTAGATAAATTTTATGACTGAGAATACAAACAAAAGGTGAGTAGAAAAACCAAAACAAAGCCTCCTTGATGCAAGTTACATAAAGAACTTTGTGACACACTAGGCCTTTTGGTTGCATGGAAATTCTATTCCTAATATTGGCTGCCACTATTTTTGGCCTGGACTAGTAGCCCTTCCTAAGAACAACACCCTACCTATTTAGTTTTACACTGTGGCCTTGCCATTTACATTAAAAAGTAAGTATCTTAAATAAAGAAGAATTATGAAAACTCAAATATTTCACCATGCCAAAAATATAATCTTTCAAAAATCCTCTAAAAAAAGCCAAAATCCTTCAAGATATTATAATAATTCTATATAACTAATCTCAAGTTTCAACCCAAGCCAAAATATAGTCTTTCAAAAATCCTCATATAAAAATAGACCTATTTCCTAGGGACCAAAGTCCCTTAAGCTATTATACTCTACAATGAATCCGAACACAATATCCTTGCCTTGGTAGGCAAGTCCAACAAATTATATTCCACACAAAATGGGTTATTAATGTGATCCATTTGACATATCCTGAATCATTTCATTGTCCCAAATGCCCCATGATTTTTTATGCTCTAAATTGTGACTGAAAAATAATACCCTAGAATGTTCTCTCCTGGCGCTTTCCGGATTACCAATTTCCTAGTGTGTTTCTTTTCCTGGCGAATTTTCGCCAAATTTCGACCTGGAAAAATATGATTTCGACTCATACAAAAGGCTTTGTGATGGAAAAAATGACCCAAATTCGCCAAATTTGGAAGATTTTGAAATTTTTTTTTTCAAATCAACAGATTTTTTTATGATAATTTACAGCAATGTATAGTCAAGAAGAGACAAGGATTTTTTTTTCCTATTTTCATGTCTAGTATGTAGCCAAAATTGGCTAAACATTTATTCCCTGGATGATCACCACTTTGGCTACATCACAAAATCCTTAAAAGTAGTGTTTCTTTTACTGCCGAATTTTTTGCCGAATCCATCCATACCTGAAAAATGCAATTTTGACCTACAGGAAGGATTTTCCATGGAAAAATGGCCCAGATTCGTCAGATTTCGAAAATAAAATAAATTCTACCTATCGCCAAATTTTTATTATTAGTTCCAGTAGGTAGCCAAAATTTTTAGAAAGATTTTGATTTTTTCCTACTTCCATATTAGTACATGTGGTCAAATTTGGCTAAATCACTTTCAAGATGATAGCCACCTTGGCTACATCACAAAATTGGAAAAAGAAACCCCACTTTAAAGAAACCCTGAAACTTCCCACCCAGGGTTTTTATTTAAGGATTTTGTGACATAGCCAAGGTGGCAACCATCCAGAAACTATTTAGCCAATTCTGGCTACATGCCAGATATGAAAGTAGAAAAAAACCAGGATCCTTCTAAATTTTTTGGCTACCTACTGGAACTTAATGTAGAAATCTGGCGATTTGAATTTTTCTTTCTTTTTCGAAATTTGGCGAATTTGGACCATTTTTCCATGAAAAATCCTTTATATTGGTCGAAATCACATTTTTCAGGTAGGGATTTGGCGAAAAATTCGCCAATAAAAAAAACACTCTGAGTCCCACCCTGTCCAAAACCAGAGCATGGGCCCCATTCCTCGCCATTATGGCGCATGTGCTGTTGCTCCGGTTATCATTAAGAAGGAGCATGCGACTTGGGTGTACGCCTCGAATCCCACAATGGCCGCCGCGCCCGACTGCAGTCTGCACACTGCAGGGAGGGAGGGAGAGATGGAGAGATGGAGGGAGGACCCCACGAAGAGCCCAGCAGGTGGGTCCCAAGTGTTTTTTGCCTTGAAATATACTCTAAGATTTTCGCTTATAGATTTTGATTCTTCTTCTTCTTCTTCTTCTTCAACCAATCATCACCATCATCCGCATCATCGCATAATTCAGATAACCTATAACGCTCTGCGTCATCGTTTGCTCTTTTCTTTTTGGTTGCTTCCTTGTACAGACGGCTACATCACCAAACCTTGGCTTGAAGTGTGTGTGTGATAAAGATGACACAGTTGTAGTAGTAGTAGTAGTAGTTGTTGTTGTTGTTGTTGTTATTGTTGTTTTTTACACAATCGCTTCTGGAGTCTGTCTGTCTGGCTGTCTGTCTTGTGGTGCAGATCGGGGGTTCTCGTTTTCTCTTCTCGATTTGCTCTATTTTTGGGATATGGCAATGAATGCATGATGATTAGGAGGGAGGACATAGCTTTTTAGCTTTGAAAGAAAACCCTTACTCTCATTTTTTCAAAAGAGCTGACTCCTTGCTGCTTGGCGGTGGTCCCTCTGTTTCCCATCAGCAGGTATCATACTCCTACTGATTTCATGATGATTGATATCAGTGTTGTTGGGTGGGCGGGCATTGTAACCCTAGAGTAAGTGTGTATGTTGGGTTTCTTTTCTTTCTGTTTTTTTGGTTGGGGTTGGAAAGGTCCTATGCGATTAGGGTTTGTGGCTATGTAGGTGGAGAAGGAGTGACAAGAGAAGGAAGGAAGGAAGGCAGGCAGGCAGGAGAGAAGGAGTAAGAAGGGAAGCTAGAGAGAGGTGACAACCATGGGGCAAGCAAGCTCTGCAGCAGCTTGTGCACTTGGAGCAGACCATGAGCACGAAGAACAGGAGGAAGATGAAGGGGAAGGAGGAGCAGGAGGAGTAGGAGGGAGGTTTTCAGGGTTGGATTTGACTGCTTTTGCGCCGGATGAGTGTCTCGCCGCTGTTTTTCAGAAGCTAGAGCCGGCTGACAGGAGGCGTTGTTCGCTGGTGTCCAAGAGATGGCGAAGGGTGGAAGGCCAGGCACGGCAGCGGCTCTCCCTGCAAGCTTGGCTTGAGATTGGGCCGGCTCTGCCGGCATTGCTAGAGCGGTTTCAGCATGTGACCAAGCTGACTCTAAAGTGCGACCGGAAGCGTGGCAGTATTGATGATGATGCGCTTTGTGTGATCGGGCAGCGATGCCAGCAGCTGCAGAAGCTGAAACTGAAGGCTTGCAAGGGATTGACGGACAGCGGGATCGATCGATTTGCGCAAGTTTGTGGCCCTTTGCAAAAATTCTCATGTGCTTCTTGTCAATTTGGTCCTCCAGGTTTGAACTCCCTCCTGCAGCACTGTGCCAATCTTGAGGATCTCACAGTGAAGCGACTGAGAGGCTTCGTGGAATCATCTGAATTTGTCCGCCCAGGGACTTGCAGTATTCGAAGACTCTGTTTGAAGGACCTTCCCAATGCACAGTTACTTGGACCTCTCATTGCAGGCTCAAAGAATTTGCACACTCTTATGCTTTCAAGGGTTTCTGGTAACTGGGATAGACTGTTTGAAGCCATCACTGTGCACATGACTAGTCTCATTGAGCTGCATATGGAGAAAGTAGCCTTAACTGATCAGGGTTTACAAGCAGTTGCACGCTGCACAAACCTACAAGTCTTGTATGTTGTGAAGCCTGCCGAGTGCACAAACAAGGGGCTCTCATCAATTGCAAATGGTTGCCCTGATCTGCGCAAGCTGCATGTTGATGGCTGGAAGAACAGCCGAGTGGGTGATGAAGGTCTTGCCACTGTGGCCAGAAAATGCAAAGACCTACAGGAACTTGTTATAATTGGTCTTAATGCTACAATGTCTAGCCTCAGCCTTTTGGCCTCAAATTGCTTAAGCCTCGAGCGATTAGCAATCTGCACAAGCGATACATTTGGGGATTCAGAGCTTTCCTGCATTGCAGACAAGTGCCTGGCTCTGAAGAAACTGTGCATCAAGGGTTGTCCAATCTCTGACAGGGGTATGGAGGCACTTGTGGGTGGATGCCCTAGTCTTGTGAAGATCAAAGTCAAGAAATGTAGAGCAGTCACCCCAGCCAGCATTGCATCGCTGCTATCAAACCGCGTATCTCTAGTTGTCACACTTGACACTTCTGCAATACCAGTTGCACCAGAGGCACAGGTGATGTGCTTGATTCAGAGTCCAAACTCTAAACTTAGGAACAAGGGCCACATGTTAGTCAATTGATGTTTGAAAAGGTTTTTTGCATGTGTGGTGGCTTTGTGAGAACCAAGACAATTGGGACCTTTTGATTGACAGAGCTTGTTTATTGCCCAGTATGTTTATTGACCTGCAACTTTACATCTGGAATGGTGCATATGGTGTTCAATTTTCTGTGTAAAGGTCATCAATGCCACTTGGAAAAGTACTGTTGCAAATGCCTGACATTGAGCTCCAGTGTGCTGTACAGGTGAGACCAGTGCAAGATAACAATATAACTCAGGAGAATGCACCTGCACCTTCAACACGGTCACCACTGGCCAGGGCAAGATTTGCTATGGCAGTTGTTGCATGCACATTCATGCGGTGGTCAGCCTCAAATGGCTCTTGATGTTCTTCTCTTCTGGTTCTTTTATCTTCTCCATTGATCATAAACTGTGGACATCTTAGCTCATATTTGAACTAAAAAGATCATAGTGGAGTGCAGCTAGGTTGAAGAGCAATTTCTGCCATGAATCTTTTGAAGGGAAAAGCAAGTGCTCTTTCCCAGCAGCTAAACTGTTGAGCTGGACAGAAATGGGTTCTGTGATTTTGGGTGATCACAGGAACTGATGGTGTGAGCTTTGTTTGTGTAGATTCAATAAGCTTCTCTGGACCAACATGCTAGGGTTTAATGTCTGAAGATGAAACATCTTGGTTGGACAGATTGATCAAGGTTCTGCATTTGATTGTGTATGGAGTTGAACCTAAAGCCACAGGACACTCCATCATCCTTTCAAAGTTTGGTTTCACCAAACTCTAACTTTAGATGTATTTTGTGATTGAGCTCGTTTTGAATCTCACCAAGACAGGTGAGTTTGTACTCTGAGAATTCTGATCTGCCAACTACCACTGAATTCAGGGGGTTGTTAGCAGGCTGCAATATGTTACTTGTAAGCAGAGTGATTGTCAACCTTGAAGCTGACATGGAGCTGGTGCTAATGTGATCTGTGACATCTGTGTGACAATCTGTGATTTTAATGTATTGTGATCAAGTCGACCACAATCATGAGATACTATACCACATATGCTTCCTCAAACTGTGGGTATGCAGCACAACTAATATGCAATGGTAAAACTTGAGGTGTCCTATTTTAGGGCCTCTGTTAATTGGGTATCTATTGTGTATTAACTTTGAACAAGGCCCAAAACTTGGATGAATAGTTGTGAATAATGTTAAGACAGCGCCAAGCAACCAAAATCTGGGGTATGGGCAAAGATTTATTCCATGGCAGTATGTAAAGTGCACAAATTGTAAGTTTATCCTTCTCAAATACTGAGCTGTTTGAGTATACGCTTTATTTGAACACACACACACCTGATAAAGTCTAGCCAACTATCTGAGAAAAATTGTACAATATGTGGTGGAGTAGAGGCAGAACAAGCAATGGGAAAGTGAATCACCTCTGAAGCAAAAGTGACATATTGCACCAGTCAACTGGAATATGAATTTTAACCTGCAAACTGTTCCTCAATATCGATCATTACTAGCAGTTTAGACTTAGATAACACACAACTGGTTGGCAGCAAGGATTATCAATCTGATACTATGCACTTGACCATCATGAGAGTAGTAGCAATAATGGTGCACATCTGCAGCATGGGCCCAGATCTCACCATAGACAAGTGGGGCACATGCCACATCTCTTTTGCAATGGATTCAAGTGATGTGTCCATTTGCATCTATAAACTTGGATATGCACAGATCATATAGTTTACCAATCAATCCTTCTGGTTTGAATAGTGTAAGAAACATGAACCCAGGATTGCAGCTGCTCCTTACTAATGGTAATGCAAAGTCTAGCTGCATCTTCAATATCTGGTACATTTGAGGGGACAATCGACTCCAAAAATATATATCAAACCCATTATCAGATGTATCAGTAACTTTGTTCCATCAGGTCGAGCAATTGGTTAGCATAAATATGAATAGGAGTACACAAAACAGAAATTGTTATTATATACTAAAGATCTGGATCTAGAGTAACAAGTCACTATAAAGCAAATGTCCCCAGTGGCATACAAAAGATATAAGATATCAATAATCTGGCTCCAAATAACATAAACTACCAATGCAGCTAAAACCCAGACTGGTTCTACCCCAGATAACTGAGACACCCATTGAACACCCACAGGGCATGCACACCCAAAACAATTCACCCTCCTGTAATGTCACTAACCTTGTGCTGCAAAGTATGTTGATCTTGCAAGTTCTTGGAAATCTTGATACTAGTGGTGAACTTTGTGCTGATTTGACTGCAAAAGGACAATTAGCCCAGCACTCCCAGTCTTTTTAACAGTTATATGTGGGTTGTAACTGTGTGTTGAAATGTGAGTGTGGTGTGGGATATTCATGGCCACCATCAACATCCAAGTCTGAAAAGCTGAAATATTAAACTCTTTACATCTCCCAACTGAGAGAGAAAGGAACCAGAACTCAACAGGAATAATCTTCAGACATTTCAGTTCTGGCAGATAAAATAAGTTATAACCCTGGTATGAAGGTATTGAAGATAAGCTTTTTTGGCTGCCTGGACAATTTTGAACTGCCCAGGGTACTATCAGCTGCGTGAACTGATCAAATACCATTACACCTGCGTACAAGTACATGCAGTTCCTTTGTGTAGCCATGCTTAATGAATCTTTCCATTTAACAACCTGCTTTCTGAAAAAAATTGTATACCAGGAAAAGATCTTGTAATGAGGATTGTGCAACCATGTTCCCTAATGTAAGAACACTGACCTGTCTGCAACACAAGTGGAAAGGATAAGGCATGTGTGTCCACTTCAATTGATGCCAGCTCCAAAGTGTTTGTCCAAGCTGTGAATGACCCACTCACCGTTAGTTTAAGAACCATGGCATTGAATACCATAAACTTGCAAATTGCAGCAATGGGTGCTGTCCAAGATGATGGAACTGCAACTCTTGGAATCATGATATCAGATGATAGATCTATTACTAGGGTCTCCTGATCTAACACACTCCCCTAACGTTGTGCCCTTTTCAATTGCCTCCATCTCTTCTAGCTCCCCTGTTCCCATCAATGCTTCCACTGTCAATGTCAAGCTTGTTCACAAATCATCTAGAACATATTGCTGCTGAATCAAACTGGTTTTCAAGAAACTCTACCAAAAACTTAGAGAATGGACTTGAGGAAGTTGGACAAAGGTCCAGTTTGTCAATCATATTATCCAAAAGAGATTCTAATACCCCAAGTACTATGTTGCAAGTTTCTAATGTGTTTAGACGACAATATTTCTAATATATTATGGGAATACACATAACAATTTGGAATGAATCTAATGATTATAAGACATTCTAAAACATTTCTAAAACATTGTAACTAATGATTTTTCTGTTTTTTCAATGTTTGAATGAATTGAAATGCATTGTAACTGACATAACCTTGAACAATAATTCTTCACACCTTTACGTAATAGTATAGTGTGAGTGACACTTTTCTTTGTCATGAGTTATTTTGGTCACTATAATAATCAAGGATGTGTATTTGGGTCATTTACCTCAAACCTCCTTACTAAAAGATGACTTAAAAAAAGAAAAATGGACAAGAATTAAACTAAATAATACAAATTACAACTCTCAAAACATTCTGATGGTACAAGAAATGAAGGAATACAACTAGTTGTCCAAGTACAACCATGATACTAGGTACCCAATTTAGATTATTGATCATAATGCAATTCTTAATAATGTCTGAACAATACCAATTAGCAACTCAGCTTCATAAACCTCAAAAATTAAGAACAAAGTGTTAATGTTCAGGTGTAAAGAGGTCATGGTAAAAGACTTTCACACTTTTCTAAATGTTCAATCATCATGGGACAATACAGTAACCATTCAGACACTGCTTCATTTCTCATGCACATGTGAGAGCATTTCTTCAAGGCACTTGAACTACCAACAAATTCGAGGCAATCGGGCTTTTTAGTACAAGCCTAAGTCAATTGTGGAACCATCATATTAGTTGTTTTTATTTTCAATACCACATTGATATTGGTATTGGGTGTTTTCTTTAATTGTCATATCAATCAAATCTTGGTATTGAGACTAGTATAAATCTAATACAAGGTTGGTAGTATTATGTGAAATCTTTATCAAGCTGGTATAAAGCTTATACTTCAACTCATATAAATTGGTAGGGTCCTTGGTACTAGTGTTGATAATTGATATCAAGTGCAACCCAATATACTAGGCCAATACTAGTTTGGTTTTAAGTTCGTTATTGTCAAATGTCACACTAAAGATTGGAGTCATTTAGAACTACATCCAATTCCACCTTGGTGACCATTTCTATAAGAATTAGGTCCCATATATAGTTAGATATGTAGGAAAATAAATGACTACTTATGTAAGTAGATAGTTTACACCTAATAGATAAATTTTGGTCCATCTACTTAGTTGGTAGGTAGTTAGAAAAACAATTGAACTAATCACCATGGTTACTTAGGGATCTAGAACTCAATAGAAAATTGTTTTCTAATCATTTATCAGTTCATGGTGCACTTGTGGGTGTTGTTTCACTCTAGCCAAATAAAAGTAAGATAAACACACCCAGAACGGAACAAAAGTTGGTAATTGAATTGCCTTCTAGTACAAGGCAAACCTGATAGATGTTTTCACTATTTGTAATCGTGCATCAAAGCTTCTATTATCAGGTGTTTGGTAATTGATTATGGTGTTTAGAAATTTTGAAGGATTTGACCAATAAGAAGAAATATGTTGTTCGTAAATGGGTAAGTGGGGAAATTTTACTAGGAGACATGTAACCAATGTTCACAAAAGTATGTTTGGTAATGTGGTGATGGTCTATTCAATCATTAAAGGCATGATGGCAGTTTGTTGAATCACTCCTTTCTTTATTATTATTCCTTTTGTATTTCAGGTATGGCTTTAATGGTTAGTGAGGGTAGGGTGCACATGTATGGGCAGTAGAATGAATGGTTATGAGACATTATTGTACGATTTATGAGGCATTTATTACATTGTCATAAGGTAGGAATGTGTTTTATGGTGGATTTGTTTTTCAAAGGCCCCACCTACTTTGGGAGGCCCCAACTTTTGCATTTTTTACCCAATTTGGAGTCAGTGAAGGACTCTCAGTGGCTAGACCAAAAGTCTTTCAAATCCAAAACCATCAAATAAATGGTCACTAAACCCTAGCTCTTTGAGCTAAATATTCAATGATTAGCCTATCTACCTTTATCAATCTCAATGTTTTTTTCAACTTTGTGACATAACCAAATTGATGATGATCAACAAGAAAAATTAATAGACCAGATATGAAATTTAAAAAAAAATTAATCTTGTAATGTTTTTGCAATCTATTGGACCCTAATTTAGAAATCTGGTGATACAGTTATTTTTTATTTTTTATTTCTAAGTTTGATGAATTCGTACCAATTTTTTCACAAAAATACTGAAACCTCCATAAATATTGAATTTTCCACTAATTGAACATGAGTCATGATCCCCTTCCACCATGCAACACTTCATTAAATTAATGAATTTAAATGGAAATAATTAATTGGCCATGCCATCACATTGACTAAATGATCAATGTTGGTAAGTTTTCATGGTTTGTACAGTTAAACTCAAGGGGTTTAAATTTAAGATGTTTTAAACATAAGAAGCCACATAAGTTTTAGAAATATGTTAATGTAAACGCTTTAAAATTATAATAGTTTTTGTTATAGAAGATTTTAGAAGGTCAAATTGGCATAAGGTTCTAAAACATTAGTGAACCTCTACAAAGTTCTAGATAGAATAATATAAAAAGAGATCTTGAAAGCAAATCATATAGTTCTTTCCTTGAATTTTTATCTGACATAGGGTCATGTGATTTTGGACCTAAACTGACACAAGAATTACATTGTGAATTTAAAATTCTACTAGAATTAGAATGAAAATTGAAATTCGGACCATCCATATCCCTAATTCGGGCCTTTAGTAATATTTATCAAATTCAACATAGTGTACCAATTATATCCCAATCCTCACCCATGTAAACATGAAAAATGGGACAATATAAAGTAAAAGCAATTTTAACACAAAAACATGAGCCAATTGAGAGTATCATTTCTTTAGTCTTGGGAAGTATACATTGTACATGGAACTACATTTTTTTAATAAAAATTAGGCCCCAAGGTTAGGTGCCAAAATTGAAATCACAAGGTTATATTTTTTGAAGAACCAAGTTCAAAACCACGCCCAATGAACCTACCAAAAAAGGTTAATCATCAAGGACTAAGGGCTTTCTTTGAAAGGAAGAACTATCCAATTGTGGGTATAACATTCTGCCTCATTAGAAAAATGGTTAATACCCTCATTTATGTTATGAAATTTATTTTCAACTATCACCTCATGTGAGAGATGCTTTAAATTCAAGCCTTCAACTTTGTACTCAACTTGACCTTTGTTTCATTTAGGATGTTGAAATCTTAACATTAAATGTTGATAAACATTTAAAAGTTGAGGCAAGATTAACTCAACCAAAATGTTGACACAGTCAAAATCAAGGTTTCTTCTTTTTCAATTTTGTGAGGTAGGTAGGTTTGCCATCAACCAGAAGAAAAGTTTGTCAAATTTGGCTACAAGTTAGAGAGGACATTGGAAAAATTCAAGATTTTTGTTTGGCAACATGCTATAAATTATTGTTTAACTATGACAACTTCATTTTGATTTTCCTTGAAATATGGCAACTTTGAGCCATTTTTTCCAAAAAAAATCATTTGTAATATACATGTTAACTTTTTTGTCCCTAGAAAATTTGCCCAAAATGAACACTAAAATAGATAGGTTAATCACCTCACACTTAGCAAGTCAGAGAGTTAGGGTTCAATGATCATACATTTGATGGTCTCCGCTTTCAAATAATTTTCATAGGACACCAACAATACTCCTTTACGTCCACATTGGGTAAGAAATGCACAAGTTGGGGCCTCTCCAAGTGGGTGGGTCTTTGAAAAAATTTGCCATACAACACACTCCAGCCTTGTGATGGTGCAATTTTGCCTAATAAAAAAATGTAAAAAATGTTTTATAACCACTCATTTTACACCTTACACATGTACACCCCTACCCCCATTAACCATTAAACATTATCCTTTGTTTGTTTATGGGTTTGTTTATCTTAATCACAATGTTAAATTTATTAGATGAAAATAATATTTATCGCCAATAATTGAGTCTTTTTTTATAAATATGTTTCTTGTAGTAATAGTTGTTCCTTTAAGGTTAAAACACCAACATGAACCATGGAACTTTTCAAATAATAAAGTGAAAACTCCACCAAAATTAATGCACAAAAATGTGTTAATTTTGAGTGAACCCAAAACCTTTTACAAGGAAGGGGATGGAACATGGAACCTCCAATTGGGATTCATTGTGAATTAACCCCAACTTGTTCCATGTTAGATTCTACTTGGTTTGGGACATGGAAGTTTGTCACGCAACTCGAACTCTCTTTCTCCAACTCAACTTTCCGACATCATGGTGCACTACCCAACTTGCTTCACCAACACACATCCTTAACAAGCTACAAACCTCAACAATGGCACATTTCAATCACATGATCAAATGCCCCCCACACAAAGTTCCCTCATCGGGCATGAAGACTTGTCATATGGGCAAACCTCATATTATTATGTTTGGTAATAATTTGGTAGCAAAACATTACTAACATGCCCCCTTGTGTGGGACCCACCAAGGGACAATCTGATGGGGGCACATTGAGCCATGGTGGATCTATACAAGGCAACAAAGTTGTTGTCTCATGGAACTTGGGGCCCAATTGTGGGACCCAAGTGCACAAAGGTGCAAAGTGACAAAGCACCACAAGGCAAGGGTTTGGTGCCAAAAGTAGGTATGTTTCATAAAAAAACACAACACTCAACTCCTTCATTGAAGTCTTCTTTTGATTTGGTTGTGTGATGAGGCCATGGAAGTTTTAAGTGATTAAAACTATGGACATGAATGGAAGTTTGCAACAATCTAATGTTAGATTCATTTATTGTTATGTGAATGTTTCATTTCAAATGGATGTGAGTTGAATGATTGTATTTTAATGTGGGCATATGTTTTTGCATGAACAATTAGGTTAGATTAGAAATTTAGAAATGTACCCAAAACTTGGATAAACACAAAAAAACTTGGAATAACATGGTGTGTTAGGTGGTATTAAACAAGGTTGTGTGGATTGCAAGGCGTTGCATGGGAGAAATTGAAAAGGAGAAAACCAAACATCAAGGTAGCCCCCCAAAAGTATTTTAGTAAAAGCAAAAGACCATGTAGATATTCCTATCAGTTAGGAATTGGTCAAGGTGATCATTGAAAATGATGAAAGATTTTGAAAAGAAGAAAATCCCATACTTTCATCAACACACAAAAATATATATTCCATAAGGGGAAAAGATGATGGGTTCAATAAAAGAAAGCCAACTATTAAGGTGGCTCTTGAACAAGCTACAAAGATGGTGGAAGATGTCATTGTTGAAGAGGCTCAAGCAGCCTTTGAAATGGAGACTTTGATTGCAAGCCACTCCTAGTGTATAATACAAATAGAGGAAAGTGAATAATATAGCCTCAACTTCAATTGAAAGAACATAGAAAAAAATGTATAAAAGTCAATTCATGGGTCTTTAAAACATACTGGTGATAAAGGAAAATTAAAAACTTGAAAGGTTCAAATTACACTTAACATAAAAAGAGATATCACAAGAAATATTATGACTGACTTCCTTTGAATGGTTTTTTGAATCCACAATCTATGGCAATGTAAAAGGTTGTGTCCTTTGTCAAAATGTTTGAGGTGGTTCAAATGATAATTTTTGGACATTGGTGTTTCCTCCCATGTAATGCAAAAGCTTGGCACAAACCACCCCTGCCAAGGGCAAATTAAAACTAAATTGTCAAATTCTTTCACAAGGGAGGTAAAGCCAAGAAAAGGCCCACTTGGTTGGTGCAATTTGAAATTTTCATGGAAATACAAATCATTATCAAGGATACAATCAAATTAACTTGGCTCAATTTTATTTGGTGGACCACACCATGGATTGGCGGATGACTAAAAAGGAAACAAAGTTAGATCTATTGATGATTTTCTCCTAGTTGGATTTTAAGTCTCATTTCAATAAAATATTCACCTTTAACAACCAAGTGTTGTCCAATAACCAAGATTTGTTTGGCATAAACCAAGGTAATGACCGAGGCTTGTTGACACACTATGTGAAAGAGTTCAATGATGGTTAACCTTGGTGTTAATGAAAGATGAAGACAACAAGAAATTTCTATTCTTCCATGGCTTGCAACCATCACATTGATTCATTGTCCAACAAGGAGAAGTTCTTCCCATTTGTGAAGATCTAATGAAATTCATTAAATGTATGGGAGATGACTTGGTTCATAAGAGGTTTGGTGACGCACCCCCAAGTTCCTTGATGATTCAACTATGAGTCCAAAGGTGAAGACAATGAAAGGAAAAGGAGTTGGGGTGCACTTTTTAACTCACAACACTTCGAAGGTAGAGGGGTGTGCTTGAGCTCCAAGATGGGGACTAAGAAAATTGACAAGCAACTCAATTACTTACACGGACCTGCACACACTAAACCACAAGTTGGTTAGTGCATAGCTAAAACATTTTGGTGCACGGAAAAACCATGAGCAAACATGGACTCACAAGATTCACCATGGCCTGAATTTGGGGGAAGTCACCACCTTCCCCCTTATAGTATATTTTGTGCCTAGCCATGGAACCAGCACCCAAATCTCATTTTGTCCCAAGACTCCCAAATGGGAGTCTTGAAATTCCCATAGCTGGGATTCTCGCAACTTTGGGGTCCATACCTTTGTATGTAGACTTCCGATTGAGATGAGGTTTGAAGCAAAATTATAACCTTCATTGAGAACTTTTCAACAGTATTTTGCACGTCACGTGCACACAAGGAAATCAGGACAATTCCCAACTTATTTTGGCCATAACTTGTGTTTTAAGTGTCCAATTGGGTCATGCGAGCCCATTTTAAATATCTAAAATTCAAAAAAAAATCAATGATATAAGGAACTTTTCAATCCAATGGGTTTTGACCCTTACAATTGCTCTCTGAAGATTTGGGAGTCCATCAAGACTCTAACTCCCAAAATGGGAGTTCAATTGGGAATGTGAGGGTTTGTTCCCTCACACTTTCCCGCATTCTCAGGAGCATGAAATGTGATTCCCGAGCTTCCCTCTTGGCCCACACCCTTGCAAGCCCTTGCCTTGGTTGCGAGCCCAAAGCTAAAGTTGCGACATTTGGTGAAGGGTCTTTGATAAGCAAAATCTCAAAGGTGGAGGCCATCATTAGGTCATCACACTTTGCATTTGTGCAAGATCCCATAATTTTTGTAAAGGGGTGAAAATATAATCCATGAACATTACCATCCTTAGGAAGGTAAAGCTAAGGGAACAAGTTCAACTTTTTCATACTTCCAATCAAAACTACTATCATTTGCTAATTTGACTACAACTACTCAAGTAATAATAATGCCTTAGCATAAGCTATAATAATAACTTATGCAAAGTAGAAAAAAAAAGAAGTAAGGTTTATCATTTAAGGACAAACTTACCATTTTAATTGTAGGCCATTCTAATAGTGTAAGAAAAAAGAAATGTTAAAAAAAAACAAACAAGATACGAAGGATTGGGAAATAGCTACCATATACACCTTTATAATACCTTTAATGCATTAAAATGGTGTCTAGTGGGTTTATAGCCTTTCCATGGTTGGTGTCTAACCTTTATAACATTTGCAAACCATCTAGTGGTGTTGTTTATTATTTACAGTCCCCCAACAAGCCTTTCCAACATTGCCTACCATTAGTAACCATTATAAACCTTTTGTGGTTGTCGCTTGCTATCTATAGCAATCTCATTTATCCTGCAAATTTAAACCTTCAAATCCAAGCCCTTCCTATTACAATATACTAATTATTACCTTCATGTGGCAACAAAAAACTTCCTACTCCAAAAACTAACTAATAAAATATATAACATTAACATTTGTAAGAAAAAAATTAAACAACCCACAAGTAGGACAAAGTTGTATATTATATTCTCCATTTTTATATCTTATTTTTAAAATGATGAACTCACACAAACGTATTAAGATCCTTCAACCATTTTTCATTGAAATAAAAAGTACAATGGAATTCCATGCTCCTCTTTCCTCTCTATTGATGTTACAAATATAACACCTCTCCAAAAAAGAGTTCTTGTAACCCAAATTCCAAACTACAATACATTCCAATGGAATAAAATCCCCCTAAACCTCCTCTCATCCTCCTCCACAAAACCACACAAGGCCCACATTGACCCCATGAAAATAGGTCTTATCTTAATCCTTCCTCCAAATCTCCTAAATGATTGGGGGGATTATAACCAACCAGTCATCAACATGAATTAATTAATCCAAGTTGTTAAAGGATGGTAAATCCACCATTAATAAATATCTAGTTACTAGGATGTTTATGGCACTAATTAGTCTAAGGATTTATATCCCTTAACCGTTTCCAAAGGTGTTTTATGCATGGGGATCATTGAATGTGACCTCATGATCATGCCTCCCTTCCCCACATGAATGATCCTATCCCAAAATGAAATGTAAGATGAAACAAAAATCTAAGTAGGTGGGTGGGTAATGGACAACCATTGTTATTGAACCAAACCTAGGTTAATAACCCAAATGAAATAGTTCAAATCCATGATTTGACTAAGAAATTAATGTTTAATGGCCTTTGACAAACCAAAAACAAATGTGGAATTGATATGGAACCCCATAGCATGCTTTTGTTCATTCGCATTGGGTTCTACCCAACACAAATGTTTGGTGTCCCAAATCATGCCAAAACCATCATCACAAAAAGCATGTGACTCTTAAGAAAATCATGACTGTAGGTAAGGTTATCCATGTCTAGCCCACCTTGTTGATAATGGCAAAAAGTGGTTGATCATCATGTTAAACATGTGACATGTATCATCACTAATACAAAAATGCAGTGTAGTTCATTAGCCTAAGTCATTATGGGACCTTAAAAGTGAAATAAATTCACTACACCTTAGTGATTTCACCATGGCTAAATTTATTTCACTATAATATCATTATGTAAACATCGTTTTTCACTATTAGTTGACATAATTCACTATTATGATTTATACTGTGGTAAATAGGTTTATTTTAACGTTGTTTTAAATACCTTGTGTTATTTTATAATATATCCTATATTATTTTAGGTTATTCTAACTTATACCCTCAATTATTATAAGTTATTATAAATTCTTATACCATAAATTATTATATGTTATTTTATTTTAACGTATCTTAGCTAACTTACTATAGGTTTTTTTATTTTGAATTATTTTGAATTTAATTATTCAACTAATTTAAAAATACAATTCAGGTTATTTTATTCAAATTAATATATGTTATTTCAAATTATATTTTAGGTTATTCAAGTTCATACTACTTTATGTTTTTATAAGTTATTTCATCCAAAATATAACAATTTAAAACAATGTAAAATAAGATTTAATGACATAAGGTAAAATAACCTAAAATAACCAATAATACCCTAAAAAAAATTAGATTGGCCAACAATAAAATAATTATCAATAGCCTATGATAATATAACCTAGAATATCCAACAACGACTTATAATATAATAGCCACCAATAATTGTAATATAACTTAAAATAACAAAAAATAGCCACCAATAAAATAACCACTAATAAAATAACCATTAATGGTTTACAACAAAATAGACAACAATAACCACTAATAAAATAACTACCAATAACCTATGGTAATTTAGCCACCAGTAACCATTAATATTCATAATAAAATAATTACCAATAACCATTAATAACCATCAATATAATAACCACCAATAAAATAACAACCAACAGTCACCAATACAATAGCCACCAATAGCCATGAATAAAATAGGTACCAAAAACCATGAATAGAATAGCCACTAAGAGCCATGGATAGAATAACCACCAATAGCCGTGAATAAAATAGCCACCAATAACCACAAAACCAATACTTGTTAATAAAATATATAAGCACTAATAAAATAGGCACTAATAGAATAACCATCAATAGCCACAACCTATGGTAATATGACCTATGATTATCAATAATAACATATGGTGAAATAACCTTCAATAGTTAAAAATAACCAACAATAGCCTCACATAGTTGAAAATAGCCTAAGATGAAATAACTTGTAATAGCCAAAAATAACTTATAATAACTGTAAATAACTTAAAATGAAATAACTTATAATAGCCAAAAATAACATCAAATATCCTAAAATAATTTACAATAATTAAAAAAAGCCTAAGGTGAAATAATTTAAAATAACTAAAAATAATTTAAAATAACTGAAACTAACTTAAAATGAAATAACAAAAAATAACAAAAAATTTAAGAAATGATGTAAATAATGTTAGGTGAAATAACTTATAACAGTGAAAAGTAGCCTTAGAATAGTTGAAATTAATTTAACATAGGTAGTATTATTATATTAGAAAAAAATTATCCATTTGTGAGACATTTTTTTATTAAAAAAATAAATTGAATGGTGATATTCACAAAAAGAAAATTCAAATGATTTTACATTTTCAAAAAAAAATGTAATTATGTACTTTTGAAAAAAATTAAATTAAATTTTAATCATTTCATTTAAACAAATTTTCAATAAGATATGAATTTCAAAGTTTATGTTTTTGTAATGTTTAAAATGAAATGTTTGATAAATAGAATGATGTGTAACACATTATCTTAACAAGTGTGGTGGCTTGATGGTAAAAGTGTTTGTTGCCATCTTAAAAGTCAAGGGATCAGAACCTCACAAATCGTGTGTTTATGGTCAACAATGGTAAATTGATTAAATATTTTCCCATATAATTCCCTATAGTAGGTGCCTACTTAAATTGATTACATGACCTATGTACTTAAATTAGGTTTTTACCTTAACATACATAATGACACATGTCAATAATTCATAGGCTAAAAGTCATGAAATTATTAATAATATTAGATTTAATTAATTTCCATGTTACATAATTAATTGACTAACAAGTGAAATGGCTTGATAAATTTGTATTTCACTAAATATTAGTGGACCAATTCACTATATGTAACAATTGATCCCCATTCATTAAGGGGTTGACTAATTTCACCATGATAAAAATGTTCAAATTCACTCAAAATCTAATGAAACCCAATGTGAACTATGATGCATTTTGGTGTAGTGCATGTATCCAAAATGGCATTCACATTAAGGCATGCATGCCATGGCACCAAATCATATGCATGTTACAACAATTCAAGTGGTGTTAAATTAATCTAAAACCAACATAATGCATGAAATCCCATTAATGTAGTTTCGACCAAAATTGGTTTGCCCAACCAAGTATGGAATTGGTGACTATAATGAACCAGCACCCACCAACATACCATCCATTAGATGTTCATTATTACTTAGTTGTGGATGAACCTCAACTAAGTTAGTATTTGATTTCACCTCGATAACGAGTTATGTAAAAAATAAGTTTCATATATAAGTAAATAAGTAAGTAAATATGTAACTATTATATAAGTAGATGGTTTATACATAAATAAAGGTTGTTTTGACTAACAACCCCCCATTTGAACTAACCACCATGGTTAGTTGGGGAACTAAAACCTAATAGAAAATTGTTTCCAAACCACTTACCATCCATCCTTCATGGTGTGCTAATGGGTGTTGGTTCATTATGGTTGGAATTGGCACCATGCCACCAAAATTTGTGGTCAATAATCACTTAATGGAAGGACATTCTCCAAAAGGTAGATGAATGGTTGCTCTTAAGTGGTTTGTAGATGTAATAAATAATTTCATGGCAACTCCTAAAAAAGTTTTGATTGCAAGTCAAGTAGTCCACCACATGTACTTGCTTGAAAATGCCCTTGACATGACCATCCATTATCATTATATCCACTATGTTAACATCACCCAAATCTTACACCCTTAGCAATGTGATGTCCTAAGGTAATGGCCCCAAATATCTATGCATAGTTGTGTTTGATAACAACGTTGGATATTGGGCCAACAACATCCCCACATGGTGAATGGAAATTTTTGGGTTATGTCTTGTAGTCCACATACATGTATTTGCAAACTTGTATACATGCTTAAAACCTCATTGTTAAACCAATGTTAATGCTTCCAAAGAGCTCCATTAAACATGGCCCTTATTTAGGAAAGTTGCCATAAAACAAGCGTGGCCCATATGGGAGTGTATCATGGTGGTCCATCCAATGTCATTTCTATTGAAGGTGATGATGGTAAACTTTTCCATGCTTGCATAAAACATTAATTAGATGTCTTTTCCAATTAATTTAAAGTTCCCCACAATGATGGTGGGTCATGTTTGGACAATGCAACATGGGATGGATGTTCATGTGTCATGTCTTCAAGTTGTTGTGGGACATCATATCCATCCAAATTTCCTCATAGTAACCCCGACCCTTAAAGTCATGTGTTGCTAAATTTGGCCAACATGGTAACACCATCAATTGATATATCACATGGTGCAAAATATTGGACGTGGAATTGAACTTCATGCCCATTTCATGATTACCACCCAAGTTTATAGGAAGCAATTTCTTCCCAAAAGTTCAATAGAAATCCCATGGGATACAACACAATGCATCCAACCAATACATCATATATGATGTAACATTTATCACTACATATGTGTGGCTTGAATTGACACATATGATTGGTTTGTTAGATGGTTGGGGTTCAATTACACCATGATGTTAATCTTAGTAAGCCCACAAGCTTTCTTTGATGCACTCGAGGATGTTTAGATCTAATATGGGCATGACTCAACATCTTCATTTGTCATGCCAAGACCCACAAATGCAACTGAAGGAAATGAAAGGTCTTGCTCCTATTTATACCCCTTTGGGGACTTAGTTCAAAGAAGCTTCCAACAAGGTTTCTATTTGTGCATCAAATAAGTAAGCTTTTTGAGAACCTTCATAACTAGATATTGATTATGAATTAATTGAAATTTAACTAAAAATTAGCTTGGACTTAGCTAGGAGTCACCTAGGAATTATTTAAATTTAACCAAGACTTAACTATGAGTCAATTAGGATTTAACTAGGATTTAATTAAAAGTTAATTCGGACTTCATTCATATTTAATTATGAGTTAATTAAAACTTAATTATGTTTTAGCTAGGAATTGATTGGGAGTTAATTGGGAATAATTGAAAATTAGTGGAAATTTAGCTAAAAGTGAATGAAGATTAATTAGGAGTTACGGATGAACATTATGGATGAATTCCATTTATTGGAAGTTGGTGTTTAATGTTTGCATTTGTCACACCTTGCTAAACATCAACACCAGTCTTGGTGTCATTATTGTTCTATCAATGGCAGGCCAGATTGGAAGGTTAGACAACTTAGCATTTGCAACTTGCCATAAAGGAGGGATGTCCTTTTCTGATTATGTTGTTAAGAAAATCTTTTGCTTGTTGGTCTCGTGTGAACATGCCCCATGTTTGGGGATGCGGATGTTTTAATTGGCACAATTTTGACCAACATAAATGATTAAGGAATACCTATTTGGTGCCAAGCTTCCTTTGTTTGAAGGTCAAGACCCTCATGTACCCCACACAATTTTGGAATGTGAATTAGATCGTGTAATTGCATGAATTAATGAATCCACCTCACATGGATCATAAAATGTAACATGATGTTTCACCCCCAAAATATAAACATCATGGGCACATCCATGGAATCAATAAATCCTAATTCACAAAAGAATCATGAAGAAAGATCTAATCCCAAATATGTAGGCACACTTGTGAAATTTGATGTTGTCGCCTTCTCTTCCAACTTTTGGGCTACCATACTAATGATCAATTCCTCCAACCAAACAAATTGATCTTTAGTAATGGCCATGCCACCACCTAACCTTGTTCATTGGTTTTATTTGAAGCTTTACTTATGGTTTTGCCCTTGGTTTGAGAACCATTGCCTCCCCCACGTCCCCCTTTGCCTTTACCATCCTTGTTGTTAGTGGGTTTATTGGAACGAAATTTCGGATGCAATGAGTAACAATGGTAAATGTCATGTATATGAACATCACAATGTTCACATTTCTCATCACTAAAAGATGTGGATTTGGATGTAGATGATTTGGCCTTGTTGGGGCATTCCTTCTCATGTTAGGAACTCCACAAGTCCAACACATAATACCTTGGCCTTATTTTGTTAAAAACAATGGAAAAGGCCCAAATTGATCCCCTTTTTGACCTTCTTTGGGCTTCCCACCCTGGAGTAGCTGTTGATTCCTCCTTCTTGGAATCCTTTGGGGTGGTCATGGCAACTGCAACAAGCTCACCATCTTCCACTACACAAAATCCTCCCTCAAGTTTTTCTACAATGTGGAATATTTCTTCTAATGTGGCATGATCTTCATGAGTAATGATGAATTGAGGTTTGACCATCCTTTGCACAGTTTTGTTGTGCTTGGACAAGTACAATTGCACCAATTGCTATTCCATGAAAACATCATTGTTTTCCTTTATAAACCATGCCAACCTTGTGTATGATGTATCATTATTTTCCTTTTGGACATCTTGGATCTTTTGTATTTGATCCCCATGAATGCCCCCATATTCCAATTCCAAAACTTGAAAAATTTGTTCCAATGGTTCCAAAGGGGTCCCACCAAGTTTAGGAATTTTGAAAAAAACCAAAAAATAAAAACTGAGGCCTAGGTTGGACCCCATTAGCCCCTTTATTTCGAACCTTCATTGAGGCATTTGAGCCTTTAAGGGAGCCCAAACCTTGGAGGTTCATGGAGGAGCTTCCGAGCAATGGCAAAAAAAACCCATCATTCTCCACCACCACTTGTTTTCTCCCCCCTTTCCTCCTCTTTTTCTTTTATTCCTTACCAGTAGTTGCAACCATGCATTGCTTGCTTGCTTATTGACAATGACCCTAATGATGCCTAGTTTCACCCTATAGTTAATGATGATCAATGATAGGTGGTGGCAATTGATTACGAGCTATTGCCTTTGTTGGTGCCTATTGTTGGCATTGTTATTAAATAGGAGAATGTGAGAGAGAGGGAAAAAATGAGATGTAAATAAAAAAATGAAAGGGGCTTTTGTGATAAAAGTAAAAACCTCCTCCTCTTGTTTTGATTTTGATGTTTTTTCACCATTCCAAGGTACTAGGCCTTGCTTGAGGTTCAACTGCTCATGAAGTTTAAAATAAAACAACCATGAAATCACAAAAATCTCCAAGTGATTTTTTCAACTCAAAGAGTAGACCAAGAAATGTCCTCTAGTTGCAACTCTTACTAGTTGTAATTCCACAATCAAACACACAACCCACATACCACATGACATTCAAACAAAGTTCCCAAACAAGTTAATACTTGTGCAAAAATCCAATAATTTAGTTGTAGCACAAAACAATTAGTTTGATCTTTTGTGTTTCAAGAAAACTCACATGTAAATTGCAAGAATCCAAGTTCAAAGCATGAACAAACAAAGCTTGTTTATCTTGTGTGTTATGCAATTTCAAAACACGAAAGATTAGACTCCAAAGCCACAATGTGGGGATAAACACAAAGAACTGGAACCTTGTTCACATTGCACATGGTTCCAAGCACACATGGCAAATTAAAGAAATTAATTGTCTTCCAATAAATACCTAACGAGTCATACAACTTGAATTCAACATTATTAAGCAAAGATTTGTTGGACAAGTTGAAGGCATTATCCATGTTTAAAATATTTCTCATTATGGTAAACAATATATGGTGAAATGAGAAGGGTGTCATTTAAAGGAATCAAGACGGTGAAACCATCTCACTTGGACTAGTTAGGACACGGTGGTGAAATTTAAAATTGAAAGAGGCCATGAACCTATAAGAAAAAGATAACCCTTGACACAAAAAAGTGTTCATGTGAACATCAATTTTCAAAAGTGAAGATGATATGTACAAAACCCTTGTTTGTACCTATTGCATCACAATTGCAGTTTATCTTATGTGTGAAAAGTTAAATGGAGTTTATAAATGAAATGGAGTAATGGTGACCAATACGAATGGACCTTAGGTGGTGAACTTGTAAACAAAACCCCCTTCAAGTTTGGACTCACTTGGGCAAGAATGGGGTAATGTTCATGCTATTGTAACATGAACATGTTTCCGAATGGGGGTCCAACCCCATGTATGGATTCACAACCCATGTACCAAAACAACAAAAAAGATTTGGACTATGAAGCCCAATTTAGTATTATTTGTTGATACATTTGCATCCTTTGCCAAAAGCAAGCCCACCTTTGTTTGGGGAACTTTGATATGGAGTTGATGTGTGAATGGCCTTAAAGGAAGTCATTTTGAAGTTGCCATGGAAGAGGTGTAGAAGTCATCATAAAGTTGATGCAATGTATAGAACTTGCCCTTGATTTCTTTCATGTTGAAAAACAAGGGAAGTTGGCACAAAGGAAATAACCAAGAATGTCTTCATTGGTTTCATCCTCTTAAAGTCCTTGTGGTCCTCACCACCCACATTCTTATGATGGGGATGGGTGACATGCCCCTTGTGTGGGATCCACCACATGACCATTTGATGAGGGCACATAGAAGTGTGGTGGATTCACATGGGGCAACAAAATTGATGTTTCATGGAGCTTGGGTTCCAGGTGTAGAAAGATGCAAAGTGACAAGATGCCACAAGGCAAGGGTTAGGAATGTCTCACAAAGAAGCATGACACCCAACTCCTTCACATGACTCCCCATGTAGGACCGAAGTGCATGAAAGTGCAAAGTGGCAAGACGTCACAAGGCAAGGGCTTGGCATCAATGGTGCCAAAACTAAGAAACCTAACACTTGCATCGACTTGCTCATGAGAGTCCTCTTGTAAGGTTTGACAACATGACAAAGCCATGGAGGTTTTGGGTGATTAAGGCCGTGAACATGAGTGGAAGTTTGTAACAATCTAGTATTAGATTCATCTAGTGCTAGGTGGTGTCTCATCTTGGATGTGAGTTGAGTGGGTGTAACCTAATGTGGGCATATGTTTGGGCATGTGTAGCTAGGTTAAGATTAGAAGCCTGCCCAGGACTCAGACAAGCCCGGAGGAGCTTGGAGTAAAAGGGCGTGTCAATTACACCATGTGAACCAAGAGTAGACCCTGGACTTTGGGCTCCACTCTCAATTCAGGTATAATGCCCTGCTGAACCCAAACCCAAACCCCAGACCTCCCAAAACCCAGACCTCGAGCTCCACTCTCAGTTCAGGGCTGTAATGCCCCCTGCTGAACTGCATTACCCTACTCTAATTAGAGTACAGAAAAACACACCAAAAACCTTGGCAGCAAAACTTGATAAAACACCCAAATTGAAACATGATGAGCACTGCAGTTCAATCCACCCATCCAGCGCATGCAAGTGTTGTCTAATTAAAGAGAGTTGCAGGATGGATATACATACTTGATCTGGTTTTTGCAAATGTATCTGTTTTGCTCATATTGTGATTTGAGCAACAGAATGGTGTTTGCACTGGTGTAGCTGCAATTTGTCTGCTCAAAACACAGGAGGATTTAAACAAAACTGTTCCAAAAGTAAAGCTGCAACTGCAAAATGATCACTCCATTTTAATAGTTGGGGAATACATTAATGAATTTTACCTCCTGAGCTCAGGTAGCACAAAACCTTTGGTGCTATATATTGGCTATTCCAGTCTGCATTTACAACCAAATTCTGAGCAAGAAGTGGGCAATGAATGGGAAAAGAACTGTTTTTGGGGTGAACCAAGCAGGTGACATTGCTTTCAACCTATACACACTTTCCATTCTTTCGAGATGAGCTATCCTGCCCATTGAGAAGGCTCCTGAGATCAAGGAGCTTGAACTGGGCCCCAGATTTCTGAAGGTCTTCATGTAGCAAAGATAACTCAACCACCAGATCCTGCAAGATTTTGATGTTAGTGCTGTTTGCCACATTTCAAAACCTACTGTTGTAAACCCGCGCCCTTAACCCAAACAGCATTTTTGCTTTGTGGAGACATCTATGCAAACCCTATGCCTGTTACTTAACTAGCCCATATTACAGTCAACCACTGCCTTGGTGGAAGAAGCTGTGCCATGCCAATGAAGATTGAGCATGAACAATTGCAGGTTTGAGATTTCCAAATTTTCAGTTACAGAGCTGGAAAAGGTGGGACAAAATAGATGAAGAGAGATGCCTGTACCTCCAGTTCTTTTGTAGAGGTCTTCAGTGAAGCAGCTCCAATGAAGGTGACAACATAATGAGAAATCTGTAGCCAGAAGAACCATTAGATACTTCTCCTGTGCAAACACTATTATGACAACTCTGCTGCACAGATTTGGGACAACATTCTGGTCTGTCCATGCAGATTGCTGGGGTCACCCTCCAATTTCAAATATCACATACATGTAGTAATACTTGTGGCCCACATTAATGCTGATGTATGCTATATCCATGATTCATAAATTGAGAAAAAATCCAGTTTTCAAGTTGATTACCAGCCTATAGTACACTGAAGCTGTGACTTGAAGAAGATCAAAATTATCTGGAAAAGCACTCTTGAATGTTGTCTTATACTCAATAAGGTCAGCGCGGATCATTCGGACTCCCTGGACTAGTGACTGTGCACTCATCTCCCTCATTCCGCCACCATCAGTTTCTCCAAGCACTTGCTCATTTAAACGGTGCTCACAGCCACTCTGCACACTCATAATGGAATCCCCAAGCATCATAAATGAGCAAAACTACTGAAAACTTTCTCAGTCCATCTTCATATCCTGTTTGTAGGAACAAAAGATGAATCCAAAGCACAAAATTACAATAGAAAAATGCAGTTCTGCAACAGCTGAATGTGAAAGGTCAGTGGTGATGATCATCGACTGTTCTGGCTTGCACATTTGAATAAACTACAATTATTTGTACAGACTCATCTGTGAGAAGCCCACCTGAATCCAGGTCCGCAATGGAACAACAATTTCAGATGGATCTGGATCCCACCGCAGGATGAGACCCAAAAGCTCTATCAATTTTGGAATAACTCCAGCTGGCTTGTTTTCTGGGAAAGTAGAATGGAAATTTTCAATGGAGTTGATTGCTGGCTTCATCAGAGCTACCCCCACACCAACAACAAAACCCACGATTCATTTTCCAGACCCTTACTGAAAACAAAAAGAGCATATAGGTTGATGTGACTGAGCGATTGACTGTGACTGAGGGCTCAAGTTGCACAAGGGGAAACCTGATCTTTCCACTGGGAAGCTTGGAGAAATCCACACTAAATCAATAAAACAGCAAACCAACAGCCACTGTTTTACACTACACAAGTGTTTTATCTGTACGTAACAGAAGGGCTTGATCCAATGGGGTATATATTCAACATACATTATGGCTAGGTTACAAAGGGTAAATATGAGAGCACCAAATTCTGTGTTGTGAACATGGATTCCATTAATTGGCACACAGTCCATTGCTCACAATGGCATGTGAAAAAGTCCATGAAACATATCCATGAAGTCCCCGTTATCACATGAAGGATGATCAACAGTTCAAGACTCAGAGCCCCAACAAATAGAACAATTGAGAAGAATTTCCACCAGGCACTGAAATCATTGAATCCATAGATTACTCATAAAACAATGCAGCCTACCTAGAGAAGAACCAGCAGTGTCAAATGACAGAATGAACTGCTCAGACAGAGAAACAAGCAATGCAAAAGGAAACAGTAGAGAAGGCTAAGGTAATGAAGAAAGAGGTCCATACAGACAACAATATTGCAATGTAGTGCGAGCTCGTTTCGTGTTAATCTTCCATTTTTGGCTGCATGGCAAGCAGGTAACCATTCTTGGACAATTCCTTCACAATATCGAGCATCTTGTTGAAATAGCCCAGCCATTATGTTCACCAAACCCAACACACACCTCTCTTCCCGAATCCGATAGTGTGCTCCAAAACCATACACTAATTGCCTCCATTGTTGTCCAAGCTGCCAGCCCCCTGCAAAGAAAGGCGAAGTCTATCTTGTGTTACTGAAATGACAATGCCCACAGATACATGTTTAGGGCTAGTTTCTTTAATCCATAATCTGGAAACCAAAGTATGTGTGCATGAGGATGTCAGAAATAAGGTGAGTACACCTGTCCACAGGCACAAATTTAGGGTTATTCCTCTTTATTATGTATGAGCCAGTGTTCAAAGAATCTGAAGTGAGCATCTCAGGTGTTGTTCGACATGAGTGCAACAGATATAATGTTCATGAAAAAGGAGACCCTATCACTTGACTCTGTGAATGATTTGCAGTAGTAGGAGCAAAAAAGCAACTACCTCCCTTCTCGGCATGGAAGGCAAGACGCACTAGGTTGTCAAAAGCTGTTTCTATTTCCTCAATTGGAGGCATGAGAAGCAGCTTATTGGGTGGAGCATCCCTGCAACAAATAGGCAAACAGAGAGGGATTATCACACCCCTGTACTACTTTGGATATCCTGAATGAACATGATCCAACATCAAAAGATTCAAAGTCTCCTCAGATCTCTATTTTCCAGAATATGGATTCTTAATAACATTGAAAACTGAATCACAAAACCAAGATCAATGGAGATGCATAGGGCAATGGTTAAAATCAAGTACCTGTAAAAGCGTTCACAGGAGCAGCTAAACTGCAACTGGATGGTGCTCATACTCTGTTTTCCTCTCTCGTCTGCAAGCATGTAGGATGTAGCTGGTGACTGCCCTTGTACGCCTCCTTGGGCCAGAGCTTGTGACTCAATATGGCTGAATGATACTATCACCTGCCCTAGAAAAGTATCACTACTCCACGGAGCTACCTGCATAAGATTCTACTCCACATAAGAATAACATCTATATTTTCTGTGCAGACTTGACTAAACAATAGAAAATATATGATGTCAGTGACAGTCAGATTTAGCTGTATACAAGAGTATCAATGCAGTAGTGTCATTAACTTGGACCCTGGTATACTATACTCTAATTTTGGTATCCTAATAATTCTTCCTAAGTGGCATCAATGTCTTTGCTACTCAACTTATCTCAATTCATGCTCAACAATATTGAAGACTGCAAAATTTGTTGCTGCCAAATATTGGTTCTGAAAGAAACCCTTCTTTGAGTGGAAACTGCCAAAGAGGCTTTTAGTGGGAAAAGCTTGTTCATAATGCGCACCAAACCCTGCAAATGCCATGTTTAAAAGTCAATTAGCAGTCAAGTTCTCACCTTCTTCTTTCTTTTGGAGCTTTGTCTTCTTACAAATTGTCGAAAGTTGCTGATTCCACCTGGCGTTTCACCTGTTGTTTCTGGATCAGGATCTGCAGCCGTAACTGCTTCAACCTTCTCCCAGACTTCAATCAGAATTCGGTCCTGTGAACTGTCAGGACAAACATTTTCCCCTGCTTAGTTAATCTGATTCCAACAATCCCACCTTGATGGACTAGTCAGTTTTGCCTTTGTAGTGTATCCACACTTTGAAACTTCATGATATGAGTAACATGCCATGAGAGGCTTTTGTAACCTTTGTTGCAACTTCAAGGACTAACATTCTTTAAAAATCTGCAAATTGCTGGGTATGCGCACTGTTGAGGAAGGAGCTTCTGAGTGAATGAACATGCACCTGCCAATAGGTATCCATGATGTTCTTGTCTGCCATTCAGCATTTCCATTGCAGACTACAACTTCACTGAAGAACACTGGGGTCCTCTCAAGTCCGTCTTCAGATTCAGGAGGAGAGGGAGTTGTGCCAGCCTTTGCTGGCAAGATGGAAACAGAACAGTAGACTGATATTTCAGCAGGCTTCTTGCTGAAGGCTGGCAAGATACAGGAGGATGCATTCATAGGCTTCAGATCTTCTCCAGACAGAATCTCCACCTGCACACCACCTGAAAATGAAGGCAGATTGCCAAACAGATTGACTAGGTTTGAGAGGTTTTGCAGCTCTTCCACTTTCCAGCTTTGGTATACAGCAGGATCTGCAAATTGTGTTGGGGGCACCAGCATGTCATCATCTCTCTTTAATGCTTCCAACTTCATCTGAACCTCTGCATCCAAAGGAAAAAAAAGGGTTGCGTCAGGAGTTTCTTCTTCTTAACCAAAGGGAAACACACAAGACTAGTCTCTGTCTGCAACATTTGAAAAATCTCAGAGCAGGACTTCAAAATTCGTTTACAGAAAGCTAAGATGCTCATTGGGGGGGGGGGGTGTGCAGAAGTAACGAGTCCCTTTCTGAAGACTGAAAAGCACCAAGAAATTTTATGAATGACTTGGAGTGTAGCATGTACATACCAGCTCTTCGGTACTGCGCCACTTTGAGAGCACGGCTCTCGGCCTTAGAGTAGACAGTGTCGTGGAGAGTGAAGGCCCGCTTCACTATCTCTGCATTTTGTACGCAGTCGTCCAGACTTTCTCCGGGCGCTCTTGGAGCAAACACAGAACGCAGAACCGCTTCGCACAGGCGTGGATCGCCGTTTTGTAACGTGTCGGAGAGCGATGCAAACTCTCGACTGTCCGTAACCTGTGTGCTTAAAAGTTTGGGGATGTCCTCGACTGAATAGCTGCCGTCTTCTGGGCCATTCTCTCTAGCAACTGCACCCGCTTCAGCTTTTAGCGGCACAACTTTGACACGACCGGACGCATAATCTGCCAGACAGATGGTTGTGCTACCGGTTTCCATTAGAGAGTCCGACACGGGCCAAAGCCTGTCGATCGGAAGGCGCAATGAAGACGTATTGGAATTATGCGCATCCGGCGCAAGAGAAGGACGGACGAAGAAGTAAACGGGATCGTAATCTGCTGCCAGGAGTCTCAGAAAAGAGGTGACATGGAGATCGGTTTGCGTGTCGTAAAAAATGCAAGCTGTCAGTTCCTCCTCCCTACAGCAAAACAGAATGTACTGCCACAAGAGCTACTAAATTAGGCGAGTCTCAAGAGCCTCCGAGTAGATAAGAAGGGATAGAGGCCACACATGTCCACCGTACTTTTCCCGATTTGCGGGTGGGAAGAAGACAATGCTCTGCTGGCTTGAGGAAGTTGGAACAGTCGACAAAAGGAAATGGAGCGAAAGCGGTTGTAGAAAGCCTGGGTGCTATGCAACTCTCCGGAGTTACGACAATTGCAAGCAATGCTCGGAGTTGTTCTTGCCTGCTTTCAACAGCCGGAGGACACGATGTTGGAAACTGGAGACGAGGAGGTGTAGAAGGCAAACAAAACAGTGAAAATGATCGAGATTGACAACACTTTCACCAGAAAGTCAAGGCATTGTACGCAACGCTCGGCTGCTGCGACTTGGAGCAAGCCTCACTACGACAGCAATGTCAACCAGAAAATCATATCTGCGTAAAATTCTGGAAGCAAAAACTACAAATGGCGACGCCAAAACTGGAAACGACGGCAGATCTCCTCTTCAGAACGTAACTCGTGAAAAAAAACAAAACAAAACAGTGCAGAAAGACTCTAAACACTTCAGAAGCGCTCACAACCTCTCTCTCTCTCTCTTCTCGCCTATTGTTTGTTTCGTTTCTTTCATCAAGCTAAAACGAAAGCTCAAATTTCGCAACAACAAGAAGAAATTTCTGCAATTGGCCACAAACCTCGAGAATTCCGCTGCACCAAAACTTGGAAAAAGGCAAGCGCCGTTGACGACATCAGAGTCGACATGATCGTCACCTGATCGTCATTACCCCTTCTTCTCCACATTCCCACGGTCTTCACGACCTTCCCAACGGAGGCACCAAGCAGAAGCAAGAGCGACGAGAGCAGCGAGGTCGTGGTGAGCGGCTATGGCGTCTCTGCAGCTGCGTTGTGCGTCGACAAAACCGCAATAGAAGAAAGCGCCGTCGCGCAGAGACAGCGCCAGCTGGTTCGCTCTTGTTCTGTGTGTTTTTAGCCCCAGTTGGCGAAAACCACCTCCAAGCCAAGCTTAGTTAAGTTAGACCTGTGTTTGTTTGTTTTTTTAACCTGGGTTAGAGTATACTAACATTACTACTACAGAGGGTATTGAATACCTAGGCTTTGTGTGTAGGTGTGCAGAAAAAATGTTATGGCCAATGAAATTGCTGGATTTGGTGCTCTGAATTTTTTTATTTAAAAATAATAATCTTGAGTGAACTAAAAATCAATATGTAATAAGGTTTGGCAGGTTTATGTGAATTTAAGGGGACCAATGGAAATGCTAGAAAGGATCATCACTATTTTCAATAGAAAGGGCTTTGGATAGTTTTGCAGATTATATTTTACACGCCAATGGAATTGCTGAATTTGGTGGTCTGAAATTTATTTTTCTTAGTTATTCTGAGTGAACTAAGGCCCACTTTAGGCTAGGAATCAAAGGCTGAAATAGAAACAAAATAAATAAATTCAATCTGCCCCAAGTACTAATAAATGCTGAACTTTTATGGCCTTCTATTGGCCCCAAGGCTAAAAAAAGGATACCATCAAATTTGGAAGGCCAATTTGCAACCCTTGGGGGCCAACGTTCAGGCATTTATTCATATCCCGGCGTGAATGTTCTATCATTTATTAGTATTTTGGGGCCAATTTGCAACCCCAAAATGTTCAAACTTGGCCCCAAGATTTTTTGGGGCCCTGACTCCTAGTGTAAAGCAGGCCTAAGAGTCAATAATGTATACTAATTATTTATTTAAAGGCAGAGTTCTAGCACATTACTCGTGCACTTTTTGTTTTTAACTAGGGTAAATCGGCCCATCACCTGCCTATGACCGAACACTTTGCCAGATCTTTCCCAAATTTTCTCCATTTTGAGTGATTTAAAATGTTATCTAAGAGTGCCTTCTCAAGCTTTACAAATAATAGCAATAGAGCAACATACAAGGAATTTTTTGGGTGTTTGAGAAATGGCCTTTGTAATTTTCAATGATTTGTGTTTTTTTTTTTTTTTTTTGGTGAGTTCTTGACCCTTTATACTTTGGGGTACCATAACTTTCTCATTTTTAATTCGTTTTTATGACTGTTAGTGTGTGAGATGAGGCAAGAGGAGGGGTTCAAGTTTTGTTTGGACACCAGAAATGTATACTAGTAATGTACCTACCTACCTATGTACCAGAGGCTCCTTTGTTTTAATGCTTTTGGAGCATGAAGATCGGGTGATCTGTCTTTTCCTTTTCTTGGCCATTTTTCCTTTTCATGTCTTTTCCTTGCTAAGAAGGGAGGAAAGAAGGAAGGAAGGAATCAAGCAAGCAAGCAAGCAAGCAGTGTTTGTTTGTTTATTTATTTATTCTTTTTAAAGCCAAAATGGCAATCATCTGTAGGAAATTGTAGAAAAAGTAGCAATCGTCCTTAGGAAGATTTAGCCAAATCTGATTATAAATGCTTATATGAAGTACATAACTTGAAACATTCGTCTATGTTTTTGGCTACACACTGGAAACCAAATGTAAAGTTCTGACATCTATGTTTTTTTGGTTTTTTTCCCCTCACTTTTGGCAACGGATAACCTCCAAAATTACTTAATTTTCGAGTTTTTAATTTTTAATTTTCAAAGGAAGGAAGGTAGTTAGTTAGTTAGTTGGGTAGGAAAGTAAGTAAATAGGTTTAGCATTCATTTTAGTTTCTTGGTGGCAAGGACTAAAACTAGTAAACTCTGGCTTAGTCTTTCAAGTACATTAGTTTTAGGTTTGACACCTAGGGTATGTGGCCCTGTTTTGCACATTTAAAATTTTTCAAATGATCTCCAAAAACAAAATTATTTCTTGCTGAATTTTGGTATATACCACCTATCCCATTTTGGTCATGAAATCCAAATTTTAGAAAGAGGAAATCAATTTTTTTTTGGGAGCAAAAATTCACCATTTTTTTATTGGTTGGAGGGGTCCATTAAAAATACACTTTAAAAAAAGGGCCAAAACAAAAGTGAGATTGCCATAATGACATGCATCATGCTACAATCTAGCCATCAAGAGGATATGGATCACCCACCACCTATCGCACATGGCATATCCATTGCACATGACACAAAATTGCCATCTATGTCCTAGATTTGATTCGGAGGAGCCATATGATGAGCATATCATCTGTTAATTTCATAGGTAGACCACTTGCCCATCCCTCCTTCTTTGTTTCATTATTTTGAATTTTAGTGACAACTAGTTGTTCCTCATGCTTTATCAAGTTTGGTACCATGAACCTTTTACCCCAACTTTAGACTCAGTTCATCAATTTTGTTGCATGTAAGCTCAAGCTCTTGTAGATTTTTTTTGGAATGAAATCCACATTTTCTTAATTCCCCTTGAACATGTTTCGTGTTTAGCAAATCAAGTATCTAGCTTTAGCAATGGTTGCCCAAGCTGCAAATCAATGTGCGATTTGTGTATCATTGTATTGTAATGTATGGTTCATTTGACAAGTTCAAGGGCAATGGGGTCTACTTGAAGCTTTGATGTTCATCAACATTAGATGGTCACTACTGCTAACATTGTTGAGCTCAAGTTGCACAATGCACATGAATTGGGGGTCAAGTTTGGGTGTGGGTTGAGTTCAATCTTTGAAGACCCTTGTTCGTTTTGTGATCCCCCCAATGTGATAAAACTTGTGAATTGTTGAATAGCATCACAAAGACTTCAATTGTTGGAACTTGGAGCAATGGAGACTAAACCAACGAGTTGTTTGTGTTTTGCATATTCCAAATTGATATTAATCAAAACTAAAATTAGTTAGTGCATACTAAACACCTCCTCCCGATATCATTGCAAATAAATTTCATGTTCTTGTGCAAGTAACCCAAAACATGGGAATCATAAACTTCTTCAAAATTTTGTTATTTGCATACACATTAATTTGTCTTCTATTGTAAGCATTTGGTGTGTATGTTTAGACATGTGGAGTGGGATGGTTTAAATGTGTGTAGACTTGGAATTATGGGGTTAAAAACGTGTATCTTTCATTTCTTTTTACACCTAGGTCATGTATGAAAGCTTTGTCGTTTTTCTAAGTTGTAAATGGCATCGAAAATCACCCTACCTCCTAACTTTAAGTTCAAAAGTTTCTTTGAGAAAAAAATATCCCATTTCTAATACCTACATTTGCGTCCTTACTTCATGAGGTTGAATATGATGAACAAGGGGAATTTTTCTTTGCAACAGCCCATAGACCTAAGAAACCCAATTGTTATTGATCACATCATTTTTTATTCCAATATTCAATTTTACCCTTGATGTGGCTAGTGCTAAAGATTTTCAATTAGATGATCCTTTTGTCCCTACCAAAAACAAACCTTGGGTAAACATACAAGGTAGATGTAATTTGAATGTTTCAATATGTGTGATTAGTGAAAATGGCATGGATGGAAACATATTCAATTTTAATGTCCAAACCTTTCAAAAGTCAATTGCAAAATGTTTACTAAAATAAAATGCAAACAAAAATTAATGGTCTCAAAGTGTGATCCTTTTGACAAGCATGTTGAGAAAAATGAAGGAATTAAGGTCATGGATATGAAATTTGTTCATGTGGAAAATGAAACAACATTTGTTTCAATGAATCATCCATTTGTTTTGGTACAAGTTTAAAGTGATAATGATCGAAATAAAAAACAAAAGGTCATTCAACTATATCAATTTTATGTTTCTTAAGAAAATAAAACCAATGTGAGGATTTCATACCTTTGCATTATAGTGGTAAGATGGGGTGAAAGATTGTTGAATGTGTCCATTATTAAATTTAGCAACCATTAAGGTCACTATTTAAAGGACCAACATTTTGGCATTGATTTGTGATGATGACACACTTTTAAGTTTGTCGAGTAGTACCAAGAATAAATTCTCAATTTTGGGATGGAATGCAAGCCTAAGGTTCACTTCCTAGTTCCCACAAAGAATTAATTCCCACAAAGAAAAAAGGTGTGGGAGTTCCATGATGGGATTAGAACAAATTCACAAAGTTGAACTCAAAGTGAAAGCATTTGCACAAATCAAGAAAGGAGATGGTTAGTGCAAAGTGAAATTAGAATGATGCATGGATGAAATCAAAAGAAAAACATAGTCTCATGATTCATCATAACCTAAACTTGGGAGGATTTTTGGCTTTCTTCCATATAATATATTCTATAGATGGTGGTGGAAAATGTCATAGATGACATCCACAACATCATCATCAAAATCATCATGAATGGAATCCACCCATGAATGTCCACCTTTCATCCATTTACATTTATAATGGAATTTAAAACATGCCCAAAAAGATTCCTTGAAATATTTTAAATTAATATGAGATTTTTAGAATATTTTTCTTTAAATTAGGTCGCTAACAATATATAAATAAATGCAATTTTGCTCATGTTACTTTTAGTTTGTTCAACATTAATTCTGTGTATAATTTTGCACCATAGCCATGTTTTGTTTTTTTCATGTTTTCATAATAAAATTCCACTTAAAAACTTATGTTTTGCACGTTTCATGTTCTTATCATTGGTTTTTGTGTTCCATATTTGGACTTAAAACTAGGCCTATCTTTTTGTCATGCTTTGTTCACATCCTTTGGAAATCTTTGTGTTTCACATGTTCGACAAGGACTACATCAAAATAGCAAAAATTCCCAAACTCCCAAATGGGAATACTAAAAAATTTCAAAATTATATCAAGTTGCAAAGTTTGTTACTTTGTAAGCTCATAACTCCCACATATGGACTTTTATTCCAAAGCTCTTCAAAGCAAAGTTCCAACCCATGAAAAGAGTTTTTAAATTCCATTTGACATGCTCCAATTAGTCCAATTTGAAGGTATAAACATAATAAAGTGAACACCAAATTTACCTTGTCAAAGTTGGATGCAAGTCTAGATTAAAAATAACAACAAAACATAACATAAAATTATTATATGTCAAATGTTTTTACATGTTTGATCAAAGACAAGATAGTTTTCACTATTATGCATTCATTTAAAATTTTACCATTATAAAAGTAGGTTGAAAATAGTTTTTTCAAAATACAAGTGGTTTTTGCAATTTACTTTTTACAAATGTGAACTTTTGTAAAATATGAATGAAGTTTACAAATAAAAAGTAAAATAGAATTCTGACATGGGCCTCAAGAATATATTTAATGTATTCAATTGAGTATTTTGTGTTAAAGTACCAACAAACCTTATTTTCATCTTATTTGGAATTTATTTTTGATTTATTTTTAGTTTCATTTGTTTTTAATTTTTACAAATATATTTTCATTAATTCAAAATAAGTCCAAATATTTTTTTTAATGTATTTCTACCCATTTTGACTTTATTTTCATTTTCATATCTGCACAATACTTGATAAATTTGGAAACATTCACTTTTTGTGTACACTTTGGGCCTTGGAGGTATTTTGACCTTCTATCAAACCTTTTAATGAGTTGGAGTTGAACTACCAATTTGACTTTTGACCACTATTTTGGCCATAACTTGTGTCTTAGATCATCAATTTATGCAAAATGTGATTTCATTTTAAATAAGAAGGTTCAATTTTGAACAAAGTTCAAGTTACCAAACCTTGTCCCAAATATTCAAGACATCATGAAATTCCGACTCCTAAATTGGAATCCACTTAACAATGTTGAGATTAATTTTCCTTCACTTGTGAGATTATGCTTGAATCAAAGAATATTATCCTAGCCTATTGCTTTGTCATGCCTTCGTAAGGAACCCAAGTACATAGTTACAACACTAAATGAAATTACTATCATCAATATTTAATCTTGGATCCCTGTGCATAATTATTATGTTCAAGATAAATGTTACTTGCGTATTTTGCCTTCAATTGAAAATATTATAAATAGATCCAATTCCCAAAATTTGGCAAATGTTTTCATGGTTATATTTTTGAGGCTTATGTTAACCTTGAGTTAATCTTTTATTTTAACCTAGGATGTTAGTGATTTGAGAAATTTTTGAAAATAAAATATAGGTGATAAGATTTTTCCAAATCAATTGTTTTTTATACCATTAAAAATCTCTCAAAATGTAGATATCAAAAGTGATCTTGCATTTTGAATTGAGGCTATGAACTAAAAGTTATGAAGAAAAGAAAAGTTGAAAGTCCAATTTTTAAATTCTTTTTTCCTTGGGGGAGAAAATGACTAAGTTCTTTCTAGGAATAAGTTCTTGAATGTATGAAAAGAAATTATAAAGGATAAACTTTGTCCAAATCAAATGTTTTTTATACCATTGGAAACCTTTCAAAGTCTAGATATTGAAAATGATATTGCATTTTAGATTTGAGACTATGAGCTAAAAGTTTTGACAAAAAAACCAGGAGTCAAATTTTCAAGTCCCTTTGCAAAGCAATAGGACTTGGACAAAAATGCAAAATCATGTTCAATATTTACGCATTGAAAGCCCTCCAATGGTATAAATAATGTTTGATTTGGAAAAAGTTTACCTATGTATTTTCTTCTCAAACATTTGGGAAGTTGCTCCCTAAAGCAACTTAACAAGTTAGTTCACTTCTCCTTAGGAAATTTGATTCATGAGGGAACATGGTCAAGCTACCATTTTGTCTTCTTTTCTTGGAAGAAAGTCCCCTTTCCCTTGGGGCACCTAGCTTGAAAAAGTTGCCCGTATGTTTTTTTTCCCATTCATTTTGTCCACGAAAAAACATCAAACCATGTACCCTTTGGTTGAAAGGGGAGATTCTAACCATTAGATCATTTTTTTCCCTTGAACTAGGCATTGTCTTGCAACTATTTTGACACTAAGGCCACATTTAATTTGTCTAATGTTTAGTGTTTGCTAGTGAAGTTTGTAATGAGTACTAAGTAGGACTTATATATATATATATATATATATATATATATATATATGCTTATTTTGTATTTAAATTATTATTTCTAATATATATAACAACTTTACTGACCTAGTAAATGACGGAGCTAGGTAAAAGGATCAATGGAATGGGTTGCTCAAAATCAGCCGGTGTCAAATTAATTTAAATAGGAAGTGCTGAAATCCTTAAAAAAATTAGACAAGGTGCTAAACCTAACCAAGAGCCAAAATTAATTCAACACGGATGTACCAAAATTACCAACACTTTATGTTACCTTGCCTTGCTTAAAAGGAAATCTCAAATGCATACAAATGGGTAGTGATTTTTTTTCAATTTTTGGATGTTGTGTCAATGGCTCGTATCCCAAGAGGGATTTAGCATTAAATGGAGATAGGAATCTAGAACATGTCTAAATAATTTTTCAAAACTAGTTATAAAAATGCTACTAAAATCAAATGAGAATCCAAATGTGGCAAAAAAATTCTAAATTGTTTTCCAAAATTCGACAAATTTTTCTCAAAAAAGAGAATACTGTGACAGAAATATCTCTTTTAATTTTAATTTTTTATAATTTTGGAAAAAAAATTCGAACCAAAAAAGAAGAAGACCCAAAAAAAATTTGTGTCTGGGCAGCACTAAGATGTGTCTGGCCATTTGCCAGACACATCTTGGTTGGGCAATTGGGCAGTCAGGGAAAAAAGAAGCAGTCAATTAAGGACCCATTGCTAATTTACCGTCCTCCCCAAGTCACAATATACTTGCACTTGTACAATTGGTTTTTGAGGTGAGGTGATTGGCATTTGTGAGTCTGGTGGGTGTCGTATAATAGCAAGTAATTGTGATGGCTAGCAAAAACTGTTTGAGACACCAACAAAGTTTTCATTGAAGGCTTCAACTGGTTTTGGTTTCTAGTGAAATTTCTCCAGTCACAAAATTTTATAATATTACATGCAAAACTAGTCTTTGATGTTTTTAATCACCCACATTTTAAAATAACAATAATAAATATCACCGCAAGTCTGCATTAGTTTTCAGTAGGTAGCCAACAATATACAAGGATGGATGCTTCATTCTTTTGCCCCCACATCATGTTTGCAACAAATTTGGTTAAATCTTTCTCACAGATAGTTGCAACTTGAACTGCATCACAATAAATTAGTAAATAAGTAAATAACTGAATATTCAATTAAAACGGTGTTCAAGACTTGGCTAATAAGTTAGATCTAGGTTTTTTGGGAGATTGAAACAACATGCCTGCAGGATTCCACCTTCTAAGAGGGGAAATGACTCTCTTTGACTAGCCCAAGGAGTGACATTTAAATAGTGTTTCACTTTACATTGAACACTTTCGATATCATGCATGTTATTGGGTTGGATGGGAGGTATAATTAACGCTAGAGTTATTCGTAAAGTCACACTATTAGGGGGTGAGAACAGCTAGTTTCAGCATAATAGGGCATCAAACACATAACTGGGAATGAAAGTTTTACAGAATGAAATAACTGGTACCCAAATTAGTTTTGCTACCAATTTTGGTGGTGAATTGAGTTTCATCCTGTCTTTCCATTTTCCTGAGCGTCTCCACTGCTGCTACATATCTTTTCACTGCTCCTACCTATCCGACGACTATAATTAGTCTCGAACCTTATGCAGTAAATGCTGAGTTTCAGCATTTATTTCATACTGAGATTTAGTAAAATTTCCTTACTTTGTGGATGCCACTGAAAGAGGGGATAAGGGGTGAAAGCAGGCCCAAAGACAGGATGAAGACAGGGTGACTTTCCAAATAACTCTACTGTATGTTTGAATTGGTAAAAGCTGATGGTGGACCCCCAAATAGGGAATGTGTGGAAATGCTTAAAAAGTCCAATACATATACAAAGGAGATTTCTTAGTTCTTTAGGGGTACAATATAGTCCTCAATTTGTAGTCATTATGTGTTTGCTCAGCATGACCTTTGCCTGTCCCCCGAGCGTCATGCTTTCATCAGGTACCACTCTATTCAGTTGGACCGCACAATGGTGCCCCCACCAACCCTCAATGTTTTAATACAATTCAATTCAATTTTATATATTTTGTTGGAACTTGGTGCATGTCATTTGTGTGACAAGTTTGCTCCACTTTGAGACCTCATGATTTTTAACACACTTTAGATAAGCAAAAACTTCACCATGAAACTCTCAAATGTTTTCATTCAATTGTCTATGTAACTCAAACATGGTTGAGCATGTTTGAGAGAGCACAAGGTGAAACTCAGTTTAGATATATGACCCAAACCTTGCAAGACCTAATCTGACTTCAAGTTTTGGAAAAAGAAGGAACAAGCCCAAGAGGAATGAAAGCAAGTATGTCAACTCAACTTCCTCAAACATCTGATGGCCCATGGGGTACATGTACAATACCACCACCCTCAGACCAGTGTGATCCCAAAGTACGTTCCCATGTTACCTTGGGCAGGCCTTACTTTGGGAACACCCTGCTCTGAGGGCATTACCAAACCTAAAAATTAGTCAGAAACTGTTATGTTTTATTTTTCCTTGTGATACCCACCAGGGCAAAAAAGTAAAGAGAGGTGAGCATTTCAAAGAGTGTAGTCTCTTGGTGGAGATAGAATTGAACTTTGTAATGTGATCTCCAAATACACTAAACAAATTCTAAGAGGTTTTTAGGTTTTATGCAATTTCAATCTTTTTCTTTTGCTTTGGACATTCTATTTTATCCCAGAGGTGGAGTCCAAACCAATGTTGGCTGGTTATCAAGAAAACGCCCAGTTATCAATCTAGCTATCAACCCAACTATTGATAACCTACCAATCAGTTATTGATTGATTTTGAAGACCAAGTTGATAACCTATTCACTTTGTACATATCATTCCAAGAACTGACAAGACCCTTATGGGTCCGGTATTGAATTTTGAAATTTTAATGACCCACCCATATGATTGGAATTTCATTCAAGGTACGGTGATCCACTTGAATGAAAATTCCAAACCTAAAACGTTAAACATGTTCATGATAGAAAAAAAGAAAAGAATTAAAAATACAAATACAAACCTATCTAGGTAGTATAATCGATGGTTCTCAAGGTGGGTATTTGAGAACTAACCCTTATGCATGATTGACAATTATTATCAAATTTTTTGAATAAATTGATAATCAAGAATATTACTTTGACAATGAAATTGATAATTGATTGTTCAAAAAAAAAATTGATACTTGGTGTGGTAGAAAAAATAAAAGTGACAAATGGTTAGTTATGAAAACCCAATAACCAATCAACATGGTCCAAACCTTCTAGAGTTCAAACCATCCTTTTTTTTTGTGTGAAATTTTGTCCAAAAGGCCCATAAATCAAAAGGCATGCAAATTGTAAACATGGATTTTAAAAAAAAGTGAGATCATTTGCCACATCCATATGAATTGTTGATGGGCAATTGCCACTAATGTTCCATTGTACATTTCTTGGCATTAGTTGAATTGTAGATCATTCAAGGTGAAGAGGTTAAATCATCATGTCAAAAACTTAAGGTTTCATAATGTGATGCCTTTCTACGGCCCTTATTCTGACTATTTTATTGCTCCTAAAAATGTTCACTTCATGTCATTGCATATCACAATTTGTTGTCCCCACCTTTGCCACTTTTATTTTTGTAAGGTCTACCAATATTATCATTGTATGTTTAAAACATTATGTTATTCAACGCTTGCAATTCATTAAAAATGTAGATTTTGCAAATTGCTCAATAAAGTGAGTTGGAGTAATTGAGTTGCACAATGCTATCATTGGGCAATGCCAATTTTGAAGTGATGAGCTTGGAGTCTTGTACTTTGAAAGTTTAAATTTTAAATTTTGCAATAGTGATGTTGAAAGTTGAAAGTTGAAAGTTTGAGCATTACAATTTGCCAAGCAGTATCAATGCCAAATAATAAATGTCAAAGTAATTTCCAAGAACCAAACATCGCATTATCTTTTTGTTTGAGTGGTGTTAATTGTTGAACCTTCAAAGTTTAATGTTTCAAGGTTATAGCTTCCAAGACTCAAATTCCTACCCAAGTCTATGACAAATCATTATTAGGTTTTCAAATGTGTGTGTTTTGGCCGTTGGGTTTTTGTGTATTGTGTCAACAGTCTAATTGATCATCATGATTATAAATTTTGATGGTATTTGGGAGTTTGGTGGTGGCCTTTGGGATTATGCCTATAGATCTTGATAAATGCATTGACACTATATTGTTATAATCCATTAGGATCAATCTTGAATGGGATTGTCAACATTTGTTCATAGCAAATTGCTTCACAAGTCATGATTCCCAAATCAATCATTATCCTAAATGACAAATGCACAATTAGTTCACATCTACACTTGTGATTCCACAAATTGCTTTCAAGATTCCTAGTTGCCTTGGAAATTGATTGATCTTGATTCTTGGGATTGACAATTACATTTAAATTCCCATAGTCATTCACAAATATGTTGATTGAAAATGTCATCACGCTTGTAGTAAATCACAAGTTACATCAATAAAAAATGTCATCACAATCAAGTCAATTTTGTAATTCAATTTGTGATTTCCTTTTTGGTTCTACTTTTTTTGTTTGTGATGTTTACCTTATGAACATGAACATTAAAACTCCATCGTCACTTACAAAGTGTTCATCAATGTTTGACAATGTTAATTTTTGTTCATGATTTTGTGGCACCAAACTTTTGTGATCTTTGTGCAACAAAAGGTTGTTACTTGCAACCAAGATTGATCATCACACCATGTAGCATGGATGAAGCAAGATTTATTTATGTTCAAAACCTTTAATTCCTTTCATAGTGTATTCCATTAGTTTTTTTCACATTTGTATGCCTTAAGTTCTTTGTTGTGTATGTTGTAAGTTCTTTCCACATTATGTATGTCCTAAGTCCTTAACCTTGTGAAACTACATCAGAACTTCAATCTCCTAAGAACTTTTAAGTTTAAATTTTTATTTGGAAACAAAACCCCCAAATTTAATGTTGCTTATTCTAATGCATTTGTCCCCATGGATGTTGTTTTTGTTGTTGATTCTTCTATGCAATTCCTTTGGATGATCCTTTTATTGTGTAATTTGATTACATAATCTTAGACCTTGTTGTGGCAATAGATAACATTGAAATCCACAAAAAAAATTTATAAACCTACAAGTTGAATACCCATTTCCAGGATACATGGGCTATAAACTACTTTGGGAAAGTTTGTCCTAGGTTTTATTCACAAAATCACTCAAGTTTGATGCATGCAAGGTTTGCATTTAAATGAAGGGTAGAAATAAGCTCCTTGTTCCCAAACTAGATTTTATATGGAAACATGCAAGTTATCATAAGACTTTAGTAGCCATGTTAAGGGTGAAAACAAGAAAACACTATTTTTTGAAAAATAGCCAAAGGTCTTGAATAATGTCGTAACAAATCATTCATAATGCAAATTAGATTAATAGGAAGAAAAAACTTGTTCAACTTGCTTTGATTTTTCATTTGTTCAATTGTGGCCACCTTATGACAAAATATACAACCATGTAAAAATTGTTTGTGCAATTAAATGTTCCCAACAATCCCATGAAACATTAGTATGATGGGGTAGGTTGGGAAATGGTAAATTGTATGTATAAACAAGTTTTGAAAAAAACTCAAAATGGTGAATGCACCCTAAGGTAGACCAAAAGTGGCACATCCAATGTCCATAGTTTTATTTTTCCATGATTTTTAATGTGAATATTTGATGTTTTGGGGATGAAAATTGTCCATTTGAAAGTAGGAGGCAAGAAGAATACCTAAACCCAAAACTTACAACTTTTCAAATTATAACACATGTTGTAATCTGATTAGCTAGGGGAAAGTTAAAAGCAAAAGCATAGGTTTTCTAAAATTTTATAATTGGCAAATGTTATGTTGGGTATTAATGTCATTTTTTACAAATCAATGTTTATCAAATTTTCCATTTTAATAAATTATGGACTTTCTAGACTATTGGTAATCTTGCAAAATCCTAATAAACTAGAAAAATAAAATTGGATTGGAAACCCTTATTTGTGGTTGGAGGTGTGATGCGCTCCCAACTCCTTAAGGGACTCCAATGTGAGTCTAAACTGAAAACAACAGAAGAATAAGGAATCGGGGCACGTTCCTTAACTCGCACCACTTTAGAGGAATAGAGGGGCGTGTTGGAGCTCCAGGATGGGATTAGGAAGAATGAAAAGCATCAACTACTCATATAAACCTGCATAAAACCAACACAAAGTGGTTAGTGCATAGTTGAAACATTTTTGGTGTTAGGATGAACCACATGCAACTTAGATTCACAAGATTCACCACGGCTCGGACTTGGGGAAATCACCACCTTCCCCCTTATGGTATACTATGCGTCTTTCCACAAGGCCCACTTCCAAATGGAATTTGGTCTTGAGACTCCCAAATGGGAGTTTCGAAATTGCCTAAGTTGGGACTCCCGCGACTTTGGGCCCCCATAACTTTGTGTTTAAACCTCCGATGGAAATGAGGTCTAAAACAAAGTTGTAGCTTCGTCAAGAGCTTTCCAAAGATATGTTGCATGTCACCTGCACGCAAGGAAATCGGGTTGATTCTCAACTTTTAGTGGTCGAAAGTCAAATTGCCAATTTGACTTTCGGAATCTGACCCTTGTAATCGTTCTTTGAACATGTTGCGACCAGGACTCCAACTCCCAAGGTGGAAACTCCCTTGGAAGTGTGAGGGTTCATTCCCTCACACTTTTTTTCACTCCCAAATTTCCTCTTTTGGCCCACCACCTTGCAAGCCCTTGCCTTGGTTGCGAGCCCAAGGCTAGGGTTACGACAGTTTGTTTCTTTAAATGCAAATAAAGTGACTACTATTGATAATTAATCTTGGATATCACTTCATGTATATGCACTATATAAGCATGGAAAAAAAATGCATTTTTTTCCCTCTTTTAACATGTTGTTGAAAGTGGGATTGCAAACAACTTGACCTTATTATAACCCAATCCCTTATGCAACAAGGAGGGTTGATTAAAAAGGAATAGAAGAAAGGTTCATTTATTTTGGTATAAATGGAGGCTTTTTTTCTAAGGTTACCACATTAGAATGACATCACAACTAAGGGAGAAACATATTCCTTACACAATGGGGAAGCACTTTATGGCCCATAAAACAAAGCTTGTTATGTAAGTTTTGTTTAATTTGCCAATGGTGGCCAAGTATGGAGGTTTGCTAAAATCATTATATTTTTACTTTTCAAGTTCCCTTAAACGACATTTGGAATTCAATAGGTTTGCTAAAATTATGGAAATGACAAGATTTAAGATCTTGAGAAATGTCAAGACTCAATGGATATCAATGTCGGAGCTTTGGAAGCAAATCATGGTATGAAACAAATTTTTGATTATAAAAATGTCACAAGACAACCCTTCAATTGTTTAAGCAAGGTTGAATCTTGACCTTTTTTTATGATATTCACACATTTTTTACCTTGTGTTGTTTGTTGCCATTGTTGGAAATATTTAATGTTTTCATCAAATTTGTTCAAGGAAAGGATGTTTTCATTTATGATTTTGTGGTAGTTATAAAAATATTTCAAGTTCATCTCTTCATGATTTATTTTGATCCTATGATTGGTTACCAATTAAACATTTCAAAGTCTTTTGTGATGTTTTGGTCAATAATTTTTCCATTGTCACCCAAGATTACGTTCATGTACAGGTAAGAGCAATGAAAATATATGTAGCAATAGTGGAGGTGCTCAGGAACAAGGAAAGAGGGGATGAAACTTAGTTTACCAACAAAAGTGGAAAAAACTAATTTGGGCCCGAATTATTTTGTTTGTACAATTTCATTCTAGTTACACATTTGGTGCCTTATTACGTTGAAACTAGTCGTTCTCACCCCCTAATTATTTAACTTTATGGATAACTTTAATAAATTTAGACCAAAATTTATTTTAAAAAATTTAGCACAAATGTAATTCACATTCCTTTGTAAAACATGTAAAGAACCGAAAGTACAACCCATCCAAGGGAGAATGGGCACCACAATTAGACACAAATTGAAAAAGAGAAAACCAAAAAATAGTTCAAAAATTTACCAATTGGTGGGCCGTAATAAGAAGACTTAGTATAAAATCCACCTATTGTTCCTATAGTAGAAGAGAGAGTTTCTTCTTCAAAGTTTGTCAAACTTAGGGAGAGTTCTTCTACCATGTTCTCATGGGCAACCTAAATTCTTGGTGAAACATAATGTCCCCAAGGAAATGTGTTGAAGTTCTTAGCAAAACCATGGATTCCTCGAAAACTTGGGTTCATTTGCCTTGGGAACCAAATTTCTTTGAGAACTTGGACTCATTCACTTATAAAACCATGTTTCTTTGAGGAAACCATGGTTCCTTGGGGCAAATGAATATTTTTCACCCATATTATACAAACTTTTTCTCTTTTTTTCAAACTTTTCATTCAATATGCAAATTTTCATCCATATTATGTCACATTTCACAATGAAAAGTTGAAGAAAAATGTTGCATAATATGGATAAAAGTTATATAATGTATGAATGTTGAAAACAAATGATGCCACAGTGAAATGAAAAGTTGCAACTCCCCCACCTTCCAAGGCATTTTTTGCACATTTTTTTCAAGCAACTTGGTTGGGGATTCCAAGTCCCCACATGCCAAGGAAGTTGCAACTCCCTTTTTCTTTTCTTTTCATGCAACTAGATTGAGGAAGTTGTTTGATTATGAAATTTGTTTTGTCATCCATCCATGAAAAAAATGAAAATTTGAAAAAAAAATCAAACCCTAGAGTTTTGGGCTAGAGGTGGGATTTTTAATCATTGTCTCATTTTTCTTTTCCTTTGAAGAAGTGGTTGAAGATAATTTTATAGCATTAATAATAGTTTACATACAATAAAATAATAATAATAATAATAATAATATCTTGTTGGGCACTATTTTGTAACTACATGAAGTGTGATGGCACATTTAATTCATTACTTTTGTTTATTGTTTAGCGCATTGGCGTTACAATTGCCAATTAAACATAAGATTGGACAAGTGATCTACCTACAAGATTTAAGAAAAAAAAAAACCATAGATGTAGGTTGATTATTTCATTTCTTGCCTTGGCCTTTTTGCCCTTGTTGATAATTATGTCAAATGTCAATACTAAACCAATAATGGTCCAAATACGTATACTAAAACTAACAAACAATGGGCCACAATGAACCAACACCCACTAGCACACCATCCATTGGATGTCCATTATTACTCAATTGTGGATGAACCTTAATTAAGTTAATATTTGATTTCACTTCAGTAACCAATTTTGTAAGTAACATGCTTCATATATAGGTAGATTGGTAAGAAAATAAGTAAATACTAGGTGAGTAGATGGTTTATATTTAGGTGAGGGCTGATTTTATGGTTGTTAGTAGGTAGGTAGTAAAAAAATTATACTAACCACAATGGTTAGTTAAGCAATTGGAACCCAACAAAAAGTTATTTTATAACCATTTACCATCCATCCATCCTTCATGGTGCGCTAATGGGTGTTGGTTCACTCTTGTTGATTTTTAGATTAAAATGATCACATCTCCCAATACATCTTGTTTTTGAAGGTACAAGAGTGAAACCAAATGGTAGATGGTTCATTGAATTAACACATCTTTCCCATTAAGCATGCCATAACAACTTTCCATTGTAAATTTCGTATGACAACTTTTGTCAAAGATTTAATAAACATTTCTTCCATCCTTGCTTTTGGCATATTAAATAAATTTCATTTGATCTATACTAGAGTTTGGTGCCCAAGCATTAATTTTTTAAATTTACAACTAAAATAGATCAGAGCTATCTTTTTTTTGGAGCAAAATTGTGTTTTTTTATTAAAAAATGACTTTTAATCACAAGAAAGTTATAAAAAAAAAAAGTGTTACCATCATAAAAACAATAGGAAGACATAGGTTGCATCCTTGCCCTTGAGGCAAAATTGTCATTTGTTAAAAATGAATCCACTTTACATCCATATCATCAAATTTTTGCCTTAATGACCGTTGATGTCAAAATTTTAACTCCTTCCCTTTAACCCATTTTTGCCATTCCATCACTTTGCTTTAACCCATTTCACATGGAGTACTATAGTAGTAAGAATTTAGAAACATTGAAGCAGTGAGGTTGAAGCAATGTAAGCTGTGAAAAGTTCCAACTTGTAGATGGTGGTTGTTCTTTAATTCACAATGGTGCAATGATTATCCTAGTCTTGACCCTTGAAAGTCGTTGAAATTAAATTGTTGCAACAAGATGGTGGCAATGCACAAGATGGTGCGTTAGTGGCTAGCCTTCATAACTTCAACATAAAACTTTTCATTATTTAAGCTTCAAGGGTTTAAAGTTTTGAATCTAGATTCCAAACTTTCAAAGACTCCAAACTCTAAAACCTAAATTGTAGATTCATCACTCCAAGGAGTTATATTTTTTAAATTTTTGTTTGAAAGTTGTTTTTTCATCTTGTTCTTGGACCTTGGTTATGTAGTATGTACATGTGCATTGTGTAATTGTAGGTTGTTAATAATGTACAATTTTTTTTGTGTTCAAACAACTTTTGTGGTTGCACAACTTTTGTTGTAGTTGGATTCTGCACAATTGTTGCACCAACATAACTTATGTTCACTATGCGTGTTTTGGAAATCATCAACATTTGCTTGCAACTATTCAACATTTACAAAAAAATAAAATTGTGAAGTCTATTTTTTTGTGCACAATTCTTGTTGTGTGTGTGGCTTTTGTTGTAGTTAGATTTCATACAATTTCTACACCAATGTCACTTTTATGCATATTCTGGAAGTCATTGACCTCTTGTTCGTAAATGTTCAACATTTGCTACAATTTCTTTGTGTGAGGTCTATTTTTTTATGCATTGCTTTTGTTATGTGCATGGGTTTTGTTGTAGTTGGACTTTGCATAATTGTTGCACCAATGCAGCTTGTGTGCGTGTTTTTGGAGTCATCAACCTCTTGTTCGTAGATGTTCAACATCTGTTGCAACTTCTTTTTGCGAGGTCTGTTTTTTTGTGCACAATTCTTATTATGTGCACGATTATTGTTGTAATAGGATTTTCTACAACTATTGCACCAATGCAGCTTGTGTCCATGTTTTGGACTTCATTGACATCTTGCTGGCATTTACTTAACATTTGTTGTAGCTTCTTTGTGTGAGGTCTACAATATAGATTCTAAATTTTGATGAACATCCACACCATGAGCAAATGTTGTTGTGCATTTGCAATTCAAGTAGGTTTTTTGAGGATACTCTTGAAATTTTAATGCTTTGATTAAGGTCTCTAGATTTCATTCAATCATGCCCCCATGCTCACAAGTCCCGACCAATTTTAAATTCAAATATTTCTATAATGCTTGAGTCCTTGGAAAAGTTTTAGTAGTTGATGAACTTCAATGTTATGATGCACTTGAATCTAGTAGCATGGATGTAAAAAGAAATTACATGCCTTCTTCTGAATTTTAGACTCTTAGTCCACCTTTGGTTTTTCTTTGCAAACTTTGAAGGTTTTGAACCCCTTGAAACTTCTGCTATCACTAAGGGTGGGCATGCACCAATCCTAAAAAACAAAAGAAATATGAGATTATAATGTGAATAAGAAGTTTTAGGAGGTTTAGGCTTTGAAAATGCCATGGGTAAAGTCCATACTAAATGATGTTGGTTCAATAACTTTTGTTAGATGTTGGGTTTATAGTAGAATTAAGAGGAAAAAGAAGGTTTTAGTGGATAAATAAACATGCAAGGGAAAAGAAAAACCATGATGGTAAGTGGTCTATGAATCCAAATTGCGAGCATGCAAAAAATGAAATTACATATGATCAACTATCTACAACAACTATCTTTTAATAGTAAAATCTTGGTTAGGTGGTTGAAGACAAACAAAAACTTGTCCAATTTGCCACTGTTTTTAGCTTGTTGAATAAAGGTAAGCCCATGACAAATTATGAAGATTTCTTGCCTTTATTTTAGTTTTTGAAACTTTGATCTATCCCCGAAAAACATTGGTTTGATTGATGGGGCTAGTTGGTAAATGGTAGAACACATGTTGACCATGAGGTGCAAAATGTCACTAAAGTTGTTATCCAAAATGCCAAGTTTGTATTTTTAACTTGTGGTGAGATCACCTCCAATATGGATAATGCAAGTTTAGCAAATGTGCACATAATTATATTGTGTAAGATTGGTGTTGCATACCTTTGTTGTTGAATGTATAACATGTTGTTTTTGGACTTGGAGCTAACAATTCAATTTTGTTGATCATGAACTCTTGGATGACACAAGGGGGTTTTAAGGAAGAGGAGCTTGCTTCAAGGCTAATCTATTTTGGTGTTGATGGGGTTAGTACATTCCAAGGCCTTAGATATGGAGTTATAGTTTAGATCCAACATTAATATGCTCCATTTGTCACATGTGTGCATTATATGGTTCATTGGACAAATTTGGCAATATAAACCTTTTTAAACTTTTCCTTGGTATCTTGCATTGAAGGTCTTTTCCAGGTTTTGTATTTTTTTTTGGAACCACATCCCTAAGAAACATATGGAATTTACAAAATTGGTAGAGATCATGGAAACCAAGGGCAATAAAATCTTGAAAAACATAAAAACCAAGTGGATATCCATGATCAATTTGTCATGTATATGAAGAACCAGAAGAATAGAGGGTAAAAAGATGTTTAAATCTAATTTTCAAACAAGGAACAAAACAAGATTATGCGATTCAAAAAAAAAAACAAGATGTGTAAGACAAATGTGATTTTTTTAATTTATTATGCTAACATGTGTAAACATGAACATGAAAAAAATGACATTTAATTATGGTGTAAGATCATGCCTAAGATTGGTGTTGGACAAACTAAAGAAAATGAAGTTTCAAGGACATCAAAATCACAAGAACAAAGGTTAAAGGCAAAGTCTAAGTCTAATTTTCAAACAAGGAACAAGATAAGATTACATTATTCAAAAATAAAACATGGGAAAAAAAAAACACGAGATGTGTAAGACAAATGTGGAAATGAATCTTTATTATGCTAACATATGCAAACATGAACATGAACATAAAAACATGATAAGGTTATGGTGTAAGATCATGCTTAAGATTAATGTTGAACAAACTGAAGGAAATGAAGGGTCTTATTCATATTTATACCCCTTTGGGGACCTAGCTCAATAAAACTTCCAAGGAAGCTTCTATGTGTGCATCAAGTAGGGAAGCTTTTTGAGAACCTTCATAATTAAAAATCAACTATGAGTTATTTGAAAATGAATTTGGACTTAATTAGGTGTCAACAAAAAATTAATTAAAATTAATTAAGATTCAACTAATAATTTATTAAAAATTAACTAGGAATTAACTAGCATTTAACTAGGACTTAATTAAAAGTTAACTATGAATTAACTATGGGTTAACTTGGACTTAATTGGGAATTAATTCGGACTTAATTGAAATTTAACTATGAGTTAATTAGGACTTAATTGAAAATTAACTATGAGTTAATTAAGACTTAATTGAAAATTAACTAGGACTTATTTGAAAGTTAACTAAAATTTAATTATGAGTTATGGATGAACATTATGGATGAATTCCATCCATTGGAAGATGGTGTCTAATGTTTGCATCCGTCACATAAAATGTCGCAACCTTAACCTTGGGTTCACGACCAAGGCAAGGGCTTGCGAAGGTGCAGGCCAAGAATGAAGCCCATGACTCACATTTCATGTTCATGGGAGTGTAGGAGAGTGCAAGGGAATGAACCTTCACACTCCCAAGGGAACTCCCATTTTGGGAATTGAAGCCCCGATGGACTCCCAAATTTTCAGAGGGTGATCATAAGGGTCAAAACTCATTGGATTGAAAAATGATTCATATCATTGAAAAGTTCTTAGAACTCAGATGTCTAAAATGGGTTTGCATGACCCATTAGGGTATTTTAAACATAATATGGCCAAAAAAAGGGTCGGGAGTCAAATTGTCGATTTGACTCCCGACCACTAAAAGTCAGGAATCACCCTGATTCCTTTACGTGTAGGTGGCGTTCCACATACTGTTGGAAAGTTCTTGATGAAGGCTACAACTATGTTTTAGATCTCCCTTTAATAAGAGGTCTGCACACAAAGTTATGCGCCTCCAAAGTCGTTGGAGTTCCAATTTCAAGAATTTCGGGACTCCAACTTGGGACAAAATGACATTTGGGTGTTGGCTTGGTGGGTAGGCACAACGAATATTATAAAGGGGAAAGTGGTGGCTTCCCCCAATTATGGGTCGTGGTTAGTTTTGTGAATATGTGTTTGCCCTAGTTCGTCCATGCACCAAAAGTGTTCCAAGTATGCATTAACCAATTTGTTGTTTGGTTTGTGTAGGTCCGTGCGGGTAATTGATGTTTTTGTCACTCTTTTTAATCCTTGTCTCAGAGTTCAAACACGTCCCTCTACCCCTAAAGTGCTACGAGCCAGGGAAAGTACCCCAACTTCTCATTCTTTCGTTGTGTTCACCTTGGACTCACATTTGAGTCTATTAAGGAGCTTGGGAGTGCATCATGAAGGGTCTTATTTCTATTTATACCCCTTTGGGGACTTAGTTCAAACAAGTTTTCAAGGAGGCTTCTATGTGTGCATTAAGTAAGGAAACTTTTTAAGAACTTTCATAATTAAGGATAAATTATGAATTAATTGAAAGTTAATTAGGATTTAACCAAAAGCCAACTAGGAGTTAATTTGAATCTAAGGAGACTTTAAATTAAAGTTAAAGTGAATTATGACTTAAATAAAATGAACTAAAAATCAATTAGAAGTGAACTGTAAGTAGATGAAAAATAGTTAAAACTTAACTAGAAGGTATTTAACGTGAATTGAAATTAAATTAATAATTAGATACATATATGGATGAATTCCATGGCATTGTTATTCATGACACAGTCCTATCAAATGTGTGTTATTTGAATATCGCATTTAAAAAATGAAAATGACATTGGATGCACCCACCATAGCCCTTGTTTAGTCTAACATGTTTGTTGATTTATGTAAAGATGTTGGGGTTGAATGCCATTATGCCACTCTTAGAAACAATTCATTTTTTGATTAAATTTGTTTAGTTGTGTGACATGTTTGTTTGTGATTTTATAGTAGCAATCAAAATTTGTGAAGGAGAGGTGTATCACATGTATTGTGATAGCTAGTGTTGTTTCCAAGGTGATGTGTTTATTAACTTTTTGACCTTGGTCAATTTCATTCATGAAAGTATCTGTTTTCGCTAAATTACAGATCTAAATATTGGAATCAATCACTTGGCATTTGAATTTGTTAGGCAACACATTTGGGCCACATTTTGTAGATTGGATGGGGAGATCCAATTTGTTACAAGGCCCATGTTTGAAAAGATTATAACCTTCGTGATGCAACAATGTGGGAAAGTTGGGAATCAATTTATTATAAAGATGCAATGTTGATTACCATCTCAAGAGTTGATGGATGCATTTGGGGTTGTGTACCCCAATACTAATTGCAACCAAAACCTAAAGTGAGATTTTATGCCCATTTGGCAATTCTTAAAGCTGCCTTTTGCCAGCCTAAGAAGGTGGGGCCTAATGAGGTATGGGTTGCAACATTGTTTTTAGTTATTGCTTTTGACATGCATAGATTTTTATTTGTCCTTACCATGAAAAACAATGCCAAATTGACAATGCAAAAACCATTTGATCTCAACCCACTTACCAAAATTTGGAAGTTCTTTTCATCATCGGAGATTTTTGAATATCAAATTCTTGAGTACATTAAGTTGGCTGAACTTCTTGTTGTGCAAGTTATTGGTTTAGTAGAGGATGAGTGGTGTTTTTCTAAGCTCACATTTATAAAAACTAAACTAAGAAACCAATTGACTGTGCATTTGGAGCTAGTCATTTGCATGTTTAGGCCAAAGTTTTTCATCATAGAAAACTTCCCTTTTGGAACAAGAATTCAAAGTTGAAAAGACAACAAAATTTGCTATGGGGCATGATGGAAGATTTACTGAATTTTACAATTGCACTTTGTTTCCGTGATCCATACTTGTTTGAATATGGTGCTTCATGAATCTTCATCCAACCCCCTTTCGGGCCTTTAAAAATCAGGAATGAAAACTTTTTTTTTTATAACATTGACTATGCGTGACTAAGTATTCTTTTGTGCAGGGTAAGCCTTATGCTACAATGGGCAGGGCCTATTTGGGTGGGGTTCAATTCCCGATCCCAACTTTGTCACCAAAAGTTGGAATGAGAAAATCTGAACCCGATTCCAACTTTGTCACCAAAAGTTGGAATGAGAAAATCAATGATTCGCAAAAGAATTTTTTTTTGGTGGAAAGCTTGTAGTTTAAAAACTGACTTAAGAAATTCTCTTGCAACAAATCATGTCTGACTAAATTGTTCCACTTATCATCAAAAGTTTATGTACTTACCTCCCTTGGAGTTGGGCACTGAGACACAGAATATGTCCACGTGGCAATTACTTGTGAAAGAGGGGCCAACATGCAGCCAACTTAGCTAAAGTGGAAAAGTGAGGAAAAAAAACCACTGCTCAGAGAGCAATGAAAGGAAAAAGTTCTGGCAGGGTGCCTCCTGCCTTCACCCAGTTTTAATAAGTGTTGGTGCAGAAAAAGAAAAGGAGGTGAAAAAGGTTGCGTGTGTCATCACAACATTTCTTTTGCCCATCAAAACAAACAAACCTGCTTGAGCCTGAAGCTTGGAAGGAAGGAAAGCCAGGACAGCAAGCTTCAGTACTCAGTGGCTGAAACCCTAATCCCTAAACCCTAATCTGACTGACCTCATAATAATGGCAAACGCTTTAACGTGTCAGCAGCTCAAAATGATGCATGGTACATTGCTTGCAGGACCCACATAGCTGCTGCTGTTGCCACACTTGTCACTGCCAGAACTTGGTGGGTTCATACCAGAGTTTTTGTGGGAGGAGGGGGGCGGGTATTAGAAATTGCACCAGCATCAAACCGGGTATCAAAGTTGATAACCATGGTGATCAAAAAACACAAATGCCCAGCATATCCACAGTTACCAAAAAAACTCCAAAGTACTCAGTTTTGGTATATAACTGTGATTATGGAAAAATCAAGTACCCAACCCCCCCCTCCGCCCCCAACATTACTTTGAATTCTTTGAAAATACCTTCCACTATGACGGTTCTTTGAATATGATTTTTTAATACCCAGATCCAATGGGTATTACAAAAATCAAATACCCACCCCCAGACTGGTTTGTACTTCAGTTCCACCACCGACATAGGGAACACACTAGGTAACACAGAGGGTTATGTTCTTTTTTATGTAAAGGGTAATGGCAGTCCTAGAGGCCCTTCCATGTTTTGAGGTCCCACCCACCACCACAAGTGCAAGTAGTAGCCTGAGCCATAGGACAGAAAATCCTTGTGGGTATCTTCATCTTGCTCAAGTGAGGCCTCTTATTAGTGGTCATATTAAGCCCCAAAAAATGTTAAATTTGAACTCAGAGACCTTGATTTAATCTAGCACGGTATATTTGTAGTATTTAGGAATAATTTAAATGGATTTTTGAGATTTTAACCCAGGGTACCAACAGGGGTGCTGGTCCACCCAAGATGGTGTTTGATATCCTTAGCCAATTATGCAGCACTCCCATGAGATCCCATGAGTTCCTCTAGCAGTTCCCTTCCCTTTAATGAAAGATAACTGGCTGTCCAGGGCAGATTTCGGGTCTTGCAGGTCTCTTGGGAGACTCTGTGTTTTTTAAAAGGAATTTTGGTTTTGTAATCAAGTGGCTGCCATCCATAAGAAGATGTAGAAAACGTGGTGAAAAAGAGTTTTTCAGGGCACATTATGAGCTGAATCTGTCCTTTGCAAATAGCGGGACATTTTGGAAAACAATTGAACTGCCCATTTCATTTTTTGAAACACCTTGTCTCTTTGTTCTTCATTAAATACCCGGAGGGTATAATAGGGAAACAAATCTTTTTTAAAAAGTAGTTCTTCTGTTGCTTTAGACAGGGTATTGCCTGAGGTGTTCCCAAAAAAGGGTTCCATTTCTCTCTGTTCACGGATGCCCCACTCCTTGGGCATTACCCTACACTGAAGTGTCAGGGGTTGGGTTTGATGCTGTTTTTGACAAGCTTTTCACGACTCATCAAAGAAATGGTCATCACTGACAAGGGGTCATATCATTATTTGCTTCAAAACACAACCTCAAGAGCCCTTTTATGCCATGTCAGTGAGTTGGGATGGTATAATATTTTGTCGTACCCTCCCATGAGGGTATTAAAAACAAATACCCTTGTAATGATTTTCTTTAAAATGGGTTTCCTTCTGGTTAAAGGGTATATATATATATAGTTTTACCCACAAAAACCCTATAGAATATAAGGGTTATGTACCTATAAGTTTATTGGAAATTCACCCTCATGCCATATTGACAAATAGCTCCAAAGATATCTAGTAACAAACTTTAGAAATGTAAAGGCAAATATATTTCCTTTTGATGAAATTGGGTACTACATTGGGTGGAGAGTTCTAAACACATGTTGCAATGACCTTTTGTTGGAAGGGCAAACAACACACACACACACCCTTTCATTCTTATACTTTCAAGGAGTTTGTAACCTCGTTTGTTCTACCCTGGATCAGGGTAAAGTAGGGGTATATTTGACAAGGTATGTTAATATACACTTAGTATGTTTTACTCTCAGGGTATACAATAGGGTACCTTCTAACACTTGTCAACAAATTAAAAAAACTTTGGTGTTTTACTCCAAAGTACTTAGCTTCAAAGCAAAGGAAGGAATGCCAAACCTAAATACTTGGCAAGATGGCAAAAACATACATTAGTAAGGAAGAAACTAGGTAGCTGTTTATAATGTTTCTATAAAAGAAAGAGTACATAAGGTTTTTAAAACAAAATAAACCTCTTGAAGGTAAATGGAGTGTGTAATTTCATGAAATTTTAATCCTCATGGCAATGTTTCCTTTTTTTTTTTTTTTCACTCAAAGTTTGAAATTTACAAAAGTGGCAAATTCTCGCTGGGAAAAAGACAATTACACTGAACAATGTGTTTTCTGGAGTTTTTTTCTCAAAAAAATTCTCAAAAGAGCAAACACTTTGAGGGTTGTTTGTATTATGAGGGTTGTTTGTTTTATTTTGTTTACAACGACTTATTTGTGTTGTTTTATGTGGGATTGTTTTACAATCCCCAAAATGTTCCCAATAACACCACACTTTTATCCAATATGCTGTACATAAAGTTGTCCTCTTTTCACCTACATAATCGGGCCAAAGGGCAGGCATTTTCGATATCTTTTTTATGAAAGTAAAATCTTCTATTTTGGGGATCCTCCAAAAGGTCTTTTTATGGGGGGCCACAAAGCTGTCATGGAGGTCACATGGGAGTGCAAAGCCTTTTTGCCCATACTTTCAGTCAACTACCGAAGAAAAATGCACATTACAAGGCTTGAACCAATGATGAGTTACAATGGTGGCATAATGAATAGACTTGAATTTCCACAAAACAAATCATATTTTCATTCAATTATACACAATGTTTTGTCATACACATATAGATTATAACCAAAGTAAAGACTGCCAATTTTTGGTTTTGGAATTTTTTTATTTACAAATCACATCACGGAAATATAAAGAAACAAATAAATAAGTAAATTCTCCATCAAAGGCACCTCTTTTCTCTCGGTTCAATTAAACATCATTTTATTTGAGCAAGATATGAAATAAAAACACATCTCAAAGTTTGGTTATGCAAGATGATTTGAAATGTACATGCTTATGTTATGTGTTGACATACTTTGTTTTAAATTAATTTAAGGTTTGGTTAGTTGGTTAAGTGCTTGGTTTACAACAATGCATGTGAAAACTCAATTTCCTGTTGTTAGGTCAAATGTGATATGGGCTTTTGATTGGTGTAACCAACTTGTGAGGCTAAAGTTACATTGCACATTTGTGTTGGCCCACACCTTGCTTTCCATGCCATTCTCTTTTGGTCACATTACTATGCATGTTTGGACTACCTTGGTTTTCACTAATTGACATAACTTTTAGATCTTGCATATGAAAAAGTTTTAGACATAACATGTCCAAAGATAAGCCCAACATACAAAATCATAAAATTCAACAATTCACCCAAAAAATATAATTTCATGTATTTGATAAGTGCCAAGCTTGGTTTTCTCAGTCTTCACATAGCTTTTTGTCTCTCTACCAAATTTATTTGAGCTTTGCACTATTGCACAATACCGGTGACAATCAACCATTTTATTTCTTCCTTACGTTTTCATATGATTTTAAATAATTCATCATTATTTATGTCAATGTCAAATTTAAATTAAGTTCATATTCATTTCATGGACATGAAAAGACACATATTAATTTGTTTCATATCCATGTTGATGGATAGGGAAAAGGAGCAAGGTAGTTATTAGAAAAGGTGGGAAATAGTTATTAAGAACGTTAATAGAAAAAGAAAGTATTTATTAAGGAAGAAATGAAATACTTAGGCTTGAAAATGAGATAGTCATTTCTGAAATTGTCTTTGGAATGGTCAATGGACGACTATATGAAGGATTCCAAAAAAATCCCCCATATACTAGTTCCAATTACTCATCACTGAAATTATTCAAACAACTTCATGAGATTGTTTAGCAAAAGTAAGACACATTGTATCATTTGTGTAAAACAATCAAAGTGTCACATGTTCTAATTCCTAATTGTCAAAAATAAATTTGATCAATAGAAGCAAAATTTATTAAATGCATGTCCATTCACTAACAAGTGAAACATTGTTATGTAAATCACATTAGCCCTTGACAATGACATCATATGTTGTGCAATTTCATAATTCTTTGTGGTAAGAGTTCATCAATCATTGCTTTGTAATGTGGAGACATAAATTGATTATTCCATTTCAATGCCAATTCTTTAAGCACACCTCCAAACCAAATGATTGCAAGAAAATTCTATTTGTGAATACTGGATTATCTTGCAACTACATATCTTAAACAATTTTAGATCCCATATGGTTTGCAATATTAGAATAGAAATATGAACATTTTCTTGAAACATAATTGCTACATCCAAAATCAAGTAGTTCTATGACAATTTCAAAATGGGTCACAAGTTAAGTGGAGGGTTTTGGTCAACATTTTTATGCCCTAGTTGGTTGCCAAAAAGTTGTAGCATGCAACTCCATCACCCATGAGGTGAAGATATGGATTGTATAATCATGCTACATTTGTAATTTGCCAACAAGGCAATTGGAAGTTGGGACACACACATTGTAGTCATTTGTGTACTTGTAGCTTTTTCAAGTGCTCAACTCAAAAGACCTTTTACACCAACTTTAGAAGACTTGTAAGTAATGTCTAACATACTCATCTCTATTTACTTCTTGCCTTGCACAGTCATCCGAATGATAAATGTAACCTATTAAATCTCAAAGCCCAAGGAAAAACCAAATAATAAGGATGGGTAAATTGTATGTTCAATTTGTCCAACGTAGGAGTATATTTTCTATTACCATTATTGAGTTGTACCTTTAGGGTATATAGCTGTAAAAAGGGAGGTACTCTACTAGCCGAGACCCCATTAAAGGTATTGAAGGTCTTGATGCATTTTTTTCACCATATCCCCTATTGAGTCCTATCCATGATCACCTCATAATTGGTGAGCTATGGGTTTGTGAATAAAATACCAGGAAAATCTGAACTAAAGCTGCACAATGATATCAAGGGTCCACCACCAAAATTTCTCTTTCATGTAGCTTTTTTCAAAAAACTAAATCTCCTAGGTAGATTTTTGTAAGCATGTAGACTTCCCAAAAAGGCATTCACAACTATCTAGGCTAACATGAACTCCTTTCAGATGTGAAGTTCAACCTACTCAATGCTCATGTTGCTTGCAGATTAGTTGGATGATGGATGTGATTTACACTCGTAGCAAGTTCAGGACACTTGTTATCACTCAAAGGAGTGGTTTGCCCAAAATGACTGGCCAGAGAAAATGAGCAAAGCCCAGGTACATGTACCAAATGTGGAAAGAAGTCCTTCAATGTCATGACACTCCACATCAAAATTAGTAATGGCCATTGCCAGCAACTTACAATTTTTGTATGCATTTTTAAAGTGCTTTCCAGGATCCCACTTGTAAGGCCTAACAAAAGTACACTTTCCTCTGTCTGCAGTTTGTACCTTGAAACTAATTCTAGTGACGATGTTTCATTAGGAACTAGTTTAGGTGAGATGAGTATTTTGGTGTCAGACACTGTAACAGAGTCATTCTGGATTACAATTTGTCATAGACAAAATTGCATTTCACAACGTGACAATTTCAGAGTCATTCTGGGTTCTAATTCATCATAGACAAAATTTCATTTTGAAATCGTTTTTTTCTTGGTTTTTTTTTTGGTCTGTTTGTATCTTGTTATCGATCTTGCTCTTTACCTTCCTTTCTATGTGAGCGATTCTCACTGGTAGTACGCAGCAACGCGAAGCCCAAGTATATAAGTATTTTATATGCAACCTCATATACTATTCCTGAAAAGCATGAACTGTATCTGTCCTTGATGTGTCTTACATGCACTCTATTGCTGGGAATGTGTGTCATGATTCAATTATATTCTGGCTCCAGTAAGGTCCACGGTTTTCTAATGTGGAGATCATCACACTTCACATTGTATTATTTGGCATCATAGCCTCTGATGAGCTTGTCACTTTGCTGTCCTTACAGGTTCTTTTTTTCCATGGCAGTGAGATGCACACACAGACACAGCTAAGCCATGGCAGGTTCTTGGAACTGAGTCCCATCTTAGTAAGAGCTAGCATCATAACATCTCCACAAGCACCCATCTATTTGAGGCCTCTACAAGTAGTGTTTACCAAATCCAACATGTACAATGTTAATTACTGTAGTACCTTTTTTTCAGGTTTGGTACTCATGGGATGCTGAATAATTACTTTATTTTTCAAAATCCACTTTGACAGTAGTAAAAAAAATATTTATGAAATTTTGGAAGTAAATATTTGCAACCTTTTTTTGATAGGTTCATTGCACTCTAAACCTCTAAAGAATAAGACCTCTCACATAACAATCTTTTACTGCTTTTCTTTTTGCAAAAATGGGGGAGAGATCATGTTCCACCATATTAGAGGGTAGAGACTTCTTTGTCGATTGTTGGATATTTGCTTGCAATGGTGGATTGGCCTAAAGCAGGAGTCTTTTGGGTTTTCCCCATTTTTTGTAATTTGTTCTCCCTTGGTCTTAACATGCCTTCATGGCCTTGTTGTTCATCCTTTAGTTTATTTCTAATGTTATCAATTTCAATCAAGGTTATCTACTCTCTTCATTGCCTTGTTGTTCATCCTTTAGTTTTTTTTTTCTAATGTTATCAATTTCAACTCAAGGTTATTTACTCTCCTCATCTTTGCTTTGACAATGGATTTAGTTGATTCTATTTGAGAAACCCACATGTTTAGCTCTTGGTTTTTTTTCAATTTTTGGGTCTTTTTTTTGGACCTTTAGAAGTCTCTTGTTAAGCTTTGCCTTTATAGTGCTCTTTTGTGATTCCCATGTAAAGATCCTTTTCTTCATCTCTAACTACATCTACCTCATACAAGACATCATATTTACATTTCCAAAACCCAAATCATTGTGAAGGAGAAAAAACCCAAGTCATGCAATAGAGAATTTAGGCACCACCTAGTTCTCAAAAAATTGGCATCCAAGGTCCCATACTACCTAGGCTCATAAGTCACTAATTAACTGTTTTTAACATATGCCAAAAATTCTGAAAAATGCCTACCTACCATGCTGAAAACCTGAAAGAAACTCTCAACCACACTAGCTTCATTATATAATTTAGTGCCTAATTGTAAATATTATTATTTTCAGTACTGAAAGTAAATGACCCAATTTTATTTTTTATTAGGCATCTTGTTGCCAAATCAGCTCAAGTACTATTGTAATAATTCCCATAAATTTTGGCATTTCAAGCAAGTAATTAAAAAATAATTTGGCATCTTAATTTAATTATACCACACCTTAAAAAGAATTATGGTTATGATTTCCAAATCAAAAGCAATAATGTTTTGTGAATGAGCCTCTTGAAGGCCACTGCATATTGGGATTCTGTATAGGCCAAAGACAAGTTTCACACTATTTCAAATGCTGTGCTTTGTTCACAATAGTGTGTACAAGCCAGATTACTACAGTGGATGAAGGTGATCTCAAGCAGTAGCAAATGCAGTCAAAACTCCTTGCACTTTGTACTGAATTCTGTGCCACCCTTGTGCTGTCAAGCTCTGTACCATGAGGCCAGAACGAGTCACATGTTCTGAATGCATGGTTCATCAACCAGAGTCCATGTTAGCTAAACCTGGGCTAATGGGTGAATGAAAGATTGAACAATATAGGTGGAAATGAATTTGCTGCCAGCATTGCTGTTTCACTTACTAGATGATTGTGCAGTATTCCACTTTTGCTGTTACAAGTTCAATACTTTTAAGTTTTTAAACCAACCGCGTTGTGCACAGGAGGAAACAAGAATAATATATAAGTAGTATTCAACCAAATATAGACTTACCTTTCATGAGGTGACCTGAGAAAAAAAACTAACATAAATGGATTTCCCTCATATTTCCTAACCTTGGGAGGCAACTTCTATGATTGTGTCAACGAAACAGTATACAGAGAAAATGGAGAGGCAAAGCAAATACTTCATACCTTGCACGCAGTATTCTGTCACATGTTCGGTGATTTATGATCTCTTGACCTCTCCCAAACCAAACTCACCAGAGGTAAATCAACAATTGAAAACATATTTCAGAAGAAAGAAAGGCATCTTGTCTTCCCCCCCCCCCCACCACACCAAACTACACTCCATGCCAAAGAGCAACTCATACTATCAGAAATCAAAGAAATCCACAAAGGGGTAGGAGGTAGATCAAACCTCAGACCTGAGCCAAAATGTTTACTGTCACAGAACACAAATGTCACTTGGGTCACTCCTTTGAAGCAAAAAAAAACTGGATGTGAAACACAAAACAGCTACCTTCAAACCTACTCTTGATAACTGTAAGAGTATTAGTTCTCTCTCCCCTGTATTGCCTACAGGTGCTACGAAAATTGCTCCATCACTGTCTCACGCCCCATGGAGGATAGAGTGCCATGGTTCAAGCAGCAACAAGAAATTGGAGAAGGCAAATTTTCCCTATTGTGAAGGTTGAGCAGTGCCAAACTGGGAGTTGATAAGGGACCGCAAAATTGGAATAATCCCAATCAAAACCATTTGGAGCTGCTCAGAGCTACTTGCCCGAATGCTAATCTGGCCTGCCCCCCGGTTGTTCAAATTAGCCCTTGCCACCATCATTGTCTTCCCTACCATAAACTGTGACTGCAAATTCCCACCAATTGCCAGATCGCCATGCCAATCCATGACAGAAAGCCCCAACGTTGAAAGGGTGTGGCTCAATGGGTACTCTTTTCCCCTCAATGTGGCTTCCAAGCTTCCCCCAAAGGCCTTGTCCCCCCGCCCTGTCAGAACTCCACCATTCACAATCATCTTAAACCGTTTACCAACAAGAAGCCGGTCTTCAAGCTTCAATCCTGCTGCTATGGTGTCACCCAAGAGAGTAAATGTTAGCCCTGCAGTTGTCTTATTCCTTTTGAAGTTATCGAACTGTGTCTCTGACCTTAAAGTGTAACCAAGGTCCTTCCCAACAGTCTGGATGTCAAATCCTGCCAATGTTGATTTGCCTTCTCCGTGTTTAAATGAAGCTGCAGCCTCAAAGTTCACTTGCCCTTCCTTCTTGTCCTTTGTAACCTGACCTGAAATGGATGCAGGAATTTTGTCTGCAACCACAAAGAGTTTCTCTACATTGAACCCATCGTAACCTGCATCATGGTCCCATCCATGTGTTTCCAGCACTGGACGTACCAGCCATTGATTGGCAGTCTCCAAATAACGGTACCTGTAGTAGCCATGGAAGAATTGTAAGGGCTAGGTGAATCTACTATTCAACTTTTATTCAAACCAGTGACACTTAATTGAACCACCATAATGAAATTAAGCCATTTTGTTGACAAGAACCTGTGAGTAGGGTTGTCAGAGTCAAAAGAGGGAGGAAGAGCCATGTCAGGCATTGGAACCGGGACAGCTGCAGCCCTTCCACCATCTTCCTCCACCCCCTCAGCCAGCTCCTCTTTGGACATGGCTGCAGCACGTTGCTTCATCTCCTTGCGCCGTCGAAGTTCTTCACGCCACTGTTTCTTCTGGAACAGTCTCTCACGGTCGGCCAGCTCCTCTGCATACTGTTGTTTTTGCTCTTTACTTAGCTCCTCCAACTCTTCCTTTGAAAGAGGTCTGATGTACACAAAACAATCCCACCATAAGGTATATCTATTACAGAACAATGCCTACTGGAGCCTACATTGAAGACCTGCTTGTGTAAGTGTAATGAGCCCTACCTGAAAGGAGGAAGCTCATCATAGTCATCACCGTCTGAGTCTTCATCATCATCATCTTCATCTGTATCATCTTCATCTCCCATTTGTTCATCTGGGACTTTCAGCTGCGCACGGGACTGCAGAAGAGATGACAATAGGAAGGGGAGGGGGGGCACTCGTTGACGTTGCCCAAAGGGTCTTCCAGGAGTGCCAGTATCCTGAAGCTTCAACAGTGAATTAGCCTCAGCCAGGATTTTTGATGCAAAGCAAAGCAGTAACAGCTGGGGCTTCCAGATTTGGCCATTGGGCAAAACCCTCTGTCCTGCTCGGTTAGTCCTGCAGGCAGGGTGATTCTCCACTAGGGAGACGGGGTTCATGAGCCTCATATCTCCAGCTGCTTGTCTAATTGTTTGCTGTACTACATGGGATCTTTGGGCTACAAACATCTCATAACTGAGTGGAACACCATTGGGCCCATCAGGAGGGGCAGATGAAGCATGGGTTAAAACAACGATAGCATTGAACCAAACAGCAGCCCCGAACAGGTCTGTGATGGTGCGCAAAAGAGGCAGGTCTCCATAGTCCCGGCTTTGCATGTCAAGTCGGTCAAAGTAGAGAACAATGTCTGGAGATGACTTTCGGATAAACTGTTTCACTGAACCCATAATCCGCTCATTGTGCTGCTGGTCCAAGACAGAAGGTAGCAGCCCTGGAGTATCTATTACCCTGACCTGTCATCAGATTTAACATGAAAATTTAGCAATTGCACTTAACATGTACTGTCACAAAGTGTTACATGCAACAGCATAGTGGCTTCACAACTTGAAATGGTTTTGACAAGCTACAAGACTAGAGCACAAAAAGAACTGAGGATGGTATCAAAGGCTCCATAGGGCCTATGCAGCAAGATGATGTGCACACTTCCAAAGGGCATCCCTAAATATAGGATGGGACTTAGCAACATTTTTCAGAGTTGAAACATCAGTAGTTCACATGGTTGTCAAATTGAAAACATCTGTAGTTTGACCATGCATACAAACATCCACAATATGAGGCTTGCTTCTGAGAATGGGATAATCAAATGAAAGACATCCAGATAGGTGTAGAGTTGTACTTTGATGCCATGGACATTGCCAACAATCTCCTGCACCTTTTTTGTTGATGGGTGGAAAGCATTAGTGCTTGTGCGAGGCTCATCAAAAATTGAGTTGATGGTGGCTGATTTTCCAACTCCTGTTTTCCCAAGAAGCAAAACAGTGCAGGCAAAGTCCAGCTCCTCCTCTTGCCCAGAAGCTTCCTGCTCCTCCGCAATAGCATTTGCACGATCAAAGCTGAAGGCACCTGTTCGGCTTGCTGATCCACCTCCTCTTAGCTGCTCTGCCAACCCCAGGCGATACAGTACTTGTGCAACAACAACATTCTGAGGAGATTGGCCAAGGCGGTGTGCAAGCCGTAAGAACTTGACTCTTATATTCTGGAGTTTCTCACGAGTTTCATCATTCCCATCATTTCCATCCCCATTTGAGGAATTGTCCTCTGCTGGAGCAGCAAGTTGTGAAGCAGTAGCCACATTACTACGTGGTGGATTCCTACTAGTTGGTTCCAATGCAGTGGCAGATCGGGTACGTCCTGTGGGTCGTTGTGGAAGAGAAGGCCCCGCAGCACCTAACGATGGGGGGTTAGCATTCCTGCCTGCAGAATCTGCAAAATGTTGCAAAAGGCAAGATATTTCATTAGATTGCCTTCCTATCCACTTGACGATCCCTGCACATTGTTGTTCAAAACTCCAGGAAAGTCATCTCAGTTTGTCTTCTGACTTACTGGTAAACACAAAGTCCATTGCAGCCCCTAAAACCAAATGCAAGCCTTAAGACCAAGGAAAACCATGGAATCCTACTTGAAACTACTCCAATGTATCTTGACCTAGAGAATGTTGCAGTGAAGAATTTACCAGTTCTGCTACTGGCTGACTTGACTAATGCAGCCAAGGCTTTAGCAGCATCTAGGTTACCAGGACCATCCTCCTCCTCCTCCTCATCATCATCATCATCATCTTCATCATCATTTTCTTCCTCTTCATCATCATCCTCCTCGTCCCAGTTGCCATTTCCAGCTTGAGACTCCCTCTGACTGGCAAGTTCACTCTCAGCCTCTGCCTCCGTTTGTGCATGCTCCCTGGTCTCAGTTACAGGTTCCACTGATTTGACTGTGTCTGGAAGAGAAACATCAACCTCAGTGGCCTCTGCAGTAGTGTCACTCTCAGCAGTAGCAGTTGCTTTGCTGTGTCTGTCCTCCTCCTTGATGAAATCTTCAGTGGTGGCAACAGGAAAATCTAGGGTTTGCCTCTCAGATACATCTTCATCACTCACCAAGTCAACTGGAGCATTGGTCTCTCCACTCTCAAAGTCTGCAACTGTGTTGCTGCTGACCTGTTGGGGAACACCTGATAGTGAAGATTCATTCTCAATCTTGACTTTTCTCCTGGGTTCCTCCGAAATGATGGCAGATTCACTTGCTGCTCTGTTGTCTACAGCCTGCAATCTATCAGCCTCTTCTGATAAAACTTCAGGTACTGTTAGAGTGCCATCTTCTTCTCCGAGCCCACTCACAGACTTGTCTTCCGGGGCAGGTGAAGGTTCAATTGCCTCCTCCTCCAACTCTATTGCTTCACTGTTGCTGGATTCTTCAGGTGCTGCAGCCACATCCCCATCTCCCTTTGGATGTGCTAACCCTGGTTCAGACACAACCAAAGGTGAAGTTTCCTCCACAGATAACTCACCAGTGCCATCTTTATCAGCGACTGCATCCACATTCAAATCAGTTCCCTTGCGCTCTGCTCTCTCTTCCTGAGAGATTGAAGGGACCTCTGTTTTATCCTCAATATCTCCTCCATCTCCTTTTATCTCCTGGGTGACCTCTTGCGGTATGGGCTCTTTATTTCCAATGGAGATGGAACCCAATTCTTCAGGCAAAGCTGCATCTGCATGAAACTGCACTTGTTTGTCCTCATTATTGGCTGGGTTGGCAGTCAGTACTTCCTCAGTGTCATCATCCTTTGATTCTCGAGCAATGATCCTTGGTAAGGTTTCTTTGACATTTTCCTTCATGGTGTAGCCCAAAGTTGCTTCATCGTCCTCTTCATCTCCTTTCTCATATGCCTCTTCAAACTCATCATCATTGGATTGCTCACCCTGGTTCAACTCTGCATGCAAAACATTGATCTCCTTGTAAATGTTTAGGAGCATAATGTAAAGTCCATACATCAACTGCTCATATAGTAGATTAGCACAATTTCATGGGCCTTCGTTCTTTACACATCATCCGATTGTAGATCATGAAACAAGACAAGTATGCTCTGAAGTAGTGCTGAAAATTTTCAGTCCACACCCAGAACTTAGAGATTCAGATGAATGGGTGAAAAACATGCTGCAACAGTGAAAGTCTCTGTGATTTGCAGGAGAAAAAACCAAGGAGAGAATCTCTCCTTCACCTAGAAAAAGGTATTGGAGAAATTAAAGCTATTCGATAGAAAATGTGAACCCTGAGAACACTGCAGACGTGAGCAACGTGGTTTCCCTGGATCAATGGGCATTGGGAGTGGTGTCTCCACATGACACATGACACATGTCTCCATCTACTAGTCCACACACGTCAAAAATTAGATCTCAGGTGGCTTTTGTCTGCAAATCTGGTGACAGGTAATTACAGGAACTCCAAAAATTCATCTGGCCCAGAAAACTCATGAGACATATGATTGCAAAACTAGAGCACTCATCATCTGCATATCTATGAGATTGCAGAGGAAACTGCACAAAAGCACTTTGAAGGCAATCATTATGTCAGTTCTCAAAAAACAACAATCATAACCTTGTGAGTGGCACTCATGTTATGTCATCAAACCATCACCTTCATCATGAATGGCAGCAACTACCTGCCATAACTCCTGACAGCATGTAGGTAATAAATTTACTCAAAATTTCAGACAAATCACTATATAGAGGTCTGGGTCCCAGGCTTCTATAGAATCTACAGAAGAAACTGGGAAAACTCACTTATGGTGACAGTAGCTCTCACTATCCACAACTGCAAAAGGTTCCACACCCTAACATAGATTTCAGGGCTCCTCCTCCTCCTTTACAGAAAACCCATGTGCTTGACAACAAAGAAGAAGCTGCTAATAAGGCTACAAATCCATCAGATGCACCAAATTTGTGCCTCTTAAATTTGCCCCCAACAGTGTGAGGGATTCAGCAACTCTGGAACTTTTAACAGTGCAATGGTATTAAGTATGGAAACCATGACCTAACCAAGTAATAGAACCGAGTGCCCTCATGTACCCAGCTCTTGATTGAAAAAACAAAGAACCCCTGCTGATTGATTAGTACAGTTCTTCTTACAGTTCCAAGTACAAGTTTCTTCATATCCCACAAATGTAACTGCAACTTCTCCAGGACCCATTCAATCTTCCAGGGTTACACATACAAATAGCTTCTTCAGTTTCCCACAGAGATATGTGATCAATTGCAACAAGTTAAACCCTAATATTCACAAACAGCAGCAGCATGCAATTTGGGGTTCCAGAAGATTTCAATCACAGCAAACTGAGGATTTGTACATCAAATATCTTCTGCAGTTCCCACAGACACGTGATCAATCACAACAAATCAAACCCTAATATTTGCAAACAGCAGCATCCGATTTGGGGTTCCAGAAGATTTCAAACACAACAAACTGAGGATTTGTACATCATGCACCACAGGAACAAGATCAAGATGCCAACTGCAAAAGTTACTGAAGCTGTAAAATGTCATACCATCCTCTGCTTCAATAAGCTCATCATCGTCTGCTGACAGCTTTGCAACAGGCATAACACTGGCTGAGATGTCCAAATCCTCCTTGGCTTCATCATCTTCCTGGTTGACAATCCCTTCTTCATCATCAGCCACATCCTGATCCTGCTCGGCCTGAACAATTCCTCCTTCACCCTCCACAGGTCTGTTGTTCTTGCTCAACAGCTCATCCTCGTTATTCCCAGTCATCTCTTCTTCTTCTTCTTCATTATCACCCACCTTGATCTCCATCTCTTGCGATGCTGTTCCCTGGGCGCCGCCTCCAGAACGCACCAGTGGGAGAAGGGCCTCCAGAATGCTGGAAATACTAGCATCAGTAGGCGACAACTCCCGACTCCTTGCAATCTCCTGAATCTTATCCTTGAATTCCTCTTCTGTGCAATCTTCAAGCACAGCAGTATCAAGTGTGGACTCTCCACTTATCATCTGATTGAGGCGCATCAGAGCGCCCTGTTGTCCCACTCCCAAACCCTTTTTCCGCTGCTGCTGGTTGTCAAGATGTGAAGCACCACCCACCAACGAACCAGCAGGGCTAGCATCGAAGCTACCAGTAGACGACGCTGCCATTCGCTCTAGAGCACTATCAAAACTTTCGCCACTGCCGAAGCTGACATCGCCATCCCCTACTTCTTCTTCATCATCCTCGTCGTCGTCGTCGTCACGAGAAACCGGTGCTCGGATAGGCGTAAGCCTTTCCTCCTCCTCCTCCTCAGCCAACTGCACCTGATCCTCTGTTGGTTCTCTTCCGTCCAACAAGGCATCACCATTCGATGACTGCTCTTCGTCCATGGACTCAGGAACCTGATTGCCGGAGACTTGGTCCTCAACCTGGGGTGCAGTAACCTGGGGTGAAGTAGTAGTAACTGCATTTTCTGCAAAGTCAGGATGAGGAGGAGGAGGAGGAAGAGGAGGTTGTTCAGCTGCTGCCAGGGTCGCGGAACTCCTCCTCAAACTTCCGAAATTCCACAAAGCATCCATTGCTCCCCACTTCCTTCCTTCTTCCGCCGCAACCAGATTGCTATAAACTTTGATTTTCCGCAAGCTCTCCTGCCATCCGCCAACAGAAACCAAGGAACGCAAAAACCCTGCAGAGCCACCACGCACACTATTTGTCCCTCTTCTCTTGTGTGGAAAAACCCACCACAATCCCCAATTCTTACTTGAAGGCGTTCTATCCCCAAGCTACAGGGAAAAGCCAAAAACAAATAAAACCCAATAAAACCGAAATCCAAAAGAAACCAGCCAACGAGAAAACTCCCCTCCCCAAAAACCAGCAAAAACCCTAATAACCCAAAAACTAGCAGAACTAACCACCAAAAATCCAAAACCAACAAAATCAAAAACCCCAAAAAACCAATCCAAAATGGGCAAAAAATAGAGCAAAACCCCCAATAACTAACCCAAAAACTAGCAAAACTAACCACCGAAAATCCAAAACCAACAAAATCAAAAACCCCAAAAAACCAACCCAAAAAGGGCAAAAAAAAAGAAAAACCCCCAATAACTAATCCAAAAACTAGCAAAACTAACCCCCAAAAATCCAAAACTAACAAAAGCAAAAACCCCCCACAAAACCAACCCAAAAAGGGCCCCCCCAAAAAAAAACCCCCCAATAACTAACCCAAAAACTAGCAGAACTAGCACCCAAAGATCCGAAACCAACCGGGAAAAAAAAACCCACCCCAAAAATCAAAGAAACCAACCCCCAAAAAAAAGCCCAAAACCACCAAAAGCCAAAAAAGCAAAATAAACCAAAAGCCAAAATAACCAAATTAAAAATTAAAAAAACCCAAAACCAGAAACCAGCGAAACAGAAAAATCCCAAAAACCAAAAAAAAAACAAAAGGATAAAAGAGCAGAAAACAACCAGTTGTATGGAACTTTAGGGCTGCTTTACACTAAAGCTTTAAGGATCCAAAAAATCTCCATCCTGACTTAATTAGGCTAACTCAATTGTGATGACTTCTTTGGTTCAGCTGCTTGCCCTCTTTATGTTCCTATCCTTCTTCTCTTCCACCTGGCTTGTGGATGTGATGAACCTCCCTTTTCCTCCTTTCACACTTCAAAGAAGAAAAACCCTCTATATATGTTATAAAGAAAAGGCTAGCATGGGAACCCATCCACAAGAAGTACAAGGCAAATAAAAGCATGAGAACACATGGCACAAAAGAACATAACAATCGTAACACCACTAATAAACTAATAAAATGGAATGGATTCTCCTAACATTTCTTTTCTTTTTGTTTGTGTGTGTGAAAATTTGTGACTATGCCCCCAAAAAAACTGAAAAATAAAGGGAATATTTTGTTGCAATATCCATTTTTCTTTTGAAAAGTATTGTCAAATTTTGAAAGAATTTTCTTTTTGGGAAAACATTTCATCACATTTGGAGTTTGATTTTGGTTTGGTAGCATATTTTAACTGTTTCTTTTTTTTTTTCACTATTTAATGCTACATCCCTCTTGGAATGCTAGCCAATGATATGAACTCAAAAAAATTGGAATTATTTTTTGCTGATAGTATGTATCCAATGATGAAGATTTTTAAAATTACAAGTGATCTGAAACATAAATAAGTAAATAAAAACTGAATTGAAAATGTGCAACTTTCAGAATTATATTCAAGCAACTGAGTTTTTTTATTAAAAAATAATATTGTTACCAAAAATTGCAAAGGGACCAACTGAAAATAATGGAATCAACAAAATAATTTAAATGTCTCATAAAAAAAACATATAAGGTGAATAAAATAAAAATTAATTAAAAACATGCAACCAAAAATACATATAAGGGATTAGAAAACAATTATTTATGGGTGATTTAATTGATATTAACTTTAACTCTAGACCTTTTCTCACCTAGTGGTTAGGATAAGTGTATTTAACAAACTTGGAACAAACCATTGTTAATATTTATTTGTTGGATCATTTAAGTTTATAAATGATTTGAAACCACCAAACAATGCAACAAAATATTTTTTGAACAATTTTTTTAACTTTGTCATCTTTTTATAAGTTCACAATTAACTAAATGCATGATATATATATATATATATTGAAAATATGCATTTGAAAACTACACACTAAAAACTAATTTCTAAATAAATAAATACCAACATCACAATGACATTAGATTTATTTATATTCAATTGGTTACCTGTAGTAACTTTTTAGCCTTACATCAAATATCATATATCAATTTTCACTTTTCTAATTGCAGATTTTCAATAATTAATTTAATTATAAAAACATAGATCACACATTTATATAATCATATACTTTGTATTGGAGTGCATTTCTAAAAACACCAACTAATTATTATGGAATTTTTAAAATAAATATTATGAAGAAATGAAAGCTGAAATAATATATTTTGACCATTGTACCATGTTTATGGTGAAAGAAAATAAGACAATAAGCCTTGTTGATTATGCAATATGCTTAGTTGCAATAAGCACACTGAACATGCCACTATCGTTCTATATATATTGTTTGTATGTATGAAATGTGTTAAAATCTAAATTTATAGACATTTGAAGGTATTATGGAAGACATCAATGACTTCTTATCATGATCCATTTAGACTTTTTCACCCAAAATGTTTTATGTCATGATATTCTTTCTATTTAATCAAATACTCCCATTCATGCCCTCTCAATTCTTTTGATTTGAACATGATTTCAACTTCAAATCCCCATTCATAATGAATAAGACTTGATGGAGATCACAACTCATGACCTTGTTTTGGCCTTGAAGCATTTTAACTACCCATTTTCAAAAACGAAAAATGAAAGATTAATTATTATTTTTGGATTTTTTGACCTTCAAAAAATTGAGAGGTAGGTTGTAAAGGAAGGACATGAAACAACACATGGGAGAAAAGGAAAAAATGGGATATATATATGATTTATATGACATTGATAATTGAAACTAATTTTAAGTGAAACAAGTAAAGGGTCCAATATTATGACTATAAACTTGACAATTTTGCATTCTAAATTGGTAGGGTGGGGAAGACACATATGAAAACCATATATAATAAGAATTTTAACACTTTAATTGCCCCCTTCCTAACCTACCCCACCCCCACACTTAAGGAAACAATAAAACATGTGCGGATGGATGTAGAAACTCTTCTTGCTTTGAACTTCTTGAGCCTTGTGCCTTGTGGGTGAAATTATACATAATTGGTCAAAACTCTTCTCAAAGCTTATGAAAAGGAATGAGTTAACAAGTATGATGGAAACTTATGGAAAATGGAGTGCTTGTTGAATTAGGGTTATTTATTTGACAAATCCTTTCATCTCCATGATTTTCTTTCATGCAAAGAGTTCAAAAAATGTGTTTACTTGCTTCCTATAAGATGGTCGATATTGTTATAATAGAATAAGAAATTTTTGGTAGACATTTCTTTGAGGGTTTAAAGAAACAACTTGTTGGAAATATAAATGGAATGGATGATGATGGCAAAAGGAAGCATGGAGGGGATGAGGTCTTTGACATGATGTGGAATTTCTAAATGCCTTTTTTTTACTTTTGTAATTTACATTGTCATCACATGTTTTTTGGGTTTGCACAAGCCATTCATGAATGGATGTACCATGATTTGCATGTATCCCTTTTATATTCATGTTCTTGCTACCTTTCATAATTCCATAAACAATAGGCATGTTTTGTATTTGTATAACGAAGGTTATAAGAAAATTGATTATTAGCTTCATCTTACCAAGTTTTTGAAGGTGTCAAGTTTCTTTATTCCATGTAATGGTGGTTCCTACAAGTAGGTTGGAGTTTTGAATTGATCTTATAACTCCTTTAATTGGACACTTTGGAATTTTTGTTAGGATTTCATGCATATGATTGGGTTTTACACCTTGAAGAAGTTGGACCATTCTTTGCTCCCAATTTTCACAAATCATTTTTTTTTTGCTACTATTAGAATTTTTTTTAATCAATAGATGTTTTTTATATCGTTTTCCTTTTCATTGCAAATGATGTCCATAGTAGCAAAATCGGATTAGGCTTAAAATGAAGGATTACATCCCAACATTTTTTTAGTCAATAGTCTTCCTTCACACCTCATGAAACAACCTTTAATGGGTTGATTATCACTAGCATCTTGGCAAGTTTTAGAATGGAAAGGCAAAATGCCAACCATCTTATTAATTTTCTTTAGATTTAAAAGGTAAACATTCTAGCACAAATGGTCAAATTCTCAAAAAGCATGCAAACTATGTAATGCGAGTTATCCATTGAATAATTCTTTGCATACCTATGTGTTTTTCTTTCCAACTATTTCATATTGAATCTATGTAAAGTAGTTCAATAACCTTTGTCACAATTGCATCCAACAACAAATACAAAATAATAAGAGATTCAAGTCTTGTTCAAGATAATTAGACTCTCATTGTGATAAATTTTGGACAAATACAAAAACTCTTTGGGAATGATGTCATAACATAATGAGGACAAAGGAAAAATCATGCCCATAAATGTGATTTTCATTGGACATTTAATGGGGGGATTTGTTGCAAGAACTATTGTTGTACATCCAAATTTGAAGAAAGATTCAATGGAAACAATTTTCACCTTTTTTTGTCCCTTGGAAATAACATAGTTATTCCTTGTTGTGTCTAGAGTAGTAAGTGGTAGAAATTAAAAATCATGTGGGGAGAATAGGTTTGGGACCTTGATTAAAAAAATTGGTTTATGTAAAAAACAAAAAACCACACTCTAGAAGTTTTACTTTAATTAGAAATTATAATTATCAATAACTAAGTGAGTGATGTCATGTGTCATCAAAATGAAAACAACCAAATTATATGAGGTCACACACCTCAAGAATGGAAATAATCACTAGCATTTAATTTAATCATTTAGATGTAACCACATTATCCACCAAATAAAAATGTGAGTGCTCCAAAACTAAGTGCATTTGTTCAATTGTGGGGTTATTGAAGGTTGTTCACACAGATGAGTATGTACATATATCTTAATTATAACTTCTAGTTACCTAATTTAATTATTATTAACTAACCTAACCCTACTTGCCCAACTTATTGCCATTCTTAAATTAGGGTACTTGGCCCTTATCATCACACCTATTAATGTTAAACACCAATTTGGTTCATGAAGATACATCATATTATGATAAGAACTACCTATACTAAACTTTGAATTATAAACATTTTCAAAAAAAAACTCAAACCTTTTTAAAGTTCATAATGAATTCAAATGTGTTGTTTTTTGATAGTTGATGCACCTTTCAATATCACAGAAAGTTCAAGATGCTAAGGTATGTTCAATCGTCTCATTTCCTCTCCCATTTTCTCTTTTGTTCTCTACTTTAAGTTTTTTTATTTTTCAATTTTTTGTGTTTATAGATCATGTGAATTTTTTTATCAACTTGTTACTTGTGCTCCTTGTAGATCGCCACTTTGAATCATTGCTTGAGTTCTTTCAAAATCATCCATTGCCTAATTTCCATTTAAAATATTTGACTCTCTATTTGCTTCAACTTTTGACCTTTGCACATTGTTTTATTGAAATATTTTTCTATTTTTCATTATTGTTAGTTGGAGATGAATCCACCCAAGCTCATCTTGTTTTTGTTTTTTTTTTGCAAATGGTATTACAAGCACATGAATCGTTATTGTTGTGTTAAAAAATAGACAATATTGCATTCATTGCAAAATAATTTCTAACGATCATTGAAAATTTGTTGGAAAGTATAAAGTTTTTCCAAGTCATGTTTAACTCTATTGTTTTGCATTAATGGACAATCACATTTATCAATGTGTCATTATTGAATAAGAAATTTGGAGACTATGAAAAAACTAGGTTCACAACTTGATTTTCAAATTTTTTCATGACTCAATATGATGACTTTAAATGGATTGAATTTTTTTAAATCACTTGAAAGTTTGTGTAATTGATTGCACAACTAAAACCCTTCATGGCAAAATAGGACGTGAAGCATTGGTGTGCAACGCTTGTGAACATTTGGGTTGCATGTTCCATTTATAAACTTGCTTTTGGAATTGACTATTTGCATTCCAAGAAAATGTTCATAATTGGAATCTATTATGTATTTGGTTCTTCACGAGTTTGTGTTTTTTGTGAATTGAATGTTTCAAAATCAAATCAAATGGTCAAAAAGAGATGATTTGATTCAAATTATGACCAGTTCTCATTACCTTTGCAATTTGCTTATAATAACATGGAACCATTTATGCTACACAAGTTCAAATTTAGAAGCCAAGAAAATTTTGTGTTGTTGATTATTATTCATACAAGTCCAAAACGTATAACATGCAATTGTAATAATAGTTGACTATTGTCATTAACACTAATATTGGACATGGTCACATGATGAATGGAATTCATCACATGGATTTCCATCCATGACTTTGTAATCCATTCCCAATAAACTTGTAAAACATTTATAGTTAATTCATAATTCATTTTTAAATAACTTGAAATTAAATCCTAGTTCATTATTAAATAATTTATAGTTGATTCACAATTAATTCATAGTTCACTCTTACTTAGATCCTAATTAACTCCTAATTATATTTAGGAAGCTTCTTAAGAAGCTTACTTAGTTGATGGGCACATGGAAACTTTTTTGAGCTAGGTTCCCAAATAGGTATAAATAGAGGTAGGACCTTTATTACTTTCAATATATTCAACATCAATTTAAATTATGATCTTGTTCCATAGCCTTATTATATATTTGTTGTGTTTATGTTTTCATGTTGTATCACAATAAAAGTTTTGTTTTGGTTTTATGTTATGTGTTTAGATTTAAAATTTAGGTTTGTTTTTTCATTGTTCATCTTCAAAGTTTTTGTGCCCATGACAACTATAAGAAGAAGTTTGGAGATGTATTCATTGGAATGCTAAGGTTAATAAATGATGTTTGAATTTTGCACATCTTAGCTTTGTAAAAAAAAAAACTAAGTATGGGGACCTATTTCAATTTTATAATGGCAATTTAACTGACATTAAATGATACCTTATAGGTGGTAAAGGTTATTGGTTAATGATCCTTCACAAATGGAGAAAAATTTGTCATGTTATGTTGGAAGTTCTATTCAATAGACATTTTTGTGAAGGTAAAAGCATAATTGTAAATTGTTTCATAATCTTAAAGGAAAATTTTAAAAATTTGTTAGTGAAAATTAATTTACACATGTTTTTCTTGCATGATGTGATTTGTTGTTGTATCCCATACAACATGATTTTAAATGGAAAGACTTAGACATATATATAATAATTTGGAATTGAAAAACATTAGCGACAACACACATTTTGGTGTTCAAACATTAGTTAATGAATAGGGGAATCTTGCAATTGGAATTAAAACCAAGTTATAAGGTTCAAAGTTTCAAAAACAACACAATGTTTCCTTTCAAAATAATTTATTACAAATAGACTTCATATTAGATTACATTTGTCAATTTCAAAGTTCAAATAGGTTTGAAAAGGTATTTTTGAATTTAATTAAAACAAAATTGTTTTGATCAATTGTTTTGTTTTATTACAAATTAAAGCTTGAATCAAAATTGAGTTGTATTATTATGTACATAATTATTTCCTTTGTTTATTGTTGTTCAATCATTCTTCCTCTAACAATATTGACTTGAAATTCAATGGGTGTGGCATCAAATTTTCATCATGTATGAAGGTGTTGCACATGGTAGTGCTCAAATTAAAGAGAATGTTCACCATAATATTTTCACTTGTTTTTTGTATTTTTTGTATCTTGATGTTTCAAATACTTGAGGTGGTCTTCTTGAACTTTGTTCTGACAATCTTCAATCTTGATTTAAACTTTGTTGCAATAATCTTCAATCTTGATTTGTGTAGCATTGAGGTGATCCATAGCCTTTGACCATGATTTCATTGTTTTTGTTCATGACTTCAATGACCAAGGAGAAAATATTTGTGCATTTTCTTTTGATCACAATGCTTTCAAGTGCAACTAGCATTGTTAAAAGTTATTTTGTTAATGGTAGAGTGGAAGCATCCAACGAGTTGATGAAAGGATAGTTGATTACTTTTTGAAAAATCCTCCATGTTAATGACGCACTCCCAAGTCCCGGGGTGAACTCACTTGAGGGTTCACCAAAGTGTAGTTGCGGAAAGAGGGACTCAAAAGGGCGCTCCCAACTTCCAGCACTATAGAGGGGTAGAGGGGTGTGCTAGAAGTCCCGGGATTAGACTAGGAAGAAGGTTTAGTAGATCAAGCTTGAATCTGCATCAAAACAAACCTCAAAGTGGTTAGATCGCATTTCGGGACACCCTTGGGTGTTGGGACAAGCCACGGGCACTTTGGACCACAAGACACACCACGGCTCAGACTCGTGGGAAGCCACCACCTTCCCCCACATAGTATTCTCTGCGCCACTCCATGGGGACTACACCCAAATGGCACATTTTCCCGGGACTCTCAAGTTGGAGTCTCGAAATTGTCCCGAAATTGTCCCGGTTGGAGTCTCGAGACTTTGGAAGCTCATAACTCCCGACTCCAAAGTCTGATCGCAACGAGGTCTAAACCAAACTTATAGCCCTTGTCGAGATCTTTTCAATGACGTATTGCATTTTCAATTCAAAGGTTGCGAAGAGGTCGATTCTTGACTTTTAGTGGCTGGGAGTCAAATTGCTAGTTTGACTCCCGACTCTTCTTTTGCCCATAACTTGAGCTGCAGATGTCCAAATGGCCAATGCGAGGCCATTTTCGACATCTACGCTTCAAGAAATTTCCAATGACACCAAGAACACCTCAATGCGAGGTGTTTTGGGCCTTGCTGTTGAACTCTATACATTCGGGAGTCCCGGAGGACTCCAAATCCCCAACTTTGGAAGTGTTGGGCTTCACCCCCACACTTGGCCAAAGTGGGGTTGCGACAGTTAAGCACATTCACCCAAACATGCACTTTTCCTTCATTTGCAACTTGATTTTTTGTAACATAATCATCATTTCTAAGCTCTTGCATGAAAGTATGCTATGGTTGTACCAAATCTTGTTATTCTTGCATATTAATTTATGATGGTGCCATGTAATTTCCACTTTTATACATTTGCAAACATATAGAAATATTGTTGATATCCAATGGCATGTTGGTTTATTTCACCCTAAAATGCTTCAATCATTCCATTATACTCTCAGTTGAATTGTTGATGCATATGGACCTTGTCCCATTCTTCAATGATTAGATCCTAAAAACTTGTGTTGTGGTTGGTTCTTTTATGGTATTTGATTATTTTCTTGTACTATGAATTCATCCCATTTCATTTATCTTTACACATCTTGCCATTCCATGCTAGTTGAACATTGATCACTTTTTGGAGTTTGTTTTCAATCTTGGTCCAATGTTATGCAATACAAATCATATGGAATCTTGGATCCACAATCTCCTTCTATGTAGCATGTTGAATTTGTTTGACCACAAGGATTTTATTGTATCCCCAATTGTTGAAGTGTTAACGAGTTGCATCGGTGCTATTCAATCCATCTTTCAAACCTTTAGTTTTTGATCCTCTATCTTTTCTTGTTGAACTTCGATTGAATACACCTACTTCAGATGAATTTATGCTTTGCTATTGTGATTGTAGAAGTGACACATGCAAAAGTCCTATGCAAAATTCTATGCAAAAGATAGTGCAAAAATTCTAAGGTGGTGTGCAAAAGCTTTTTGAAAAAACATTGTGTAAGTTCTATGTAAAGTCATTGTGAAAAAGTTTTGTGTGATGGTGTTGGACATAAGTGCTATGACAAGTGTGAAGGAGGGGATCATCTAATGACTGTCACTAGAGATTAGGAATTTACTAGTAATGCTTTGGTTACAATAACTTGCCAACAATGATAGTCATGGGAATCTTCACTTTTTGAAGATTTTGAAATTAGGAGCAAAACTTTATCATTAATTTATCACTAATTATCATCACAAATTTGTAGTGAACCAGGTAATCATGTTAAATAATCCACTTATTGATTCGCGAACATATAATATGCACTGATTTAACTTAAATTGATGTTATCATTGCCTTTACATGTATGTGTGACTGTAACTTTAGTGCCTATAATTATCACCTTGTCCTAGGTCCCTTATTTCATGTAGGGCTCAGTGACATCTCAATCTCTGCTGTGAGTTTAATAGCAGTGTTGAAGATAATTACTTTTTGGCCACTGATTAAGTTGGAGCTTTTTTTTAATTCCATGAGGTGCAGTGCTACGGAGGAAACTGCTGATGGAAAGATACTTAAGAATGGTGCTCAAATTGAAGCCAGGCAAAATGCAATTGAACACAATTAGAACACAAATACAACAGGTGCTCGTTGAGAACATACCTAAGAATTATGCTCAAATTGCAGTCCAGCAAAATGCAAGAACCTGCACAGTTAATAGCTTTTCCCACAAAGGAGACAGACTACCAAACAATGTAGTTTTCATATTGAGGAATGTTCATCAGGTGTGTGTTGCTCTAAATTGAAGATAATTTTTGGAAACTTTATGGAACAGGTTTTTTTTGTTCGAGTAACTCTTTTTTCTGAAACTTCATGGAAAATTTTCCTTTGCTAGTTTGAAGTTGGAACTTGCCATAAGGTTACAAAAGATGAGCTTCTTGTTTCACTGCTTCCAGCCCAGTTTCTTCAGACAGAACATGCTGTTTGTGTCCAAAGATACAAAGCCAGTGTCAAAGCCTTTGCCACTTATTCAAAACTTGGCAAAACATTTTGCACCCATCAAACCATATGCAGGAAGAGCAATGCCTGGGAGACATCCAATTTTCTCCCACATTACTACCAAAAGGGGTTTCATGAGCAGGGATTGACATTGGATCACAAGTTGCCATTTTATTGTGACTGTGATCATGTGAAAGACTAGTTTCACATTTTCCTACTCTTCTAATGAGGAAGAGCTTCAGAGGAACTAGCTATTTTAAACAAGTGCACTAGGAGTGCACACTGATCAATGAGTTATGTGTTCATTACCAACAAAATATACCACTCCTATGGTGGCTGCTAATGCAACTCATTCCTTCATTCAACTAATTTGTTAGTCCAAAGCATTGGAAACCCAACTCAACTGTCAGGTTTTACAGGGTGCAAAGCACATATAACAATCCTTTTGAGGAAGTGCAGTGCTTACCATTCCCTCTGGTCTTCTGAGAAAATCATAAATGCAGCTTGGGACAGAAGGCATCCAGCAGGAATGCAATACACATTGCTGGTCTTTCCCTCCAACACTTCCTCTTCTTTCCTTCTTCTTCCTCCTTTGCCCTTGAAAGCCCTGTCAAAATACCTCAGACATCACAAAACATCAAACCAACTTCATTATCATTGCACCACTTGGTTTTAGTAAATCAATCCCAGAAAAGAGGATCCAATACTTTCAGGACACCAACAAAACTCTTAACCAACCACTAATTCCATTTACCAGATAGTATTAGTACAAGCAAACCCCACAGAAAGGGTGTGCACTAAGAAATCATCTTTTTACCAAAACTAGCATCTTCTTACCCAAACTACTGTTCTGCAATGAATCATCAGATGCAGGTCTACAATCCTGTAATGATGACAATAGATAAGACTATACCTGGAACTAAGTAGGAAATTAGAAATCTGATGTACTAACATAATAGAGTAACTCCACAAGACGAAGTTTCCCTAGCTAGCTAAACTGCTATCTTCTAATAAGCATAATTCAAAATTCACCCAGTAGAATCCCACAGGTAACCAATGAGGATATTTTCTATCTGGTGTTGGTTCTTCTACGCTCCAATGATTTAACACCCTCCTGCACTTCTTGGAAATGTCATAATGTTCTAAAATGTAGAGAATCTATGAATAGACTAGAGCCCTTTTCTTGTTCTGGGGTTTAAGTCTATAGCCCAGAGCTTCAATCATGAGATCAACTGCATTGCACTATATATTTTCACTGATGAGGGCATTGCAGTGGGGTACAACTTCCTCAGAGAAGTGATCAAGGAGCTGTGTGGTTGTGAATTTGAGTCGGGTCACCAGGTACTGGTGTTGTCAATAATGATGCCTCCCCTTTATCCAATGGCACATACTGCCTGTCACCTGTCTCCATCCGTGGTGTTTCCTCATCTACTCTCTTAAACCTTCCATTTCCATTCCCATCCTGTGAGTACAAATGCACATGAGAATGTGACCAGCAGTGTTTTCTGGGAGTTAGACTGCACCATCCTATCCATTTGCAACCCAGGAAAGCAATACATAGTTAAGACTGACTGAAGATTGCATGTTAGTAATAGTATTACACTGGACATCAGTTTTGAACCCACAAATCCCTCTTGGAAAGCCTCTTTCCAATGGATTATATATGCCCAGAAGGTTGGGAGAGTCACATGATGCAGATTAACTTAGATCCAGTCACATGTGGATCTACATCACAGTCTACAGAAGTTATCACCAAGATGCTTGTGAAGAATAGAATACAGAATCCATTGCAGCAAGAACTTTTTATGGAGAGAACCCTTTTAATGTTTCTTTTTGCCTAATGACCAGGGATAGCCATCTCTGTCTTTGACCATTTATCTTCATGCTGGAAAAAGCTTTGAGGAAATAGCTGATGGGTGCTTACAGTTGAGGATGATGGAGAAGATGGTACAGAGTTGGAGTTTGCAACAGTGACATGTTGCTCTGATTCCAAAGCTTGCTTCAAAGCATTTTGCTTACGTAGTTGCTGCATATACTTATTATAGCGCAAAAAGTTAGGCTGGTTTGTTGATGATAGGAGACGAGCCCACATGCGGTCTGCAATATTCACCTGTCGCTGTGTTGCTGTCACTCTCTGCCAGATGGGAAAAAAAGGCCATGTAAAAAATCAGTTGGGAAGGAGGTATAAGGGGAATCTCAAAAGGCAAAGCCTCTGCTAAAAATTTGTGCATCTGTGGTAAAAAATCATCACAAGTAAGAGCCACTTGATATCCAAAAACTTCTCTGAATGCACAGATGTACCCAGCAGGATCCTCTGAGTACTCTTCTTCACAGCATTAAACACACATAGTAACCATCACAGAAATTCTTGTATGGAACTTACACTGATAGGAATGTAGCAATGACGGTTATTGACAGGGCCGACTGTAAAACCACAGTACCCTGCCATTGCACCATGGATGGCACTGTGGGCCAGTAGGGTGCAGTAGACATTGTCTGATGCATTACTAGGGATCGCTCGAATCATGTATGTTGGATCTGTAACACCATACAAAGAACTCCTCAAGCAAGGCTCTAATACATCATTGCTTACAGCTAGCAGGCAATTTGGTGAACAGAAGATTTGAGCAGCTCATATTACCTATATACTTTAAGTTGAGGGGCTCTTTAAACTCCTTAACAAAATGATCCTGCAGCAAAATACAAAATCAGTAAGTCAAAAACTGATCAAACCTGATATTGCAACAATGATAATGTAAATATACAGATGAAACAGGCTACATTTGCATTTAATGAATATTTGTTTTGTCAATGACTGATGGATGTGAAAGTATACTTGCTAGCAAAGAAATTACTGAGCAGTCAAGTGTACATACTTTCAGATTTTGGGAGAGCCAAAGACCAACATCAAGAAGCAAGCGATTTCCAGAGGCATCACTGAGCTTGTCCAAAGAACCCATGGTCTCTGCTATCAACTCTTGGCCAGCACCTTCTGCGACCACAATTACCATGTGTCCATTTTCACGCAACCTTTGCTTTGCAAACTCTTTTAGCCCACCAGGTCCATCCAAGTAAAATGGCACTTCTGGTATCAAGCATAAATCCTGCACTCGTGGAATCCAAGTCCCCAGGTAAGGTGGGAATGTAAGGCAGACCATTTCCCAAACAGATCTGCTAGGTTGGTGGAAGAAAGTGTGTTCACTATTTTGCAATATCCACACGATTTGCAACAATTGATCTTTGAAGACAGGAAAAGAGAGAGAACAAATGTGTATCCAGGCTAAAAGAGGAGATGACAGGATAGACAAAAACTTAGGAGGACCAGACAATCATGTTGTCCACTGCAAGACTGAGGGAGGAAATCATCGTAAAGAAGCTTGAAGATCTAGTAGGACGATATTAGAACTGACAGTACTGCAATCAGGAGTAGAGATATAGAACAGTCAAACCACATTCATACCAGAGAGAGTGGAACCTACCACATCACGACTAGCAAGAGTGGCATGCATAGCAATATACCCTGCACCAAACACTTTCCCCACTTAGCATTGATACAATAGGGAGTAATACCTTACAGTTCATTTTACAAAAGTGTGCCAGCATTTAAACGACACAGACTTTTCACCAAGGAAAAAGCATTTTCTACTTAAGGAAAGGCACCCACCACTGTAACGTCCCATAAGCTTTACCAAGCCAACACCATTCTGGATGCTCTCTGCTTCAACGTGTGCTGCATTGATCGCACGTTGCGCTTCTTCCACTGCTGTGTCAAACCCAAATGACTTGTCTATAATCTGTTACATTCAACCCATGCCAAAAACCAAAGTGAGAAATAGGAATGCGAGTGGAGCTTCACAGACAAGAAATGTTCTTGAATTGTCAGGTTATCCAGTACAAAAGTCTATGGAGGCCTGCACACATACAGATGCTTGGCATCCACAATTCAAAGGATGACTGTGATTGCAGACAGAAACTCCACAGAAACATGTACAAGCTTGACCTATCTCTCCACTTCATTCAGAGTGGACTTTGTAAATACAATATAAAACAGTCTACTATTCTTGAAGAGATGGTGACATATGTTCCAAGTTCTCAGCAGTTTGAAATCATGCCATCACCTAATCAAATTAGCTGTCCTTTATTATTCTGCAGCAAATCTTAATGAATTTACCCCACAATTCAAGCACATGATGTTTAAGACTCAGGATTTAGAATCTTAAAACAGGTCTGCCAACTCAAAAGCCAAAATCATTAAGTGCTGAGTCTTAGAGTGTGCAAAAGTGTGTGCCACTTACTTCAATGTCATTATCAATTGTCTTTGGAATACCCGCAACAACCACCTTTAGACCCCTCTTCTTACATTCCTGCAGTTTGAAAATGCACCAAATATCCCACCAATGTTTTGTGATAACTTTCTGAGATTTTCCATTCAGATGCTTGACATGGAAGAATTTCTGAGTGAAGAAACACCCACAGGACAACTACATGAAATTTCAATCTGGTTGTTGGTAGCTTCATGATGATATCAGCTTCCTATGGAAGCACTTCCAAACAGATTGCTAAGCTGCTCATGAAGCTGGGATGCAAAGTGTCCCACACAACCTTAGTCTAAACCACTTAATTGAAAGCAAAAGCTCGAAAATAAACCACAACATGGAGGGGAAAAGTTGCATGCCTCATGAATCACATTTGCTCCTTTCTGAGTGCCATCACCCCCAATTATGTAGACCTTCATATTGACAGAACACAGACATCCTTAGTTAGTTTCTCCAAAGTGCTGGATTGTAGGTATCCACCAGCAATGCAACATAGAAGCGGCTGAACTTGGAATGAGAAAATGACTGCTGTATGTTGATTTACAGCAAGGTTCTGCTTCTCACCTGGTTGATACCACGGTCTTGAATGGAGTCAACAATCTTAGAAGTGTCATGGCCACCACGAGAGGTGCCCAAAACAGTGCCTCCCCGCTTGTGAATATCATTCACAATCTTGGGGGTCAAATCAGTAGTGTTCCGTGAATAGAAACCCCTGTAGCCTCCCTGCACAGAGTCCAAACATCACTCATTGCTGCTATCTCCATCTGTTGCCTTGGTTATGACCCGTCATGGATTTAGGAAAACTCAGAAAGAAACACCACAGTATAGCTCTCACACCAATGTGGGACAATATATGTGTAAAAAATCTATCAAAATCACCCACAAGAGAATACATATAGAATACCAGAGCTCCACATCTCACATTGTGTAGATGTTTAGTCTCTCAAAACATGTCATGCCCACATTAATCCAAATAAGTTATCCTTACATCAGATTTGAAAGGACTTCAGGTGGAGGATATTGCTCACATGAATGCCATAGATTTCACGAACGCCATACTGAGTCCAAAGCCCACAAACTATCTCACGAATGACAGTGTTTAGACCAGGACACAAGCCTCCACAGGTTACAATGCATGCCTTCACTTCTTCTGGACGGAAATATATCTGCAAGTGTTTGTCAGTAGGAGAGTCAGAAGGAGAGATGACTTACCCAAGACACAGCTATTGCAAAACTTCCCATGGATGTCAACTCAGCTCACTATTCCACACATCCAGATTCTACCTTTAGATTCTGAAATCAACAATTTCTAGCTAAAAGCTATGAGCAAGCACTGTAGCTTCTTGCAGAAGTTCCATTTGTGCCCAGAAAGCAGTGGTGCTGACCTGCTTTTCTTCTCTGCACAATATAGTGTAGGAACCTACCCTAAGACAGGGACAGAGAGAGAACCTTGTCTCGGGGTCCTGCTCGTCGAAAGTGAATACCATCTCCAGCTGTGTTCAAGTTGACAACCACCTGTTGTAGACAGGACCCCAATAAGCAACATTCTGACAAACATGAAAGTATAGCCTTGCAACAAACAACAATGGTCCTTCTACTGCTGCTTCCTCCAGTGTTCAACATTCCCATTCGTCTATTAACAGATCACAGCTCTGAAAATTAACAAGGATGGAATGATGATGAAGATGATGACTATTGGCCAGAAAAAGCAGCTTTAAAATCTGCAAGCACATATTAGGAAAGAACAAGGTTGACATACATCTTTTGCAACAACATCTGTGCTTTCGACAAAATATTGCCTGCATTAGAAGCCAACCCCACCACACAAGCCTTTTAGAAAAGTTGAAGCAAATAACACAGTGAAGGAAAAAAAAAGTAGATAAACCAACTCTCAAGAATACTAAAAAACACAGGCAATTCAATCTCAAACTGTGCTGTCCATAATATCTTTTGAACAAAATCCAAGATCTCTTTGGCACTTGGCTTTCACAAATTTTTTGTAAACATTAGGATTTGCCTTGGCATGTTAAGTTTCTGCAAGGTGCTGTGCAAATTGCAAATCAGAACTGGTTCAATTTTCAGTCTCACCTTACAGCAGAGTAGGCAGGGTTGTGCTTCAAAGGATTTGCATATGTCTGCACATTTCACAGAGCAGCTCTAATCAAGCCAGGTGAAAGAAGGGAAGGAGGCTGAGGGCCAAGAAGGTACGAGAAATTTTCATCTATCTTCCTGATTGCAGATTTCAAAGCCCTGCCACCTTCCTGCATGAGGAATACCAGACACCCCATGATGATTTGGGTTCAGATCATCATCAAAGTGATCCCTATTGCACAAAAGAAGCCATTCAGATCATCATCACAGTGATCCCTTTTACATCAAATAAACCATAGAGATCCAGCTATCAAACATATCAATACTGCCATGATCCAAGGACAATATAGCAGCAAGAATCAGTCTTAAATCTTGTGTAAAAATTCAACAAAGTTGTTGTTGTCTTCCCCGTCCAGCAGAACCGCAATCAAAGCAGTGAAATAGGCAGGAGATGGAAACAAAACAACAGAATTTCTACTATGGTGTACATGACTACAATATCTATCTCTACACCAGAATCACAACAACTGCAAAATTCTCCAACGATGCGGCGAATAGGTAAGGCGGTCTCTACTAGTCGCAGGGAAAGAAGACGCCAAGACGTATGCAAACACAACTGCGATGATCATCAACTAGGGAAACGCAGGCTGAGATTATATCAGACGGATCGTCAAACTGGAAAAGCGGCAAGGGTCGAAAGCGCCGTTCCCCTTCGCCGGAGAGTGTGTCTGAGAACCGATCCACAAACAAGAATACAATAGGAATGCAAAATTCGGAAGAGGCCGGGTGCGAGGGGAGAGAAGAAAGGATGTGTAGGGGGGAAGGGAAAAGAACCGAACTGGAAGATCAGGCAGCCAGTCGGTGAGATGAGGCACATCTTCTAAAACCGCACCACCGGAGCCAGTTGAAATCTTGCTGGTTTTGGAGGTGGCGGCGCACATCTGCACCTCATTCCTAAGCTGTTTCTTGGACAAAGCCATCATGCCAGGAGGAGGAGGAGCGGCAGCGACTACGCATGACAGACGCTCATTCTTGAAGGAATCGCCACGAATCCATGTGCTACCGCTTAGCTTAAGCTGAGAATTCTTCTTATTTTGGCCTCTGATTGCTCTCAAACCAGTCTCTGAAGACGAAGACGATGACGACAAGGCTCCCGCAGCGCTCCTGTAATCTTGTTCTCTCAAACCGCCGGCAGCAGCAGCAACAAGCTCTGGAAGTAAGCAGGAACTCAAACAAGCCATAGCAAAAACATTCACCACACCACTCTGATTCTTGCAAAAATAAAGGACTTATACTTCACCGATCGAGACGATTTCAACCTCCCTGCATGCGTCAGCAATATATAGCGGTTGCTTGCATCGCTCGGCACCGGGACATGACGCCAAAATTCTGCTCTAAAATGCGCTCCTAAAACAACTGCTGCAACCACAAACGACGACTGCACTGTGTCGAATCGCCACGTTGTGGTTGCAACGCTCGCTCTTCCTTCCTTCCTTCCTTCCTTACTTAACGCGCTTATTCTTCTTCCGTCAATTCCGTGAGCTTCCCGAGGAGAAGTAGTTAGGAACGTGGTTAGTAAAGTAGTTAGTAAGAAACACAGACAGATGGCGGGTTTTGTGTAGTATTCAGTAAAGTTGTTTATAAATCAAGCTAGCAGGCGGGGGTAGGTAGCTTACTACTCACTGTAGTTAGTGAGGTAATTAGTAAAGTAGTTAATAAAGTAGTTATTGATAACCCACACAGATGGCAGGTTTCGAGTAATTAGGAAAAGTTGGTTTATGAATTAATTAGCAGCGGGTAGGTCACATTCAAGTCACTGTAGTTAGTAAAGTGGTTAGTGATGGCATAAATGGCACAGGTTTAGAGTAGTTCAGTCAATTTGTTTACGAATGAGGAGGCAGGGAAGGTAACTTACTAGTCACGGTAGTTAGTAAATTCGTTAGTAAAGTAGTTAGTGATAACACAGACAAATGGCAGGCTTTGAGTAATTTAGTAAAGTTGCTTTATGAATTAGGCTAGCAGGCGGAGTAGGCGACTCACTAGTCACGGTAATTAGTGAAGTGGGTAGTGATGGCACCACATGGCAGTTAGTGAAATGGTTAGTAAAGTACTTAGTGATTCATGAGTAGTTTTAAGTAGTAAAGTTGCTAATGAATTACCCAGGCGAGGGGAACTCACTAGTCATGGTAGTTAGTAAAGTGTATAGCAAATTGGTTAGTGATGGCACAGATGGCAAGTTTCGGGTAGTTTAGTCAAGTTGTATAAGGAATTAGCAAAGGCACTGTAGGTAACTTACTAGGGATAGTAGTTAGTAAAGTGGTTAGTAAACTAGTTAGTGATAAAACAGATGGCAGGTATTGAGTCGTTAACTTCATATTCCTTTCCAGAAAGTTGGAAATATACAGGGTCTCCAACTTCCTGGAAACTCCCTTTTAGTTTTTTTTAGTAGGTGCTACAGAATTTGAGGAGGGCCTATTTTTAAAACTTTTCGTAGGCTATTTATTAATTAATTGGAGATTCCCATGTTGGAAATTAGAACATTCCTGAACGTTCCCCAAAGATCCTGTACACTTTCGGTTCACAAAATTTTGTTCTTTTGGACATTTTTATTGTTTGAAATTTCAAAAGTTTTACAAATAATATAATTTGTGTCAAAGTTGCTAATGTCCTATAGCAACACTCTAGTCTTAACATTGTTTTTGGCTTTGCCTACCAAGGCAAGGATATTGTGTTTAGATTCATTATAGAGTATCGTAGCTTAAGGGATTTTGGCCCCTTTTTTAAAGATCTATTTTATATGAGGGTTTTTTGAAAGATGATATTAATGCTTTTGTTGAAACCTTGAGATTAGTTATAGAGTTATGATATCTTGAAGGACTTTGGTTTCTTTTAGAGGATTTTTTTGAGGATCTTATTTTTGCATGGTGAAATATTTGAATTTTCATAATTTTTCTTTTGCCTTAAGATACTTTTTAATGTAAATGGCAAGGCCACAGTGTGCCACGGCCCTTGTTTCACGTAATTTAGTGCACCACCACCCTCCCCCCCCCCCCCCCATTTTGCCCAAGTATGTTATACCTCCTATAAGGTCACAGATCCCAATATCATTTTGGTTGCAATGGTTTTAACTTCAGAGTTCTTGGTGAAAAAATCATTTCGATAAACTCAATTAATTTTAGAGATAAAATCAATTTGAATTTAATAATTTTTTCTCTTGTTAATTTGAAAATTTATGAAATGACAAATGTGCACACCGTCTCCTTGAGAGCTTCTAGTAGTAGCAAAATTGAAGTCAAGGGCCCCATGGTTTGAGAGGTTTTAGCCATGGTCACCTCCTAACAAACATACATACTAACACCAATCTTTCTTTATCGGAAATCTTATGTCTTAAGGGCCAAGCCAACCGCAATATCTCAAATACACTCATTTTTACCTAGTGTGTAAATATAACATTGTTCTTGAGATAGGAAATTTCTCATTGGTTATTGTGTATTAAAATATATATCTATCTATTAGGGAAGGTAATTTTGTTTGCTTGTCACATTGAGATCTCCAAAACCACCACGGCACACCCCCCCCTCCCTTGGACTGGGATGTTTTTGGAAAGCCTTGAATGAGAATGAGTAGGGCTACACTGAAGTGGTTTCATATTGTTTAGATCCAAAGCTCAAGAGTTATTGAATATTTAACAATTGTATTTTGTCTTTGAGAATTTGATAAAACCAGAACTAAAGGTTTTACAAAAATTGGTCCATAATTTTTGTATTCTTGGAAAGTGGTCAACGAGTAGCATTTTATGGAAGGGATTTAGTAGTTTTGAAACGTAAGTTGCAAGAGATATTGAGGGATCTTTGCCATTGGTAATTCAATAAAGATTCAAAATTCAATTTTAATTTGTTGGGTAACAAGTTTACACTGGCACCAATAGCACAAGTCACACAAGTATATCATAAAATACATCCTAAAGTTCAACCCTAAACCAACTAAAATTCTCCCATTAAGCTTTCATTCTAAGCCACTCTTTGAAGTGAAAGTATCTTCCTTGTTCCCGAATCTTTTGCCAGGGATCAATTAATTTATTTATTCAAAATTTTAAAAACTAAAATATATTGTGGATTGAAATACTATTTCATTTTAGCCTTGATCTCAAAAAACCCTCATTGAGAGGGAACTTCTAGAATCTAAAAATCCGTGATTGTGGAATGTGTGCTTGTGTGCTTACCTTGGTGCACAAGTATGCATTGTGTGTGTGTTTTTTTGGGGTACCAAGGGGATATTTTGCCAGAGGCCAACTTACATTTCTTTTCTTTTGGTTTCTTGGCCTACAAGCCTGGTCAGTGAGAAGAATTCAACTGAGAAGAAGACCAAGAATGCCCCCCCCCCCCAAAGCCTCGATCAATAACTTACTTTGCAAGTGTAGGAAGGAACTGAGCTTTGGGCACTTTACTTTTGGGGGGGTATATGAGAAGTGCCTTAGGGACTCTTTCCATTACCTTGTTGTCAATTGTCTCTCAGAAATTGTTGTGATGGCAAACTTTGATGATAATAGAAATTGATATTTCATCCCAAAGTGCAATTATTTTGAAAATATGTAAGCTTCTCTTCAGTTGAGGGGGTTTGTCTTGTTGTTAGGAACTTTCTAAAGATTTTCTTTTCTAGAATCCTTTTGAAAACAATGATAAATGTCAATGTATAAAGTGTCGTAATTTGACTGACTACTTTCAAAGCTTTGAATGCTGATTAATGCTTGACTAGTAGAGTGGTGAGTGACTTCGATCACGACCAGAAGACAATTTACAATGGAAAGTTGAGTATACAAATAAAGAGATGCTGATACCCTAACAAACACAAAAGGTCAAGTTTTTGGGCCCTCGTGGGTGGTGGCTAAGTGGTGGTTAGCCACCACCCATAAGGAAAGAGGGCGGCTATTGCAATTGCCAGCGCCTACAAAGAAAGAGGTCTAAAATTGTCACCACCACCACCCGTACATAAGTAAAGAGGGCTGGACTTGCAATTGACCGCCACTACTTAAGAAAGAGGTCTATGCTTGTGACCGCCACCACCCAGAAGGAAAGAAAAGAGGGGTGAACACTGGTCAGTTCATCTCCAAAATACATGCATTTTATATGTATGCCATTCAATCTAGTTACTAGACCTAGTTACTATCATAGTACATGGGAGGGTGGGTTAGACACACGAGTGCCGATTGTAATTAATTTATTTTAAAATTTAAGATTCGTCATGTGAGTTGTTAATTTTGGACTTTAGGACATATAACAATTTAGATATTGAATTCTAAGCGAATTTCAGGGTTTTCTTATTGTCCTTGTTGTTAGTCTATTCACAATTGATGTGCTTGTTTGTACTAGGCCAAGGTTTGAATTTAGATTCATGCAATCTAAATTTTTGAAATTTTCGACAATAGGACTAATTTCAAAAACTTTGGCAAAATGAAATTCAGTTTAATTTATGCTTGAATTGCCCATGTATTACAATATAATGTAGAATCTGAAGTGCCATGAGTGTCCATGTAAAATAGGGTAGTAAAAATTTTGAAATACAAAATTTGGATACATGCGGTGAATACTCCAGCACAAGTTATGAGAGATACAAATAGTACTGTGGCAAGTTCAATATAACTTATATTATTTTCAGAAATGTACAAATTTTCAAAAAAAAAATTCACAAATTTTTTTTCCTAAAGGGAAGGAAAGAATTTGATGAAATATTTAAGAGTAAATCATTTCTTGAAATGGGATCCTCAAAAATAATTGATTATTTGGCAAACATGGGTCAAAGTGGCCAAGGTACTACAATAACATCAACCAATTCTGGGACACAAAACTATGAAGGAAGGTAGTTTGTTTGTTTGTACTGATGAAATCCACCAAACCAGGATGCTTCAGATCATGTTCTTAGTCTCTTTGGAAAGCTCTCCAGGAGGAGGGGTGCATCAGCTTGGTTTCATGGCATTTGGACTTGCAGTGTAGGAATTCTTGAATATTGAATGATTTTTTCACTGAAAATTAAATTAAAACCTAGAAGTTGTTGTTGGAAAGATCTTGATGAGCAGGATTTAATGGAATTTGTTTGGTAAGATTTAGATTCAGAATGTGGGAGATATTGATTTTCAAGTGATTTCTCCAACTGAAAATTCAAATAAATTCCAAAAAACCAGGTTTTGGAAGGAAAAGTCAGTTGAGGACGTGGTAACACTTGGGCCAACAGCACATGCCAAACCATAGAAGTGAAAGGAGGCTCAATGAAACTGCCAGTTCTGTCATGAAAACCCATGAGTTAAAAAGCTGAACCCATTGGTTCTTTGATCTAATTTTTTTTCAAAGATGGGTTAAAAAACTGGACCCCTGGGTTTCTTGATCTAATTTTTTTCAAAGAATTGGAACCAAAGCCTGGTTATCAACAACACGAAAGAACTAGCCCTATCCAGCAAGCTAAGCAAAGTTAGATAATTAATTATTTATTTAAAAAAGGAAAAACACCTGGCAAAGAAACAAGAAAAATAAAATGAAAGTCCAACCCGAAAATGCAAAAACAATAGGGGAACCCTAAGAGAAGAAATCAAGTAACCCAGGACCTAAACCCATCACCAGTAGCATGAAGCAAGTCGTGAAAGGAGATGGATGAAATGTGTGAAAAAACATCACATAAATAAGCAAAGTGGTTTTCATGGTCAACAACCCCAAACAACTGAAAGACAACTAAAAACAAAAGCAACAGGCCAGGGATGTAGGGGGTCAAATATGTTTGAAAACCTTTGGCCATGATGACAAGAGCTGTAGAAAATAGACAAGCCTTTTACAAATTTTTGGAACCTTCGGTCAAGGGTCAGAACTGGTTCGTTGATTTTGGGAACCATTGATCAAGGACATACATACCCTACCTTTGCCGTTGGTTCCAGGTTCTATAAAGTGAGAACTAAGTTCCGAACACTTGTTTTTCTCCTATGGCAATCAGTTGGCCAGAGCCTCGGCACATGGCACCTTTGCAAGGTGAACTTTGTAGTTTCATTCATAGCAACGTATAATATAAGTTGTTTATTGTGGTACATATTATATTTGGCTAAATCTTCCTATGTATGATGGTCACTTTGGTACATATTACATATCCATAGCACATATTATATTTGACTAAATCTTTCTATGGATGATGGTCACTTTGGTAACATCATAAAATTGTCACAGACTAAAATTGTTGACTATGGTAAAAATCTCCAAATCCATTTAAATGATTTCCACATAATTACAAATACAAATAGCCTGTGCTTAGACTAAATCAGGGTCTTTCAGTTCAAATCTAAACAATTTTTAGGGTTTAGGTTTAGTGAGACCTTCACGAAGAGGCCTTCATTTGGGGAGGTGACCAAGGTAACAATGTGAGTGCTCTAGTTCACCCTGGCCCCACTTCGTAACACTTGTCCAAAGGCATAGTAGAATCCTAATGGTAGAAAATAGTAGGCATGCATTTCCCAAATGATTGGACTAAGTCTTTCAGAGGTCCCAATTTGGTGGTGGGAAAGCCATGAACACTTCTAGGCTAGGTGAAGAAAGAATCCACAAAATGCTATTTTTTCCATTGCAAGTCTTAAAATTAGAATCCAATAACCTGGAAAGAGCATGTGCTTGTCTTGCAGGTCACCAAGTCACATGATGATCCCTTGACCCCTCTGTGTCCTCCAAGAGATGCCGTTCTTCCCGGGTCTTTTTGGTCTTTTCAAAGGTTGCCCTTGAAGGAACCTCACAATAACAACTTTTTTTCCCCTATCCTTTGTCCATTTATCAAAAAGGAAACGGAAGCATCTTGTTCTCATCTACATTTGTTCTTTCCTTCACTTTTTCAATATGAGTAGCTTGATATTAGACTTAACAATAAATTACAAAGTGAGCAATGCTTAGTACCTATGTTACCCTCAAAAAATATTTTTCACATCCAAGTTTAGTTATTTATATTTTTGCAACTCCACCCATAAAACTGAAACTGGGATAGCAAATAGGTGAGAGACTACTAATAGCAAACCACCTGGCCCAATCGTTATGATGGGGCCAATCAGAACCACTCTTTTCTGTAACGCACATCATTGAACCGCCTTTCACCTGCCACCGCGAACTAATAAATACTTAGCCAAAACCATTTTCCTAAACCGGCATATATTGACTTTTCTTCATCTGATTTTAATGTGCAGGGGTCGGTCACATACTGAGTACTGGTGGGGATGCTCTTACCCATTGTAAAGCACAAGAAAAACCTTATTATAATGGTAAACACACACACACATCATATGGGAATGGCCTCACAGCTACAAGTAGCTGTAGGATATCGGCCCCTCCTAAATAATAGGTTTAAGGTCGTTCCTTTTGATTTAGGAGACATACTCATAGATGTAAAGAATTTTTTTTTTTTTTTTCATTTATTGTTAGAAAAATTTCCCCCAAATGAGAAAAATTACTCAAATTTACACTAAAAATAAAAAAATTCTGATATCAATAATTTCACAATAAATATCAAAATTTTGGTTTAAAAAAGGCAACAATTTTTTTCAGAAAAAAATGTTGATATATAGGGTGTCTTCCAATTATTCTTAGGAAATGTCTCCCAATGCTTAACACAAATGAAATTAGTATCTACCATAAAGGGTGGATGGTAGCTAACAATATAATAGTCAAACATTTGATGGACTAGATAGGTAAACGAATGATTTGATTTTGTGAGCAATGATCTATATTGATTGGCCCATCACCAATTGTTTTGGAACATTGGGCTCTCCGCAATAGAAGCACCTCAATGGCCCCCAATTGCAAATTAGAAACAAATGTCCTCCACTATGGCCCACCTTTTCAGTTTATATTCATGAGGGTTGAACTTTGAGACAAGTCTGAGCTACTAGTGGGAACGTCTTGCGAACTTGGGGATCACCATGAGAACATGACAGGAACAAGGAAGAAAACGGAAAAAATCCCTCCCCCCTCCCCCCTCCTAAAAGAAAAAAAAACTGGACCCCTCGTGAGTGCATGCTGAGCGTTCTCATTGGCTGCATGAAAACTTTTATTTCCAAAACTGTTTGTCACCCTTTTTGGTCTGGGCTAATAGGAGGGGCACAAATTGTGGGACTAAGAGCATCGCCACCAGTGCTTACCTAAAACATTTCTCACATCCAACTTTAGTTATTTACTTTTTTGCAGCCTCACCAATAAAACTGAAACTGGGACTGCAATTATGTGGGAACTACTAATAGTAAACCACCTGGACCAATCATTATGTTTGGCCAATCCAAAACAAGGAGCAGCAGTCAAATCATATTTAGTACACTCTTCTCTAGCAGGAAGAAGAAGGACATGGCCTAAGGTTAATTACTTTACCAGAGTTAAGGGGTGAATGTTTCACAAGGGGTGGAAGTTGAGAGGCCCACTTCTTTAGGAAATTCGTTACAAGTTACAACCCAGAGAGGGACCCTCCTAGCCTTTGATACCCCCCCACACATGACACGCATAAATATGTTAAAAATGAGTTGCAAATTGGGCTTTCTAAACTTTCAAAATTACTACCATAGTACCTGGGCTGGTTCAGCAGCGAGGTGCATAATAATAATAATAATAATATTTTAGACGTTTAACTTTTGCAGTAACAATAAAAATATTTTACAGTTAGGCACTATACTAAAAAAATGAAGCTAAGTGTGCTCTAGAGTTTGGCAGATAGTTATTTTTCAGAATTTTTGGGAAATTCATAAATAATGAATTGATGTGTAACTAGGGTTTAAACTTTAGGGTAATAGGTTGTTTGCTTTTCCACTCTCAGCTTTACAGATAGTCACAAAAGTTCACTTACCAAATAGCCAAAAAGCACACACCAACACACCATGAAGGATGGATGGTAAGTGGAACACTTCAATTGGGATTGAATCAGGGCTTTTCTAAAGGATTTTGTGATGTAGCTAAAATTGGCAATCATCCAGAAAAAGTTATTCAAACTAGTGGGTACCCGCGACCTTCGGTCACTGTGAGTCGCCGGTGCATTGTTTTCGCCATATTTTTTATTTTTTAAAATGCTATAGCCTGAGTAGGACCATCATCATTTAATGCTAATTAATGCTCGAGATCCTCGTCAATGGACCTACTTGAAAAATTTGCCCCAATTTTTTTAAAAAAAAAACCTTGGTATTAACCAATGTGGGGATAAGGGCGGTGGGGGGGGGGGTATTAGGTACCCGTCGATTCTGTGTATTTGAAAAATTCAGAACCATCAGTTCCGGGTATAATTAGCATAATCAAATATGGGTATGGAAGAACAGACCTGCCTACATAGCGAACCTGCCGGGAAAGGGCGGGAAAGAAAAAAAAAACCCTGGTATTAACCCTGGGCAGCCCGCCGAAAAAGGGCGAGAAAAAAAAAAAAAAAAAACCCTGGTATTAACCTTGGGCAGCCCTCCGGAAAAGGGCAGAAAAAAATTTAAAAATATGGTATATAGTGCCACCAATATATACCATATTCAAACCAATTTTCTAGTGGGTACCCGTAAGGCGCAATGCAACTAATTTTATTTTTATTTTATATATAAGCGTATTAGAGGCCTGAGGCGCCCCTACAGGTCTTGTGCACACTGCCCAGGCCGGTTTGGCCCAACGGTTATCAGTTTGCTTCCTTGGGGGTCCCTCAGACCCAAACATCCAAAGATCCGGCCTATGATGTAGACACCCATCTAGCCATGGTTCCGAACCTTTGAACAAACTCAAATAAAGCCTCCAACCGTCGTCGTCTACCTGGCTCTCACGAAATCCGACAGTTTTTTATTTCTCTTGTGTGGCGATTTTTCCTTTTCCAAAAAAAATCGGAATATCTATTTTGTTAGCCACATTTCTCCTCCCCAGAAAAAGGAACCGGAGGTTATAATCACGGTAAGATACCCGCCCAACCCAGGTGTGTATCTATAAATACCCCCTCGTTTCTGTCAGCTACGTCGATTGGTCGAAATAAACTATGTTTCCCATCTGAGTATGTTTTCCAAACCCAGAGAATAGGTAGGGGTTGCAGAATCAGCCTCATGGATGCATTCTGAACTGCAGTTTCTGGCAGTAATATACAGAGGCCAATTTTGCCACAGAAAATGTAGAACCGGCAGCATAATTATCACGTCACAGACAGACAATGCAATTAATATATAAGATATACTTAGAAAGCCCATCATGTAATTTTCATCCTTCACAACACAAGTTACCCAAGTGAAAACCAAACTCAACTCAAGATAGGTTCATACCAGTGTTGGCCAGATATGTGGAAAAGTCCAGATATGCACATCCATAATGGCCGGATATGCATGGAGTCATATCTGGTAGTTTTTTTAAAAAACAAATGTCTCTATGCATATATGACAGAGGAGCCCTTCAACGATATGCATATGTGTATCCATATCCGGCAGAATCAGTTTCGAGATATACATATCTCAAAACAAAGGATTTGGGGATTCTAGATATGAATTTTCATTATGCATATTCGCGGTTTAGAGTTTAGGGGATGTGGATACAACATTTTGGTCATTGCAAAGAATGGGGGGAAACTTGGCATGATCGTTGTCAAGCTTTTCACTTGAGAGTATCTACAAGTTCTTACAAGTTCCTGCATCAACTTATTCAAGTGGGTTTTATATTTCAGAGTGCATATTCAGGGTTCAGGGTTTAGGAAACGGTGGATACAGCATCACATTCATTGTGAAGAGCAAGGGAACTTTGCACCATTGTTGTTGGCCTTTCACTTGAGAGTTTCTACAAGTTCCTGCAAGTTTTTGCAAGTTCTTGCATCGATTCGTTCAAGTGGATTATATATTCTACCTATGGTTTTCGATTTTCGAATCATTGGTGTTGTTCAAGAGTTCTTGCAAATTCCTACAAGTTCTTGCATCTACTCACTTGCTCAATTGTGGCTTTTAACATTAGTGTTGTTTAACAATCTTGTATTGATTCTTTATGCTTGTGTTCCTGCATGAAAGCTTTTACAAGCTTTTGTGTTGATCATCAATCCAAAAGCCATTATTGGTTTGATAAGTTCTACAAGTTTTATTATCATGAAAAAAGTGTTTTTGACCCCTTTGTTAAGGTTTTGCTTTGTGCTTCAATTGTGAATTACATCATGTATCTGCTCATCACCTTTGAGCTTTTGACTTTCAATAACATTTTTCAAATGTTTTTGTTTTTGTTATTATTTTCCATTTGAATATGTCATGCTCATGAAGTGTGGCAATTTAAGATTTGGTGTTCAGGTGTGTTTTTTTACTATTTGAAACTTCATGTTTCATTATGGTTGAACATTGAATTTAGTTGAAGCACTATGGCTGAAAACTATATTCAACTGAAACTTAAAGAATTCTAATTCTACTTTTTTTCATGTGCTCTTGAGGTACAATGACATTTTAAGGTTTGGTGTTCAAGTGTGTTTTCTTGCTATTTGAAACTTTGCAATGGTTGAAGATGAAATTTGTGTCATTGAAAGTGTTGATGGAATTAATGAAATATTATTTGATGTGAGCATATTCCCTTCTTGATCTCACAACTTTTCAAATGTGGAAAGTGTGCATCAACAACAATGTGACAATGACTTACCAGTTACCTCTGATGAGGTGTATATTCAAGCTATGGAGTAACAAGTTTTGTTGTGGAAACCATAGTAGAACTTCTATTTGCTAGAGTTTTTTTTTATGTAAATGACAACTTGCCTGTTGATATGTTGAATCCATAAATGTTGATATGCATCATATGTCGATCCCAACAAATTTCTAGCAACATTTTGAACCACTTTAGTTTTGTTGTAAAAATGGCCTCATCAAATATGGGAAAACTAATGGCATTATTCCTATGAAAACACATGTTGAGAATGCTCATCTTCATTTGCTTGCTAAAAGAAAATATATACTAAGTGAAAGGGCAGTGGCTAAGCTTTCTAAAACAAATCACAATCAATAGCATGAGAAAAAAAGGGTTGGGCCAACTAGTTTTACAATCACTTTTTCTTTTGGGTCAACAAACCCATAAAAAAATTCTAATGAAACACAACAAAATTTTATTGAAGACCTTGCATTGTACATCTACAAAGGCTACATGCCTCTTTCAACTTGTGAAAACATCTAGTTAAAAAGGTTAGTATTGTGCCAATGTCCTTGTGTTGTATTTCCTTTTCCATTTTCTCTTATGAAACATGTGCTTCCTATAATGGCCACAAAGACCATGGAATTATATGTTTTACCACATCTAGAATCAACATTTAGTGTGTTTATTAACTTTGATTTCTAAATGTCTAAAGGTGGCATATATACATTTGTTTTGGTCATTAATTATTTAGATGTGGCTTGGACACCTAAGCATGTTACTGATAATTTGTTTGAATTGCATGAAACAACTAGTAGCAATGCCATGACTTTGCAATTCTAATCTTTGTTGGAAAAATTTGGACTAATTCATTGGGTGATTGTTTTTGTGAAACATGAAGGTAACAACTTGGGAACCATGGTTACAACATTACGATCAATCATTAATTGTGAATCATTCAAGCTTTTGTGGGTTTATGAAGGTACTTACTTTGGACATGTGATGTCTAAAACGTGTCAATATGCGATGAATGATGGTAAGGTTTCAATGGGTTTACTTTGGTGAATGTTAAAGATGTTCCAACAGAATTGCAAAAAAATTACTTGGACAAATAAATCAAGGAAAGGGAGGCAAAAATGGGAAAAGGCCTACATTGAAAGTGGGATGTGGCACCAAAAGTTGAAAATTCCAATGAAAACCAAATCTGCAAATAACATTATAGTGTTTAAAAAGACTTTGGAATTTAAACAAGCCATCTTGTTATGTTATGGGAAGCAAAAGACACTAACATTGTAGCAAAAAGTTTTTAAGGCCCAGGTTTGGGCCATTGCAAAAGTTGTCACTCATTGCTTGAATCTTGAGGTGATAACATGTGTGATGAACCAATCTAGAGGCCACTAGTTATTATCAGATGCCTTAGCTACTATAATTAGTTTGATTGTGGCTATGGAATTCTAAAACAAATCCCCTTGATGGGTATGAAACATTTGACATTTTTGATGTTGAGCTCCATACATTGAAAAAAAACATGCAAAAAGAGGTTGTGAAGTACTTAAACATTTTTCTAGAATTTTTGAAGGCATTTGATTCCCATCAAATTCACATTATGTTGGCCTTGATGTTAGATCCATGTTTCAAATCTCTACTAGTTTGTGGAAAGTTTTGTGGAGTGCGGCAATGCAATCCACCTTGCTATTGATATGAAGTGAAAGAAGTCGTCCCTCTTCTGATGACCATTTTTGATCAACTGAATCCTATTGTTGAGGTAGTTATAACACTGTGTGATGAACCTACTTTTAGATTGAAGAAGAGGACAATAACATGTTGAGTGTTAAAGCTTCCATGGAGGAATCTCCATGGGCATTTATTATCACATAACTTTATTTATTTCAAAGGTTATCTATTCCACCATCTATGTGTGTGGATCTTCTTCCTCGATGGTAGACCCATGAAGGTTTGTTTCCAAATGTTGTTTTCTTGGTTAAACAAATCCTTGAGATTTTTAATTCTCAAATTGAGACAAAAATGGTGTTTAACCTTGTTGGTGTTTTGATAACTCTTAGGCACTACCACTTACAAGTGGAAAATCTTGATTGGATTATCATTGTGGTAAAAAATTAGCCAAATGATTTGCGCATGAATTGCACAGGCAAATGCAAACATTATATCAAATTTGAAATTGTTTTAACTAAAGAAAGTTATGAATTTATTGAAAATTTTGAAAAGCTCTTGGTTGATAGTGATTAAATAAGTTTTTTCTTTTCTTTTAGTTGTTCCTTTGAATTTATTTTATTTTTCGTTTCATGTCCATGTTGATGTTACAACATTTTGGGCCTTTTGTTTTTGTTGCTGATGAAATTGTAATTAATGTTGCAGTGTTTTAAGTTCTAAGCCTTCTAGTTTTGTTGCTAATCCAGTTATAATTGATGTTGTTAGGTTCTGGGCTTTTTGTTTTTGTTGTTGATCAAATTACAACATCAACATCAACTTCCATATTAATGTTGTTGGGTTCTAGGCCTTTTGTTTTTGTTGTTGATCAAATCACAAGATCAACATCAACTTCCATATTGATTTTGTTGGGTTTTGGGCCTTTTTGTTCTTGATGATCAAGTTGCAGCAACTTTTTTATGTCATTTAGGCTTTTGAGCATTCTACTTTGTTGTTGATCAAATTGTAGCAACTTCTTAGGTGGCTAGGTAGGTTGGGATGTTTTTGTGGGCGTGTTTTTGGAGGCAGCTTGTGTTGCGGTGGGCAAAGTTTTTTACAAAATTGGGGTTCAATTCTCCCACAAGTTACTTGATTTCCAACAATGAAATTAAGATTAATGATTACCAAGTATGAAATTAGGGCTTAGGATTTCCAACTATGACATTAACATGTGAACTTTGCCATATATAACTAGTATACATATCTACAATTGATCAAAGTTTGAAAAATTGACAAATGCATAACTAGCAATGAATCAACAATTTCAATGGATGCATAACCATATCTACAATTTTATAAGAGAAAATTTGAAATGTCTAAATGCATATCTTGTAATAGCCTAGATAATATGATCACCATATATAGCAAACCATGGGAATGCAAAATTTGTTACCATTCCTCATACATGGGCAATAAGTGCTTGAAGACACACACACATATAGGTATACAAGTGCAAGTAGGCTTTTACCCTTTTACCAAGTGAACAAGGGGTGTGTCACACAGTGGCCTTGCCATTTACATTAAAAAGTATCTTAAGGAAAAGAAGAGTAATGGAAATTCAAATATTTCCCAATGCGAAAATATAATGTTCAAAAAAAATCCTGTAAAAGAAATCAAAATCCTTCAAGATATCATAACTCTATAACTAATCTCAAGTTTCAACCCAAGCCAAAATAACATCTTTCAAAAATCCTCATATAAAAGTAAATCTATTACATAGGGGCCAAAATCCCTTAAGCTACTATACTCTATAATCAATCTAAACACAATATCCTTGGCTTGGTAGGCAAGGCCAACAAAATGCCCACTGACACCCAAAGGGAAAGCTTGGCTGATTAGGGTTATGTAATAGCTGATTTAAGTGATCTATTCTAGTTTTGACTTTCTTCTCACAATTGGAAACCCTAAAAGGATATATAGCTAATGACCATATGGGGTGTGCCCCAAATGGGTCGTTCAGGAACATGGTATTGGGCTTGACAAGCAGATTGCAATGCAGAATCTGAGGCTTGGAATCTGGCAGTTTACTTGGTATGCAGGGAGAGGATGCACAAATACCTACCCCTCCCTTTTTTCTTTCAGGTAGGCAACTGAAAATGGGAGGACTCTAATACTTATTCAACCTCTCCTATTCATCACCTCCCCAAGGTACTTATTTCGGTTTCATATTTATTATAGTTGGGGGTGCCTCACAAGTCCAACTTTTTTTTTTTGTTTTCTTTGGTACAATGAGTCAATTTGATTGGCCCATTGCAAAAAAAAGTTGAAACTATTGGAGGCTCCCCAAAATAGAAGATTCTATTGAAAGATGAATTGCCTCCCCCTTTGGCCCACCTATACAGGTGAGAAGGGCAGGACTTTGGGCAAAACATATGGGATTGAAGCCAGGTGCTATTGGGAACACCCTTGGGGAACACATTGGGAACCTGAAGGGAACATGTTGGGAACAACAGAAAAATGAAAAAGAAAACCCCTGCCCCCCCCCTTTCCCAACCCCCCCAACCCAAAACTTAAAAGAAAAAAAACCAAGGCACTTTGAATGCCTGCTGAGCCTTCCCATTGTCTGCATGAAATTTCTATTTCCAAAACCGTTCATCACCATTTTTGGGCTGGGCTAATACCCCCATTATAAACTGGGGGTATTTATTTTATTCACCTCTCCTATTAATCAGATGAGGTGCCTCTCAAGTTTTTTTTTTTTTTTTTTTTTTTTTTTTTTTTTTTTTTGTGAAGGGGCAGCAAGCCAATTTGGTTGGTCCACCACTCACAAAAAACATGAAACTATGAAGGCTCCCCAAAATAGAAAGTTCTATTTTGAGTGTAGAGATCCTTGCCTTTGGCCCATCTATGTAACTGAAAGAAGGACAACATTTGCCAAAGCATATGGGATAAAAGTGAGGTGCAATGGAGAGCGTGTTGGGGAACACATTGAGAAGTTGCGAGAACGTATTGGGAACCTGATGAGACACCTCCTCCCCCCAAGAACACCCTACCTATTTGAGGTAGAAATTTGATGGAGGGTAAGTTGCCCTCCTGACACACCACTATCCGTTCTTTCCATATTAGGGGATCAGGCCTGCTCCTGAGGGCCTCCCTTAAATCCTAGGTTGCAGCCCCAAGGGCATTAGAGTGGTAGCCAAAAGGTGTAGGCCCCAAAATTATGGAGGCTTTCCCCAGTGCAAAGTATTGCAGGATTTTTTTAATCTACATCCATGCGAATCGTGGAAGGTGTCCTCAATCAAAGAACACATCTTCCATCTGGGAGAGGTGTTTTTAAATATAAAGCAAAAAAAACCTTGCCACACTTTATGACAATGGCGAGCATGCAAGCCCTCTTGTTTCGCATCATAAGCACATGTAGCCTAGGAATGGTTTGTGCTTATGAGAGTTAATTTTGAATTATGTCCCTACTATCACATAGGTAGGTTACACAATTAAAGTCCGAGACAACACTCACACACCATACAAAACATTTGAAGGATACAAGAAATGAAACTTACATATTTTTGGGTTAGCCTAATCAGCCACGCACCTTAAACTTGGTCTTTGTGTGGGTTACACCCATTGAGGAGCTCATCACACGTGCCTAAGGACTCTATTTTTATAGGGATCACTCACCAAAACATGTATGTTCAATCTTGTGAACACTTTCATAATCAAAAGGATGCATAAATTTGTGACATAGGTTTGTTACATAAAAGACTTATCTGAAGACCATATTTAACCCAAAATAGTTAACTAAATTATTCATGAGTCCAAGTCCATGCCCCTAGTCAAAGATTTTCAAAATAAGGTCCATAAGTTGAACTATTTATTTTCATATTTACCCATTTTTTACACTTATGCCACATTATTATTTATTTACAACTTTTATCCCTGATGACCCATCTTGGTATTACAAGCACACCATAGTGTGAAGGTGAAAGTGCCAAAGGTTGGGAACTCGAAGGTTACAACCTAAACATTAAGGTAGGCTTGCATCAACATTATGTCTTAAGGGCATGTAACATTTCGTTCAGCAAGGCAACTAAAAAATGTTTGGCTTCCCCTTTGGACATAGTATCAAGGCTAGGCACTTGTAATTATGCATCCCAAGAGCATGGGTGTAATCAATTGTCCAAAAACAACTTCATTCTAACTTGTATGCACAATCAATCACGCACCAAGGCTTTTATTACATCATTCATTCCATTTTAAATAGCTTGTTTCATTCATGAATGAAAACACGCCCACCAAGCAATAACAAAAAAAAGGGATGAAAAGATGTTTTGATGGTAAGGAATGTTGGTAAGGTTGTGGGACAATGAATGAGATAGTGAGGGTCTTGTTTTTCCTCCTCTTTGGGATGCCAATCCTCCTTTATTTTTGGAATCCTTAAGATAAAAGGTATTTTTTTAATGTTATGAACTAATGAAATTTTTAGGTATATTTTGAGTATATTTTATAATATATTAGATATATTCTAAATATATTGAATATATTCTCATAGTGAATTACGAGTATTCTATTCACATTTAAATAAATTATACCTTTTTAAAATGAGTCACACACTATTTTTTATGCATGCCATAAACTGGAAATGACCTCTCAAAGATCTTCCCTCACTTCCTCCTCCTCCTTTCCAAGTTTCAACACCCAACTTTGAGCTTTGTTCTACAACACTAGGTGAGAGAACTCAAAGAAGAGGCGTTGCAAAAAGTTAGCTTCTTGGAGTGGATAGCTTTTGGGTTTCTCCAAGAAGGAGAGGTTATTATTTGAGCCAACAAGAAGTAAAGAATGGGGGAGAAAGGGGCAAAGGAGGAGGAGCTTTTAGTTGAAAGAGAAAAGGAGTTCTAAAATTGATAATATTGAAGGCACTAACATGTCTTAAGGGGATACAACATGAACAAAACTTTCTTGGGCTACCTCGCATGGTGAAATGTTGTATCCCCTTGTAACATGTTGCCAAAGGCACACATCTCACATAGGGTGGGATTCCCCTTGCATAAAATTGAAGGTGTAAAAATTGTTGCAAGAAAAATTTAGAGTTATTTTTTTATGGTCTTTGTACAAAGTACTAGATAATAGCCAAAATAACCATGTGTTAAAATTAAAATTGAGGAGGGATTGTTATAAAGTGAAGCATTTTCAATATAGGGATTCATACAAGTCAAAGCCAAAGAGGCCCTTATTTTGGAAACACCTTAGTCCTTTTCTTTTACACATTGTAAATATCAAATAGATTTTTTCAATAGGGAAAGTTTTTCACAATAGGGGAAGGTTTCAAAAAAAAATCTTTCTACATAAAAAGGGGGAACTTTTCAAAAGAAATGTTTTGACTTTGCAAAGGAACAATCACACCCTATATAACATGGCAAAACAACATTTAAACATTGGTACAAATACCTTAAAAAAATTAATATGTTTTCTTTCCTTATTTACCTCTTTATAGTAAGTTCTTAAAATTGCATTCCTTAATTTTGAGCTAGACATAATAATGATGTGCCATCATGGTTTTTTGTCTTTATTCATAACTAGTTCAATGAAAGATATATGCATTTTTAATGCTTTGATTAATACATTGTTGTATGAAACAAAACATCATTAGTGGTAACAAGATGTTTGGATTTGTTGTCACAAAAGTTTTGTGAATTGTATTCAAATAAGAAAGATTATTATAGATTTTTTTTTGTTTTCATGAATATTATTGGCAATGGCAAGTGGACTTCACAATTCAAACATGTGGGAGAAGGCTTATTTTTAGACACTTTAATCTTTTTTTGGGGGTACATAAACCCATAAACATTAGGCATAACCACAAACATAAATGTCATAAGTCATTGTCCAAATATAAAAGTTGTGGATTCACATTAGGCAAATGCATCAAGTATAACATCACAAACTTACAAGCCTTCATAGGTTCATACAAATTTCATGTGAAATTCAGCTTTCATAAGTCCGTACAAAACTCACACGAATTCCAAGTTACGGTTATTATGAATGACATTTGTATTTATTCAATATTTTAAATATTCAAACAGATGAAATATTGTTATTGAATGACATATGTGAATGGTCAAATTTAATATACAAAAATCACATAGTTTTATCCAAAATTACAACACCATAATTGCACATATTTAGTTATATTATAAATCGTACAAATTTCACATCGAAACATCAAAAGTAAAAACTACCCATCATTTATATAGAAGTAATATACATTTTTTCATGCATCTTTACATTTTGAAGCCCACAAATTTTGCATGGACATATTGTTTTACAATTTTTGTACATGTTCTATTGAAATTTCGTGATATTGTAAGTTTATGATGAACTTTGAAATTTGACCTTGTTCCACCTATCATGATGCCTCAATGTTTTTTCTTCACTTGTTGGTTTTACATGTTGTACCTTTTGTGATGTCTTGACCTATTTTTGTATGCACATTTGTAAACGTTTTAAAAGTGAAACATGTGGACTTGGTGCAATTTGGGAATAGTATTCAATGTTGTTTTAATAAGACCACTTTCATAATAATTTGATGAGAAAAAAAGAACATTTAACCATAAAGTTCAAAAGCAAAAGGAGAAGGAAGGGTGAGCTCACAAGCAATAAGAAGCATGGCAAGGAATGAAAATAGTAATGAGTAATAGTAATACCATCATGTATTGACAAGATGATACGCTAGAAGGGGAATAAGGAGGGGCATGTACTTGCAACAAGATGAACAACAAGCAAGGGCTAACAAAAAAAAACAATTGAAAATAGATTGACAAGAAGTTCACTTGAAACAAGATGCTCAACATGACATTGACATGTCAATGTGGAGCAAAATGTGTTGGTAAGAAGCATAACATTGTGTGAAACTTACAAGTTGCTTGGGGGTCAATTGGACAAAATAATGTCATGTGAAAGGTAAAAAGTTGTTTTTTAGAATGCTTATTATTCTAATGGAAAGAAAAACAAACTTTACTTGTTCACCAAGTAAAACTTGTAAGAGAAACCAAGTAAAACAAGTATGTTGTGTGAAGGTACGATACTAGCTTGCTTGTTGGTTTGATGACAAACAAATCAAAGAAATCAAATCAAATCAAACCTCACTTGTTCACTAAGTGGAACTTTGTTAGAGAAACCAAGTTGAACAAATCAAAGAAATGAAATCAAACCTCACTTGTTCATTAAGTGGAGCTTTGTTAGAGAAACCAAGTTGAACAAATCAAAGAAATCAAATCAAATCTCACTTGTTCACTAAGTGGAACTTTGTTAGAGAAATCAAGTAGAACAAATCAAACTTCACTTGTTCACTAAGTAGAACCTTGTTAAAAAACCAAGTAGAAGAGTGATGAGAAGGGAGTAAAGGTGGGAGAAACAAAAAAGGCATATAATTAGTGTTGGCTAGTTATTCGATTTTAATGTGACTCCCTAATTCTAATTCCTAGTATTTTTGAAGGGATTAATTTCCATTAAGTTCCAATGCCTTTTATTTCAATATGGGGTTTAGTTGTAGTTTTAAAAAAAAATTCAAGTTTGATTAATTTAAAATTTTCATTTATAACCTTTGCTTTTGAATAACCTCCAATTATGGTTCCAACATGTAAAATATCAAAATGGACAATGCAAAAGAAAAACCTTTAACTTTTATTCCAAGGAAATAAAATAAATGTTAAGTGCGTTATGTTAGCTATTCATTTAAGTCATAATTAGTTTAATGATAAGTTGGGTTAGCCTAATTATTTTGGTTCAATGTCAATTAGCAAGGAGTTGGTTTCAATGTGAATAAACTTAAGTTATTTTGTTGATGGGGTTCAAAACCTTTTGGTGTGGATCACAAATTGCTTTTGATGATTCAAGATTCAAAGACCTTGTTCTTATTGTGTGTTCATGCACATTGTGGGTTGTATGGGCATTGTGTTTGCGCTTGGATTTCGGTGTGTTACAAATTAATACAAATTTTTAAATCACCAAAAGTGGTATTTGGTTTTGTGTTGTAACTAGATTCAATTTTGTAAGCATTGGGTTTTATAATTTGTATTTTGCAATGGAATGTTTTTATTGGACATTGAATGGTGGGGTATTGATTTTCATTTTAGTTTGTGTTCATAGCATTACCTAGGGATTTAATCCTTAGTCAAGCTTGTCAACACAATGTTTCTGCACTATTTGTCATCTGAAAGAATTAACATTTGAGCATGACAAGGTGCCAATGGGGATTGTTCATCAATAAACAACTTGTGAAGTTTGGAATTGTTTGTTGATGAACAATTGGTTGACCCAAAGGCTCATTGAAGCTTTTGACTAGTTGTTCACCAATGAACATCCCTAATTTCTTCAATTGTTCACCAACAAACATGTTATCCCCACCTTGTTGTTTGTTAACAAATAATTACCTTAAGACTTTTTTTCCAAATGGACACATTGCAAGTTCAGATTGCTGTTGAACCTATCCCATCTCGAACCTCAAATCAAAAAAATTGAAACAAAACAAAATTAAACAAAACAAAATATTATATGAAAGAAAACCATTGGCAAGGTCAAATTACTTTCAAAGCTAGCTTTTAGATTCAGTAAATAACGAAAAAAAAAGAAGAAAAATAAAAATGAAAGCTCGAATTAAACCTCTTTAGATGGCCTTGTCCGAAACTTCCCTTGAACTTGAACCTTTTTTTTTCACAGTGGACATGCGACAAGTTTGGATTGGTGACTTGGGGTTGCTTTAGCTTGTATTTCTTCAAAACGAAAAAAACTCAAACCTTAAAACCATAACCAATTTTTTTATAAAATCATGATAAAATCTAGATTTAATTTTGATTCTCAAATGAGCTTGGAATTGGACCCTATGTCCAGTTCCAATTACCTGCAATGCCATAACTGGGGGTGATTCCAATCTGATTCCATAACCAACCCCCCCTTGATCCACTTTCGGTTACACTCAATTCTACTTATGGTTCCAAAACCAAAGTGGAACTGGTCACAAATAACTAGGTCCATCTGGGTAATTGGCCAAGATGGGATATTACAACATCCAAAAAGGAGGGGATGTGGAGCATAGGCATAACAAGACAAGGATCTTAGAAAAAAGAGGACATTGCAACCGAGGTGTTCACAATATGCTCATCCACATGAAACCGTTGCCACTCTATTAACATTAACAAAAATGGTCAAGTCTTTACATTACAATAAAAATGATCTGACATGTGCATAATTCAGGGCCATAGTGAACCAGCACCCACCAGTGCACCATCAAGGATGAATGATAAGTGGTCGGAAACAATTTTCTGTTGGGTTCCAGTTTCCTAGCTAACCATGATGGTTAGCTCAATTGTTTTTTAAATACCTAACTACTAATAAACCACAAGTGGGTTGTTAGTAGGTAGGAAGTAAATACAGCCCTTAACTATGTATGAACCATCTATGTACCTAATAGTTTCCTATTTTCCTACCTATCTACCTATATATGAGACCCTCTTCTTAAAGAATTGGTTACCAAGGTGAAACCAAATATTTTAACTCAGTTGAGGTTCATCCACAACTGAGTTATAACAGGCATCCAGTGGATGGTGCGCTGGTGGGTGCGAGGGTTCACTGTGGCCTGCGCATAATGCACTACATGCCTCACCTATAGACCAAGATCTCCCTTGCAAGTACAAGGGGAACAAGGAAACACTTAAAACATCCCAAGGGTCTTGAGTGGAGCTAGTACAAGTACACTTCCCACATCAACATTCAAAATTTTTTTGACCATATTTTCACTTGAAGCATGTTAATAAAATTACAAACTATTATGTAAATGTGGAGGTGCATGGCTTTTGTGTACCATATACTATTGTAGTTACGGTGGAATTCAGGTTTCATTTCTCTAAAGCACTCGGTTGGCCGTTCAACATGTACACACACATTCATGTTAAAATCACTTAGTATGAGTATGGTACCAAAAGTGAAAAAAATTGATGTTAATTTTTGTTATTTGTTCCCCAAAAAAGTTTCAAAGAAAAATAATAGGATTGTAAAACATGATAACATGAATTGTGGCACTAGAATTAAAGACTTAGATAGCCAAAAGGAGTCATGACCTATGTGGTGCCATCTTTGAAGGATCATTCATTAAAAAAACTTTAAATATTATTATTATTATGTTGCAAACCATTACACCAATATAAGGTAAATCCCAAGGTGGGGGCATTCTACAAGAAGGACCTACAACAGAGCCGAGCGTCAAGTCTCACTCCCACCTTTGAGAATATCCCTCACCCAATGTGTTATCTATCATAAGGATATGACTTAAGCTATTTTGGACCTAGACATATGTAGATCACAAGGCATAGGAGGGGGGAGTGTTCTTCCACGTACTCTTTTAAGAGTGAAGGAAATGATGCTTACTTATAGTTGTGAGATTCACTCTTCAGGTGTAGGCAAAGTATTATTTATTTATTTATTTAATTTTCTATGAAGGATATTCATGAATAATATAAGGTAAGCTCCAAATACACTAAGAATTTTCTCTAAGTGCTTTACCCAAACAATTGTTACAACCCCAAAACTTTGGTTTAAAAGCTTAAAGAATAGAGCTGGGTCTCCTCCAGCTATCACCCACAAATTGATCCTCAGTTCAAGCCAAATATGTTCTTTCGAAGTCCTGCACCCAACTGACACCTTTTTGATCTGGGGGCCTTGGACACACAACAACTTTCAACGTTGCTAGCTCTCTCAAGTGCAAATTTCCATATCCCACCCCACCAAGGAATGCTTCGGTTGAAGGACAGATGGAGTCAGGAAAAAGTTCCAAGTCATGCGCCCTAACCCACCAACGAATGCATCAATGGTTGGGCATGTGGATCTCCTGATGAAGGTGCACTGGCTTGACTGGTTTGAATGGCATTGAAACAAGTGTGAGTGGCATACACCAATCCTCATATGTATATGCTTCTTACACTTGTTTAGGAAAAGGAGCCCTGCAGTGCCATATGCCTTCCAACCAAAAAGAACCATTGATTCTCATAATTTTTTAATCTTGTTGCATTGAAGAGTTTTTACTTTAAATCATTTCACTGGATTTATGTGTAGTAGTAGTAACTTGGATGACCCTTCATTTTCAATGAGTGTCATCCAATTGCCTGATTTTATTGTAATCATGGATTGGGCATTCTCACACTTGGGCTAGAAAAAGGTTTGCTCAAAAGTATTTGTGCCAAACTTGAACTCTTGAAGCTGACCCAATAGTTTCAAGTTATTCTATAGTTTCAAATACAACCTATCTGGTCTAGGGGGCAGAACTGACAGATAGCTTTAGCTCATAGTTACATGCCAATTAAGTCCTTTGCCTAAAGAGTCATTCAAATTCTAGTGAAATGGAAGTGAACCTTCTGAAACTTACAGCTCCAAATTACCTCCAATACCGTATGTGACAACCAAAACCCTAAAGACCTGCTCTGATATTTGAAGTGTGATCAAAGGGCACCTCACCCGACATACGGTTTTGTGAGTTGGAAAGCTTATTTTTCTTCATACTATTTTTTCATTACTCCTTTTCATTTGCACTTCAAAGATGATTTTTAGACCTTGAGGTAGCACTGTCATAACATTTTAAATCAATCAAAATGAAGCACAAATGCTGAAGATCTAAAAAAGTTATCGGTGATAGGGTAGTGATTCATGGTGGGCACCCTACTCTTTCCTCCACTGTTTGTTATAGTGTTTTGAAAAATGGAATGCCTAGACTAGTTTAGTGGGTGTTCCATTTTCTTTGAAATGTCCCCCAGTTTTATCTGATTTCTTCCAGGATACCCACTGAGAAAATGGGGGAAAGAAAGAGAAAATAATTTGGAGCAGGTATTTGAATATAATTGGAGTAAGTATTTATACTACTTGGTAAAGCATGTGGGGATGGGCTTCACTGGAATACAAGGGCTGAGGTGGGCCCTCATTCTGATAAAGCTTGTGACCTCAGGCTATATCCTACACTTTTTCACCCCTCTGACTGACTGGTTCACAGCTGATAGACAGAAAATTTCTACAGAGACCCTGGAACCTACAACAACCACTCAGCAATTGCATGGAAGCTATATAAGCTGATGAGTTATTCCTCGTATCATTGAGTAAGGCTAGGAGTAAGGCTAGGAATCATCAAATTTTGTATATTGAGACTTGTCGAGCATATTACTTATTACAAGAGTTCCCCCGTCTTACATGATGTTCATTGCCCCCACAGAGTACTTTCAGTGAGGTAACAGCAATAACAACAAGCCCTTTACCAAAAGGGGACTAAGTGCTTATGTTTTTGGCAGAGTCTTGACCTCTGAAAAGAGAAGTTGAAGAATTCTGACAATTCTGGCATTTAGGTCACAAAAAATTGACTTGCCGTGAAGGTGTGTGAACATTGTAGTTTATATTCTCTTTTAAGTAACGAGCTTTGGTGTCTTCTTCAAGAGTTTCAACCTTTTTCATAGATGTGAGACGGGTGACCCATCTGCTTGTTCCACTTTTGGTTATGCCAGTTCCACTTGTGACACTGATAGACAGCCATGGGGTGCATTATGATGTGAACCAAAGCTGGGCAAGACAAGGAGTGATTGAGGTTTTTAGACCCTCAATTTTGTGATATCAAAAATTGGCAATGCCTTAAAAAAGGAAAAAGTAGTTGAATTTACACCAGGGAAAACAAAAACCCAATTTTTTTTTTGAAAAAATCGATAGAATTATGTTGAAAAAAATCATTGTGAATCAACAGTGGGGAACACCAGTTCTGCTCTGCGAACAGGGCCTTGTAGAACCAATTAGCACCAGATGGAATGAGAGAACTGTCTCACCCTACCTTGCTCACATGTTTCTGGGTGGAACAAACTGGGCCCATTCCAGAGTATATTCCAGTTGATTTCTATGTTTGATATGTATGGTGACTCTAGTTATTTTAGTGTAAACCCAAGGGCCAAATTTCTTCAAAAATATGTGAGAAACAGGCCTCCCAGTGAAAATAAACATTTTCTACACCTTTTCAAGCCAAAATTGTCTTCGAACTCACGGAATTCCTAACCTGGTGGCATTGTCATTTGCCGTGCTTCTGAGGTCTTCCTTGGAATTAAAGCTCAGCCAAGTCAATAGCCTCATGCTGGGTGCCTGCCAAATTGCCATCTCAGAATAAAATAAGAATTCCAAACAATACCCAAAAAGATGAAGAATATGACAAACAGAGAAAACAGGCAGTCCAAAAAATGCGAGCTTTTTCCCTTGGAGAAGTACATATGTACTTTAGGCACACAAGAAAGAATCTTCTAAAGAAGAGAAGATTTGGAACATGAACTTGACACAGAAGTCATAAACCTGTACAAATTGGGACTGTTTGGCAAAGTCCAGAAGCCAAAAGCTCAAAAATATGACTTGGTGGCAGGAGACCCGTCAAAAATGTAGGAGTTAGGTCAAAGAAAAATCCCAGAATTGGATGTAGTCATGTGAAGTAGGAAGTGGGGTGACATGCTCAAAACATGTCCTATGTGATTGCCATCCAGTAGGTGCTCCTGCCTTGCACAGTTGTAACAGCCACTGTTGCACACTTGTAACCCCCACTTGGGGAGTTTTGAGAGAAAAGGGTTTCAGAACTCCCCTTCCCAGATATTTTTGCACCCAAACCTAAAGCTTAACCCAAAACAAAAAATGGACATTAGAACCATTCACAAATTGTAATTCAGAACTCACCCAAATTTTGCCAGATTGGATTGAGACAACAGGTGGTTTGTGTGTTGTCTTCCAGTGCTACCCAAAACTACACTAACTAAAACCACATCAGGACTAAGAAGCAATCAGCTCTCTTCCCTAGTTACCCAAGACTATACTAATTTAAAACAGACAGGTCTGGACTATACTACCAACCCAAATAGCAAACCAGAACTTCATAGCATCTTAGCTAGCCCACCCAAAATCAACTTGAGCCAAGAAAATCAACAGCCACCAGTGCACACAGGCCTGTTGTGACTCACCTGTGGATGAAGTGCAACTGAGGTGATATCAAGTTTCACCTTGATAACCTCTCCTGTAAAACATTAGTCCTGTCTGTAGCTCGGTAGGAAGGATAATAGGTGGCTACCAGGTATGTAGATGTATGTAGATGGTTACTACATAGGTAAGATGTAGTCACCATCCATTGCTCATGCTGCACTGGTGAATGTTGGTTTGCTCTGGCCAATGAACCAACAGTGTCATTTGAACGTTGCTCAAGTCTAATAGATACAGAAACCATTTTCAGAGTGTTTCGAAATCTCCAATTTAACACTCCACTCCCCGTATACATCCCATTGGACAGTTGACAAAAACTTATGTTACAACCAATCAGCAGGCTGCTCAATGTACATTGTTTTGTGTCTGTGACTAGCAGAAGTGCATAGATATAGTCAAATGAATCCAGGAGAAGTAATTTGCAATCACAATAGCAGTCTCAAAGTAGAAGAAAAACTCATACTCAAGCTAGAATTTAGCTATACCCTGACTGTGCTATTTGACTGTGGCCACGAATTGAGGTGTTACTTTGCCTGCCTGCAGGGTCACCTGCTCTATGATTTCTTTCTCCATCTTGAGGTCTAGGAATGTTTCTCTCCAAACCATCAGAGTCCATTCGCTTGTTTCTTCTAGGTCTCCATCTTGGCCTAGGTTTGGCAGCATCTTCATATCCTTCCCTGTTCACTTCCCCTCCCAGTTCACTGGATACTTGCATACTATAACCTGCAGTTGCTGCCTGATTGTTCAATTTCTTTGGCTGGCCAGATTCAGCTCTTCCCTTTTGGCTTGATTTTGACCTCCGTTGTCGTGCTGACCTCTGTTGGAAAGGTCTTTGGAGCTCAGAAGGCTTTGATTCCAATGGCAGGCCACCTGCAGAATTGGATGGATTGCTCCCCTCACCTAGAGTTCCACTTTCTGACAACTCTGTTGCTTGTTGTTGCAATTCATCTACCTTGAGGACCTTAGATGTAATTGGTATCCCTGTACTCAGCTCTTCTAGACGTGTTGAGGCAGTACCTGACTCACTAGAGATAGTGAGCGTTTGCAAATTATGAGAACTAACCCATTGTTCAGCAGATTTGGCCCACTGGTCTGCACTTTTCTTCTTACCTTGGGGTTTCTGTTTGAACTTTGCACTTGTTTTGACAGGTGCTTCAGCAACAATAAGCTCTCCATCTTTCCCATCTATACCTGCCCTTTCATGTGAGATACCAGCTACTTGGTCTGGCATCAGCATGGCATTAGCACTCTCAGAATAACCCACAACTGACAGAGAAGGCCAGTGATTGCCATCTACAGCTTCAGGCAACTGACTCCCTCCCTCTGCCTTTGACATCAATTCAGAGGTGCTGTCCAGCAACAAGCTGGAAGAAGCATGCAGCTCTTTTACTTCAAAAGTAGCCCTCCTTCCCCTTTGACTTTCTGTCCTTGATTGGTTCTTCTGTTGTTGATTATATTGTTCCCCTTTTGACTTCCAAGGTTTCCGCTGTTCCCCCCTGAACTTCCAAAATAAGGAACCAGAGGGAGGAAACTGTTGCAGATGAACCCCTGGTCTTTGGTGACCAGGCGGCCAGCAAAATAGGTTAATCCGTAAGCTTTCAAGACTAGTCCAATGAGGTGGGTGCAATAAGGCCTCAGCAGTCCGGACAAAAGTGTCACATATCATGGGCAGGCTGAAATCTTGCACTGATCTTGCACAATTCTCACTCCGATCGAATGGATCCTCCACCTGTGAGAAATTTACCAAATTTGAGAGTATCATTTAGCACAGCACAATCCATTCATTCAGAGATGCATGTGACATTATATTCAACAGAACCAGCTGCAAACTATACTTTACATATTATTGACCAATGGTGCTTTCCAAAGAAGGCTTTAGAAACTAGCCAATTGCAGAGTCACAGAAATACATAGTTTACAGAGGAAAGAGAAGTGACACACCATCATGGGATAACATTTGTTCTTCAACGCATTGTCTCTCCATTCTCCTGTGAAGGTTGACACAGCCAACCCTTTGCTCCACAGGTTTTTCACAGAAGCAAACTGCATTCACACCCCTGGTCTCCAGTCTTAAATTGAGCTCTCCTTTGCCTTACATCTAGGATTTGAGTTTTCTGATGAACCCCAAGATAATTTACAGGATGCCATATCCACTACTCATGATTGCAGTAATCTAGTCCCTTGTTACAATACTGCATTAGGGAGGAGGTCTTATGTGCAAGTGCAACAAATGTACCTGCCCAAAGAAGGACAAAAACAGATACGTGAGGCTGCTTGTGTTGTCTTTTCCATAGCCTTCTGTAATGTATGCTTGAATTCTTTCAAAGCAGGCATCCATCAATTGCTTCCATGACTCTCTGGATGCTCTTCCTGTGAGAAAAATCATTGTAGCCCTGTGAGGGTACAGTTAGCAACAGAGTAACACCAGCTGCATGACTTTACTGCTGTATATGATCAATAGAGAAATGAATCCAGATCTGACCGCACCAACCTGTTGCTGCTGTCATCAAGTTGCCATCACCAAGTATGACCTGGAAAGGGGGGAGTATTGGCGGTGCTCGTGTCTGTGAGGGTCAGCAGCCATTGCCACAGATGGCACAAGCAAACAAGTGTCTGTGAGGACAACGAAACAGAACAACTCAGATCAAAGTGACATCATAGCCTGAAGTAAAGGAGGAATGGACTTGTATATCATGCTAACGAAAAGGGCATGCTCTTCCATACAGAGTGCTACAGATATCACAAACAGTGATAGAGATTACTACATAGGCTGCCTTGCTTACAGGTGCAAATTGAGAGGTGAGAACCTGGAGATGGAAGACAACAAGTAGACATATGGTGAAGGAGTTCAAGGTTCCCATCTTTGGATCATTGATGGACTGTGCTTTAGCCCAGCATTTGATCTGCATCTCAGCAATAACCACAAGTAACTTAGCTTCATGAGTCCAAGATCAAGGATTTATGCACCAAAAACCATATTAAGTTGCCACTGTTTCCAAAATGGAAGTGAACCAACAAGCAAATGCCTACAGATGTAAAGATCTGACCCTGCAGATTGATTGATACCATAAGAGAAGCTCACCAGAAAGATGAGGCAGCGGCACCTTGGGTCCATGTCAGTGATCCATCGCAGCACACGTGACTTGAACAGTGCGCTGCCATTATCAACCGACACATCACATGCAATGTTTGCTTGAGCATCAACAAACATAAGAAGAGGTACACGAGCATTGCCTATCATTTGCACCTTCCGAGTTACCCCTGTGCATACCCACCATTTTGTAAAATCAATCATATTTTGGTAGGGAACAAGGTTATGAACAAATCATGCACAAACATGTAGATTGATGACAGAAGTCAGGGACATTACCACCAAGAACAATATAGCAGAAGAAAATTCCTTGAGATGTGATGATCACTCGTACCTGACTTTAGTAATGCTCGCTCAATGCTCCGGAGTATTTTCACCTTTCTGGATTTTGGAACAGCAGGGGCTTGATCTTCCAAAACAGGTAGCTCCAAGGATAAGTCCAAATCACCCCAAGGTGTGTAGAAGTTGGACTCAAAAGAACCAAAAGGCATTACATCTGCCCCTGTGAAAACATTTGCAGCATCATCACCCTGATTGAGAAGGCATAGAACAAAGTACACAGTCAAAAGCACATACACAACTCAGCAAGATTCTTCACATATTAAGCTTACAGTACATTTCAATACCTTTGCAACCGTCAAGAGACTGGAAAAGGTTACTGAGGCGCTGGATTACATGTATCCTCCTGAAATGATCTTCTTCAGTTGGCTGAAGAGCACCATATACATCTCTCAACATCCACTCCAGAGGCTGAATGCTATCCTCATTCCACTCAGGAGCCAAGAAAACACTCTGATACTTTGCCTCCATCTCAGCTGCCTCTTGAGCAACATGCTGGGAGTGGGCTGCTCCAAGATTTGCTGCCACTTACACAGGAAGAATGCAAATCAGACATTCTCAAATTCATCGCATGTTTACAATTTGACACCATCAGTTGTACAGGTAATCCTTGTGCTGTAAATCCACTACGTCAACAACTCCAATGGTATTGAGGACCACAAATTTTTCAAATGCCTCAGCACTTACTTAGATCCCCCTTCAATGGTAATGTGGAGGTTTTGGCAATACCAGCAACTGCCTCCCCTGGGGAAAGCCACATACCCTGCAGATGGCTGCTTGAAGAAGATCCAGCCTCCTCAAAATGACCATCCATTGGCCTTGGTCTCCTTGACTTGCCATGGCTGCTCTGACCTTTCTTTGTGTGATTCCATGATCTTGAAGAATCTGCTGTGGCCCTAGGAAGCTGACTCACTGTTGCAAAATCTGAGCCACTTTGGAAAGATTGCAACACAGGAGGAGATTCAGTTGCCAGGTCGTCAATCATTGATGCTGAAATGCTTCCCAGGATTTGTGTGGATAAACTGATGTTTGATGCAGGAGATGAATCTGTTGAGGCAATGATCGCTGTATCTTCATGGATTCTTAAGGCTGCATTGCTGATATTGCCTCCTAAACTTGGACAAAAGTGTCCACTCTTTGCTATCCCATCCGAACCAGTTCTACATGGAGAAGGTCTGCTAACTGAAGGAAGAAAAAACCTCTCTGTAGTCTCTTCATGTACTTTGAGATTAGAAACACAAGAAACTACTCGAGCCAGTTCATCACTACTCTGCAATGGCCTGTTTGAAGGCTCAGCATCCTCATCACCTGCTTCACAAATCACAAAAAAACATTGCCCAGAGTTTCATTACTGAAGTCCTTCTCTCAAATGATGCATTCTTTACTTTCAGTCTTTCCATCCATGTGTTAAGACATATACGGATGGAGAGACTTGCAGTAGATAAAGCTTCAGCATAACTTGAAAAAGAAAACACCTCCTGCATTTTGACATGTTTTTCAACTTGACCAAAGTTCCAAACAAAAAGGTTGTCTCCTGTTCTCACTTTCAGTGGAATATACATATCTACTCAGGCAAAAAGCTTGCAAAACCCAGACACAATCTAAAGAACCCTACTTTCAAGTTTCCAACCCTTCACCAGTTTCCATCCCCAGTGCAACGAACTAAATAAGACACTTTCTATTTCTCAGCACTTCCAGTCACAAAATTGTGACATTAAAACTGTCCTTTTGTTTTTTTCCCGAAACTCTTCTCTACTCGGTCTCAGAAGCTTTGCTCACTGTCCGCATACATTTAAGCGCTTCAAAACGAGAATGTAATCGCAGATAGGTATGCAAAAGTTGGAAAAAATTACACAAAGAAAGCACTCACTCACACGGAATTCGCACTGCCGCGGGGATATCATCCATTGCACAGCTTCTCCCTCACCAGTCCCAGTGATGCCATACTTCAAGTAAGCGCCCACCTTCCACACCGCCTTCTTCCTCTTCCTTCCAAAATCCACAAAACCTCAACCCTAACTCCCTGCAACAATCATTAAGCTTCAAAAAACCAAAAAAGGAAAAAACTGTTTCTTCCCACTGCGAAAACACGAGAACGTCTGCAAAACTTTCCCTGAATACAAACCAGTTTCCAACATAACAAACCTTCCAAAAATAGGTTTTTAGAGGAAAAAATCCACATATTTTTCCCAGCAGTCACAATTTCTGTAAAAGCATTCAGACGAGTAAAACAGGACAGAAGAGAATGCGAAAAGACGATCGAGTACGACTGGAAGAAGCGCCATCGCTCCGCCTCCTCGAAGTGCACGCTGCTGATGCTCTTTCTTTTCCTTTTGGCCTTGCCTTGATAGTGCTGTGCAAGGAGCGCATTTTCTTCCCATATACCCGTGCAGGGGCTTTTTGCTCTCTCTGCGTAAGATTTCCTCGTTTCCGAAGCTGCCAACGGTGAACATTAGATCAATGTTCGCAGCCGACGGTCAAGATTGGATACCCATAGGGAGAGGTGCGGATTCCAGAGCTCGTTCTGCGCGGAAAATGTGACCCTTCGAACCAGGGGGTCGACTGTATACCGCCTGTTCAGGCAGAAGGTTCCCTTTGCTGGCGCCCGTACCTCACCACAGGAGCACGTGTTTTTGCAAACATGGAGATGGATGAAAGTTAAAATATTTTTCACATCCAAGTTTAGTTATTTACTTTTTTGCAACCACATCCACAAAAGTGAAACTGGGATAGCAAATAGTTGGGGGGGGACTATGGGTAGCAAACCACTTGCACCAATCATTATGATGGGCCAATCAAAAATACTGAGCACCAGTCAGGTCATATTTATTACACTCTTTTTTTCTTCATGTGTTGCTGTGCCTTGTACCAGCCACAGCAAACTGTGTAATTTACGCCGACCCAAAACCATATTCTTGAGCCAAACCGGCATATTTTAAGCTTTCTTCATCCAATTTTACTCTGCAGGATCACATACTGAGCACCGCTGGAGATGCTCTTAGACTTGGTAAATCAGGGTCTCTGAGTTCAAAATGTGAGAAAAAAGCTTGGGGCCAATGAGATTGTTAGAATTGGCGGTTTGAATAATTCTGTGGAGTTAGCTGGAGTGCCTTAGTTTAATGTTGTACCTAATAGGTACTCACGCTGCGATGTTAATGGTGACAAGCGGTTTTAGGATCATAATGTTTTCATGCGGTCAATGAGATGGCTTAACATGCACACAAGGGCCCATTTATTTTTCTTTTGGTTTTTAGGGGATGGGAGTGGGGGGCGAAAGATTTCTTTGATGTTATTGTGCTGTTCCCTATGTGTTTCTCAAAATATTCCCAATAGCACCACACTTTTATCTCATTGCTTTGGCCCAAGTTGAGTTCTCATGTATATAGACTATAAAGGTGGGCCAACGGAATCACCTCACCTCTGTGCTTCTATTTTGGGGGAGTGCCCAATGTTTCAAAACAAGTTCTGATAGTGCCAATTGAAATAGCTCCTTCAAAACCAAAAGACAAAGCCTTTGAATGCACCCCCCCTAACACAGTCCCAGGGTTCCCCCACAACTATGGGGCTCCCCCAAAATAATGTCTGGGTATGTGATTTGGGGACATAGTTTAATGTTTAGGTTGAAGAGCCGTGTTTACTAGCCTTGCCTTAGAAGGCAGGGATATTTTGTTGAGAATCAATCTTATATATTAAAGCTAAGATGGTGTCTGTCCGTCTGTCTGTCCGACGCGATGGTTCCGCGTTTTAATCCACCGACGGAACTGGCCCGGACAGTCGGACAGTTCCACGTTTTAATCCGCCGGCAGAACCGGCCTCTGCCCGTCTGTCCGTTCGTCTGTCTGTCCGGACGTATTTGCTTTTTTTTTTTTTATCTTTTTTTTTTTGGATTTGTTTTTCCAGATTTTTCTCCCCGTCTCTTAAATTAACAAAAATGAAGAAACAAATTTTTAAAAAAAAGAAGAAATCGGCAGAAAAATCTAAGGCTATGTATTTGCTTCTTTTATATATATATATATTTTTGGATTTGTTTCTTCGGATTTTTCTCCCCTTCTCTTAACAAAAAAAAAACAAAATTTTTATTTAAAAAAATCGGCAAAAAAATCTAAAGTTACATATTTGCTTCTTTTTTTATCTTTTTTTTGTAAAAATAAGAAAAAAATAAAACTTATAATAATGAAGAAAAACCTTACTTGAAAAAGAATGAGGTGTGTCTTTTTTCTCCAAACTTCAAACTTGCATCCAAATAAACAAAAAATATAAAAGTGAAAAATGAACACAAAAAAAAACAAAAAACACATAAAAATAAAAAATAAAAAAGATAAAAGCTCGCTTCACCATGTATGTTTTCATGGGGACTTTTCAACGAATTTTTGAAACAAAAAATTTTTTAAAAAAAAAGAAAAAAAAAAGGCTACTTTGCGCCTTTGTGTGTCCTTCTTGGTTTAAAGAAACCGGGGGACTTCACAGTGTCCGAAGGTCACGGGCACCACTAGGTTTAAGTTTAGGTTGAAGAGCCATGTTTATTAGCCTTGCCTTAGAAGGCAGGGATATTTTGTTGAGAATCAATCTTATATATTAAAGCTAAGATGGTGTCTGTCCGTCTGTCTGTTCGACGACGGTTTCGTGTTTGAATGGATCGGTAGAATCGTCCCGGACAGTCGGACAGTTCCGCATTTTAATGGACCGGCGGAATCGTCACTTGGTGCGTCCGTCTGTGCCTGACGGAGCTCGGGTCCGTCACGCACGAACATCCGGGCCCGCCTCGCGAAAAACGAGGTTCGAGAAAAAACGAGGTTTCAAAAAAACGAGGTTTCGGGAAAACGGGGTTCGGGAGAACGGGCGGCTAGACAGGGCAGGGGGGCAGGGGACCGGGCCGGGCCGGGCAGGGGGGGCCGGGGGCAGGTCACTGCGGGCAGGGCAGGGGCACCCACGGGCCCGGGCCGGAAAAAACGAGGTACTGGAAAACGGGGTTCGAGAGAACGAGCGGACAGACAGGGCAGGGCGGGGCAGGGGGCAGGGCAAGGCGGGCAGGGCAAGGGCCAAATAAAGAGTAAAAGATAAGGAAAAATAAAACTTCTAAAAATTTCACACTGGCGGCCGAAGGTCACGGGCACTCACGGAGGACTTCACAGTGGCCTTCGGCCACGGGCACCCATTAGGTATAGAGTATAGTAGCTTCAAGGGATTTTTCCCCCTAGAGACTAGGTGAGACGATTCATCATATGGTTTGTTAAAAATTCACATTCATCTTTTGACATTTCGTTTTCTCTGCCACCCCTTCAAATGTGCCCTAGCCCAAGTGAGGTTGTCACCAATCCATAATCCACAAAATTAAATTTGAAACTATTTTGTCCAATAATTGGTTATGGCACCCATCATACACAAAAATTCATGTAATTCTTTCAAAATGTGACCTCCTGATTGAAAACATTCAAATACACATGTCATGACCAGATTTTGTTTGAAATTTTGCACAAATGTGAAAATTAAATATAAAAAGGAACGCTTGATCATGTCATGACCAGATTTTGTTTGAAATTTTGCACAAATGTGAAAATTAAATATAAAAAGGAACGCTTGATCACTTCTTCTTTTTTTTTGGAGAAAAATATCATTAGATCTGCAAAAAGTTGAAAATCATGTTGGAAATTTTCCTATTGGTTTTGGTTTGGTAACAATTTAAAAAAAGGTTTAGATAGGTTCCTAAAACATATCATCATTTAATGTGAGATCCTTTTAGCTTTCTCATAACCAATGTGATGTTAAAAAATGAAGAAAAATCATGACAAATATTTTATTTATAACAACATGATGAGGTACATTAAAATAGATTTACTTTTTATTTCCCCCTTAGCTATGACCAATTTATCATATAATATCAGTTGTTAATATTAAATTAATGGTAGGGCCGTTGTGTATAACACACGTTTTTTAATTTGTGCATGTGGGCCATAATTTGCATGCATGTGGGACACATGCAAAAGTGGAGCAAGGTGTTGTGGTAACCTATAAGTATTCTAAATGACAAGTTTGGTCAATTGCACATTTGAATGGTTTACTTGTATGTTTAACGTTGCAACCTCCTCATATTACAAATACAATTATGTCTAGTGAATTTTTTGTGGTGAATTTTGTTGTTGTGTAGAAATTTTTTTTGGGAAACTTTTTTTAATGAAAATTTCACTTTTGTGAAATCAAAAAATGGAAAAGAAAAAGAAAAAGTTGATCTTTGCACATTTCTTATGCTTAAATACTCATTTGATTTATCATAATTTCTACATATATTTCCTTTACTAATGTAATGTTTTATTGAATTCAAATTGGCACCCAAAGACCAAACATTGTAAAACTTATAAAAGATATTATTGCACATTACAACTATTAGTTGTATGGCTACCAACTACGTTTAATTAACATATGAACTTCAATACAGGGGGGAAAATACGCTTTAAAAATCAAAAAGTTAAATTATCATCACCTTGGTTTCAAATTTCAAATAAAAACCATATATTTCTCAATATACTTACAATTTAGAAGATAGATAATTTCAAAAACAATTTCAAAATAAGATTGTTTGAGCTTTTTTGCAAAAGATTCAATCGACGTAGTTCAACATAAGTCAATAGACACATAAATTTCAAAAATAGCATGTAACATGAAATTTAGCAAAATTAAATCATACAAAACACAAGATATAAGCAATGATATGTAATTTTGAGACGTCAAATGCCAAATTTTGATATGTTAAAACTCTTAAGCCAAAATGTGTTCACTACAAATTGCTTCACTTTGTACAATAATCCCCAAAGTTTCCCTCTATCCTCCCAAGGGTGACAAGTTGATAAACCCTTCACAAAGAAATATATTTGCACAAAACATCCATCCATCCATCCACTATCTGTGTTTCTCATCCATTATCTGTGTTTCTTCTAACCCCAATTTGGGATCAGGATTCTTACTTAGTTCTGGATTCAGATCTTAGTGTTCTTTCTTGTCTTCAGGGGCGGAAGGGGTAGGGAGAGGTTGATTAGCTTGCTTGTCCTTGGGAGGATGCTCGGCGAAGTGCCTATCTCTCTCTTCGAAGTAGCGCTCAAATGCTCTTGGCAAAAACATGGGAATTAGAAATCCAAACAAGTTTATGGTGTAATAGATTGCATTTGAAGCTGCCAAAACCCGGCCAAACCACATCCATGCTTCATCCTACCCAACAGATTGTCACCCACAAAAAATTTAGTCCTTGCCCAAATATTCTGCCCAACGAAAATATTTTAGTTCCTGCCCAATTATGCTGCCCAATAATAAAAAAGTTTCAAAATTAAATTAAAAATAAAAACCTTGCCTAAGAAAATAATGTCTAGCACACACCAAAGATTTCTCTCACCCTCTTCATTTTCTACTTTTTTTTTTCTCTTTTTCTTTTTCGTCTGGTATGGCAGTCCCCTCTTTTGCAAGGTCATGTAGAAAAGCAAAGTGCATACTGCAAAGTGCCAGTGTTTTTATTTTATTTTATTTTATTTTAGGAGGGGTGAATTTTCCTATTTTTAAACTTGAAAAATATCATTTCAACAGATACAAAGGATTTTTGTGAGAAAATTGATCCTAATTCGCCAGATTTTCAAAAAAAGAAAATTTACTCACCAGATTTCCACAGCAAGGTTCCAGCAGGGTACTAGCCAAAGATATAAAAAGATTCTTAAATTTTCTTAATTTCACGTAAGTCTATAGCCAAATTTAGCTAAAATCTTCTTGTGGATGATCGCCAGTTTGGCTACATCACAAAATTGAGTACAAAAACCCTGGCTGCACACCTACTTGGCAATTGTGTTCACTGGCCACCAGAGGACCAGTCATTTGCTGATAAAGTGACACGTGGGACACCTGGGACGGTTATAAACTTAGAAAGAAAGCCCAGTGGCGAACCAAGTCTGCGCCAGGTGGCGATGAGACATGCCTCAGAACACCATGCAAGATGGATGATGTGTGAACAGGAAATACTTTTTCATTGTATTCCAGTCCCATGCTGGTTGGCTATGTACAAACTACTAACCATTTACATCCAGCTACCTACCTAGTAACCGTCAAGTGTCTTTAAGCTTTACCAAAATTACCTCAATCCGTAGTAACCCAGTAACCACTGACATTCCCCACCTCCTAACCCACAGTAATTATTACTATGGGTACCAGAGACGGGTATCAATACTAGTATGAACACTAGTATCAAATACCAGACCAGTTCAGTGTGACCTAAGTCTGGTACCAGCTTAATACCAGTACCACCAGCTTGAGATAGGGACTTCAGATAATATCAGTCTCATACCCGTGTATATACCAGGCATATACCCCTATTAGAAAAGAAAGGAGGGATCTTACACCTGCTCTATAAGAGTAGCAAGAGACCTTATCCCTACTCATAGGTATAAGGTCCCAGGTGTAAGGTCCCTCTTGCTCGGAGTTCTGTTTCTTCTTCAGTTCTGTTTCGAAGTTCTGTTCCTTCTTGAGTTCTGTTTGGGGATACAACTCCCCGACACTCGATCGGAATAAACCTCCGCCCAGATTTTTAGTGTATATGCACACTTGACAGAACTCGCGGGGAATTTCAGATTATGACTTTGTGGGAACAGACATTCTATAGAGGCGAAGAAGAAGGATGATTCATACCTGGAAATTGGGATTAGGGGGCAGCTTTGCAAGGAAGAAAGTGGAGGTGATCCATCCATTGAGAGAGAAGAGCCTCCTCATGCTGTACAGAATGGGTAGGAGAGCACGCACAGGCAGCGAAAAGATACCGAGTCCGCTGATTAAATTCTCGCTCAGCACTTGGAACGACAGCAGAAACAGATGCGGTGTTGCCGCTCTGACTGCTGTCTGATCACCCCTAGCAAAACCTCCCAGTACATAAGCTAGCGGCAAAAACAAGCCTATGATGGTTCCCAAGATTATGTATATCTGGAAAAGTCTGTTGCCTTTGAAGACCTGCAGTGCCTCTGGCTTGCCATAGCTGGTGAACACCGTGCTGTTGAGTAGGAATGCATAGATCGATATGAAGACTGGAAAGAGAAGATCCACCACTGGAACTAGACCACTAGCTGAAAACACCACTATGAAAGCTACCAGCTGTAGCTCCACCACTCTGAGCGAGCCCATCACCCCTCCCATTCCTGCGCTGTCCCCAGCTCTCTCCGTGAACTTCCCTCCATGACTTTCCTTGCCAGCCTTTGGGACTCTTGACCCAGCTGCCAAAGTTGCTCCTGACATTGTTCTCTTCCTCCCCAAATTACAAAGCAGTGGTGAGTGAACTTGAATCTTGATCTTCAGAACAACCCAAACTACGAAAATTTACCCAAACTACCGAAATTTTGTTCTGGGTGCAAGCAGAAGAAGCAATTTGATGAAGTTGTTGTGGGAGAGAGACTGTGTTTGTGTCTAGTTATGCAAACAGGCGCACGGGCGTTGGTCTCTGGGAAGGAGGGATGACAAGGAGCCACCTGGCAGCTGATTCCTTGCCACGTGTAAAAGAAAGAGTTGCTGTCATTTAGGGATGGTTCCACGCTTATGGGTCCAACAATGTGCAAAGTGACCAAGTCTTTTTTTTTCATCATCCCAAGTGGATGAGAGAAAAGAACTTAGTACATGAAGCTTGTTAAAATGTTGAATGAGTTCCATCCTCTTCTTCAAGTATTTCCATCCATCTTCTACCATTAAATGGTTAAACCCCCTTACATTATGTTTGATAAGGTGCTAGCAACCCCTTTAGGGTGCGTTAGGTGACATACCCAACATAACGAGCAAGGGCGAGGTCATTCCAGGAGATTAAGGTCTGGGGTGGCCAATTCAACAATTTTTTATTAAAAAAAATTGTATTCAACAAGTACATTTTGGTCACCATTACACGTAGATGGTTTACTTACAAATGAAGGCACCATTCAGACCTGGTGGTAACTCAATGATAAGTCAAGGTTTCTAACATTTTCTCTTAACACCGGGTCTGAATGGTGCCTAAGATCATTGAAAGATTATGCCATATCATGCGGCCAAGAAAATAACATAATCTGCCACCCCCAACCTTGCTGTCATATATTGTGGTTAAGAAAATGACATAATTTGCTTTCCTAAACTATGTTCCATTTGTAACCATGATTGTGAGCTTACTTGGTTTATTATTAATTTCATGTTATTTACCTATTAGTGGGTTTTTGAGTTTTACGTTGAGTTTCACTAAATGTTTATTTATTTGCAATTTATTGGTGAACCTTCCATAAGCCGATGGGAAGAAATAATTTTTTTAATCATTTTGATTCCTCCAAAATTAACAATACCACTTCATTGGTGTTTTGTGTAAGGTAAAGTTTACAAATGAAGAAATTATCAAAATGAAGGTTCACTCAAGGCATGAATCGAAGGGAGTCCTTCATCTTGGCAATTCTTTCGTCAAAGGGATTTCCCTAATATGCAAATAAAATGGTAAGAAACCTTTTTCCAATGTATATATTTGTTTATACCTCTGTGGCAAAGCTCTATTATAATTCTATAATGAAGTTTTACTAGAGTGGAATAAACAAATAGCTCATCACATAATGGTTTTGCTTTTCACTATATATTGATGCAAAATTGTCATGGACAAAGAATTCATGTGACATGGTTAGGTAATTTGAATGCAAAATGAATAGGTTTGTGATCTGTCCAAAAGGCTTCAGTTGTTCCTGATATGCATTATTCACATGGACCGTTTGACCAAATAGGATCTAATTGTGAACCATATATTGTGGTAGTTTGTTAAAATTGAAATAGCATTCTTATTCACATTCATAAATTGGAATAATTGTGTTGCTTTCGAAGTTTGTTTTTGGAGGACATCAACATTGATGTCACCTAAAATAATTGTGGGACAAATGGTGGAAGAATTTGATATAACTTTTTGAAGGGTGGACAAAAATGTCATCAATGATAAAGATGGGGGCTTATAAACTACAATGATGTGAATTGTTCAACAAGTGTTTTTATTAAAAGTGGAAACTATAAATTTTGTTCTAGAATTTGTAATGGATTCACTTAAATCAAGTATAATAGTTCAATCATATAATAACATAGTTTGGCTTCCATAAATTTCAATTCATGTATATTTTGGATGGTTTAAATATGGATGTGAAGTAGAATGTTGCATTGTGACTGTTGTCTCATTTAAACATAAAATATGATATGTTTGCAAATTGTGATATGTTTCAATATTTTCAAAATGAAGCGATAAATATCTTATGTTTAAAAATTGAATTATGGTGTGTGTTTTTCTAGAAGGTTATAAAGACGAATACATAAATGCCATTGAATTTTTATAGTTATTTGAAATCTATTGAGGATTTCAATAAATTGGTCATGACTTTGATGCACGACTTGGAAGAATTCAAAACAACAAATACAATCCAACCAAAAGTCAATCCTTAGGGCATCAATGCTATCAAACCTTCTTTAAATACCCAATTATCTTGAATTGATGGTGCTTGACATAAATCACCCATTATTATGACATCCATATTCCCAAAAAAATGATTATGTGCATGTTTAGTGAATCTAAAAGAAAGTATGTTATTTCATCTCACACCAAAAGTTGTAATTGATCATAAGTTTTTGATGAAGATTATGAATGCTTACAACTTAATGGAAGGTTCAATCTAGAATGGATAGTAATGCCATCAATATTGAATGTTGTTTTGCATGCATACACCATTAAGATTGCATTTTGCTTCAAAGGATCAAAGCAAAATTGTTTATTATAATGTTTTAACAAGCGTTAAATGAGTAGAAGGATTGTGAATGTTTTACCAATATTTACTCCTCCTATGAGGAATAAAGAAACTAGTTGATTAAGATACATTATATTTCTATACATACAATTGTCATAAATTGCATGTTGTTCCTTGTTCAATTTACAAAGCTAAAAATAAAATTTTGCATTTGGAATCAATTCATTTCTTTTTAGTATTGTACATGGAATAGTTGATAAAGAACATTGAGGTTTTATGCGAAACTTACATCCAACATCATAATGTTCAATTCTAGTATAATTGATGATGGGATTTGATGAAATAATTTTTTCAACATTATCAAATATATCCATCCAAATATTTTGTATTATTCATTTATGTTAGTTTGTGTGCACATAATTCAAGGTCATCCCAATTTTGTAACCCTTGCATTTACTTTTGGAATTTGAAAATGAACTTTGACCATAAATGATTTATTGAACTCTCAAAAGTGAGATATGCATCATGCCATGACTTATGTTTACCAAGTTGTGATTCTTCTAAAGTTGTAAAGGATGGAACAACAACAATTGTTTTCAGTAATAATTTTAGGTTTATTGTAATTCACATATCGAATTACTAAAAGAACTTGCCAATTTTTGAAATCCTTTTCATTTAAATTGTAATTTTCTACAAACTCACTTAAAGCTTAAAAATGTAAAGTTTCATGATGTTTCAAATATTATCGATGATTATGCTTTGATGTCCATGAAGTCTGGGGATAATTCATTCAAAAGTTTAATTAATTTGAGCACAAATACATGTTTAGGTTGAGGTGATGTGTTTAAGAATGAAAATGATCTATAAGCATGATAAAAGAAGTAATGATAAAATAATATAAGTTATTAATTGGGGAGACATTTGTCGTGCATTTAGAAAAGCATTACTTAATTTGCATCAATATTTTCATCTTCACATTTTTTACTGATGGTGCGGAATTCATTCGTGATAGATTTATTAATATGATATGCCATAACTTGTTGCAACATATGGTTCAAGAATAAATTATGTGTCAATGTTGGCTTCCAATAGTGGTGCAACTTTTATAACATAAGCATTAAATCTATTTTCACATTTCTTTTCAAGAAAAAGGTGGGCTTTGTCAATTTGTTACACAATGTTACATAAATTCAACATCAAGAAGATCTTCAAATGATATATTGACTACCACTTCTATCTTGTTAAGGGTTTCAAAGATCAATAGGGTGGACAATAGATACAAGGAATGTGGATAGTCCAAACCCAAGATGCATATGCTCAAGTTGTTGTTGGACTTATTTGATAGCTAACTACACAGTCCACAATTTGCAAAGCTTTTGAAATGTTAACCTCCAATACTTCATAATCTTTGCAAGTAGTTTGATACAAAGATTTCCCTAGCCTTGCCCTTTGTTCCAATGCAACCACATTATTTTGATGATATTCCACATCTCTAATGATGGTTTGTAGCTTTGCAAAATCACTTGCCCAAGTTTCTATAACTCCACCATCCAATTTTGCCTTTAACTTAACTAAATATGCCTTATGAGTAATCAACTCATTTGTAGCCATTTGCAAATCAAGCTTTTCTTCTGCACAAGCTACTTCTCTATCCTCCATCTAAGCTCTCAAATTTTTGACCTTGCTTTCTCTACTAGAACATTGTTCTAACATACATTATGCAGAAATTATAACCACCTCCAATTCTTGCTTTTTGGATTCCATTAAATCTTCCATACCAACAATTTTGTATGCATTAAAGGCATTTTCCTTTTAGAAGGATGTGTAAAAAGGGTTGGCCCAAATTTCCTTAATTGTGTAGCAAATGAATGTTCCTCAAATTCTAATTTGGATATTGTGTTGAACTTCTAGCCTTCAACCTTCACATACTTGTTCACATTCTCAAAATAGTTTCTTGTCACACTTTCTGAGTTTTTTCCTTGGTTATATCCAAACCAAATGTTAACTAATTAACTTGTTTACCCTTATGTTCTACAACAATAACCCAATAAAGTTTGTGCCCAAACTCATTGTTGGTGATTTTTTCATTTGCAAGATAAAATTTTAAGTAAAGCTCTTCAGCTCATCCCTTCACTTTCACATCAAGGTTAGGATTATTGGACATGTAACCATTTTGTTTCCTTGAACCCCACATGGTAGAGACCTCTTCAAGGGTAACATGGCCTTTAGCACAAAACTTCTTGGGGTCAATTTTTTTAATAGACAATCCCATTGGGTAGATGCAAGCTACAATCGTTCACTTTTGTGACAAAATGGTGTTTTTTTCCCTAGGTACCCCTTATTCAAATGCATATGGTGATAAATATATCCTTAGATTTATTAATTGAAACTTAGATCTAAACTAATAACTTTGTTATGAAGAGTATTATGTGGTTATTTTTCAATATAAAATTCATTTGTTAGTAGTAATGGACGTTTGAAATAAAAAAAATGGACTAGTTGTCTAACTAAAACATCACAAAAAAGAAAAAAAAATATTGATTCACATTCCAAATTTGTTATTGGGATTCAATATGTAATGTAGTATAAGATGATAAATTCGTATAAAAAAAAAATCTTTGAAAACCTTAATCGTTTAATAGTTAGGGACCTTTAAATGGTTAAAATTTGAACATATTTTTGTAAGTCCATATGAGTTGCAATTTTTGTTTATTTTTCAAATTTTTTGTCCTAAAAACATATTTTTTGAAAGTTTTATATGGGGCATTATTTTTATGGACTTTGTGGGTTTTTTTTTTGGACTTTCAAATTAAAAAATGATATTTGTTACATTAAATATAAGTTTTCACATAGATTTGGGAAGGTTTGTAAGTGATTGAACATATATTATTCAAATTTTGGAATAATAATATTTTAAAAAATAACAATTATGTCCATTTGAATCATTCTAAAAAGTCTTGTATGCACTTGTAGGGAGTGTAATTTTTGTTGATATTGAGCCATCATAATTTGCATCTACCCCATTACATTTGTCCAATATGCTAGATCCCTACCACCATAATCATCTTTGTTAGATTTTGAACTCTTGGGAGGCATACCTCAAAAAGGGAGGGAATCAGTTGCTGCCATTGCTATTTTTCAAACCCTACCATGAACAATGTAACAAACATATGTTAGAAAAGAAAATCTTTTCAAGAAATGCAAGAAACCTTAAACTTGAACTTCAAATGTAAAAAATGGTTATAACAAAAAAAAATACACAAGTAAACCCTAATTCATTTAGGATAACCATTTGCAATGTCAATGTTGAACCTTTGTACATTGGATGTGAATAGTCACAAACAACTCAACAATGTCAAAACTTTGTACCATATGAATAATCACAAACAACTTTTGAATAATGTTAGAATTTTGTGGCATGTGAATAGTCACATATAATTCTTGAACAATGCTAAAACTTTGTAGCATGTGAATAATCATAGACAACTTAGGTACAAGCTTTTTGAGTTCAAATCAAATAAGATGAAAATTTGTTGAATTACCCACTAATTTGCAAAAATGAAACGTTGAAACTAAACTCCATTTGCAATGTCCACAAACAACCCACTTTTAAGTCCTCAAAATACAATGTCGATGTTCCAACTTGTGTGTGTTGTAATCATAAACACCTTCCACCAATAATGACCAACATGTTTTTTCTTCAACCAAAAAAAAATTGCAAGTTTATTATCATATGCAAGATTTTGGACAACTACCAAAATATGCAATGGGTGATGATGGACACCATGGTGTTTACTATGATTACAAACATGTTCTTCAAATGTAGTTGCTCTTGAAAAAATAAATATATCATAATGATCAGAAATGAAAATGTTTAACCCTATTCCTTTTCCATATTCTTCCCAAAAATAACATCAACATGGGTGTGATCACAATCAAATGAGCCAACAATGATGAAGGATTCAATGATTATAATCCTTTTTGTGGCCATTTTCACTTTCTCATAGAAAAGATTTTTGGGATGAAATATTTTGCAATATGTTACTAAAAATACATATAATTTTTTTCAATACATCGCATGTTTTGTATTAATTTTTCGTAACTAAGAATTTTTTAATAGTGTACAATTTCTACCAAATTCTATGTTTTGTTCTGAAAAATTAACTTACTTTCAAATTCTATGAAAATATGTTAATTATTTAATGTTTTATTTTATTTTCTCATAAACTATTTTATTTTTTTAGATGTCATGTACATTACACCCCATTTACATGTGGTAAAGGATTCTTGAAATTTTAAAATTTTAAAATTTCATAACTTTCAAATTGTGAGTGTTTTTTAAGTGTGGATAATCAATTAACATCATCTTAATTTTATTCTCATAAAAATTATTTTATATAAAGAAAGTCTTAACTTAATAATTTACAAAAATTGATTGCTTTTGATGCAACTATTATTCAAGTTCAAATGTCCTTTGCTAAAACCAAAACCGAAAATAATCTTTTTTGAATTTTTATTTTGAATTCTTCAACATTCATATTAGTCATTTACCACAACATTCCATGATTAACATGGCATTAAAGTGTCACCATAAAAATATATTTAACAAGATTACATTTTTTATTGAATTTTGGCGATCATTCAATGTGTTTTTTGGCTCATTTGATTGTGACCGCACCCACATGTGACAATGAGGAACCCAAATCACAAATACTTTAAGATTCGTGAAATTCTACCACTCACAAAATCTTTCATACGTTCTGCATTTGGTTCTGTAGGATATAAAAAAAGACCAACCTATAATTTTCCCTTTCTACATATATCTAATTCTTGCAAAACATCATAATCTAATGATACCCAAGACAAAACCTAACCTTCCTTGAACCCTATGACATTCAACTACCCCTCAAATCTTTGAATTTCTTCTAGGATCAAACTAAGGGATTAAGAGTCAAGTTTTCCAAATCTATAAGGAGAATAAAATGGTGAGGGATGTCTTTCTGGATTAGAAGAAAGATCTTGTTTGTGGTCCCAATACAATAAATTTAATTCATCTCAAGATTGAAACCTTTTTGTCCTTCCAACTGTCCAATCAACATCTAAAGTGATGCATTTCACAAATTCCTTTTCTACCATCTTGGTAGATTGCCCATAAACTTGCAATATTCACAAAAATTCTTGTGTGGTGATGTTGGTGGAAAGGGAGGAGAAGACATACATAAACAAATTAAGAAATCCAACCAAATGGTGTTTCCAAAGGTATGCTTGGGTAGCAAAAACTTTAAACTAGTGAAGTAGGAAGACAATGACACTTGAAAACACAATAGGGCACATTAACAATAAAAGGAACCACAATGACCAAGGTCAAAATCCTTAGCAAGGACTACATTTTACACGTGTTTATTAAATATTAAAGTTATATTTAAATGTCATTTCTAGGACTAAATATTAATATTGAGACCAAACATGATTCATATTATAATAAAAACTTCTTTTTTTTCATGAGGACTTAGATTATAGTAAAATGAATAATTTTGTTTTTAACCATGATGACAAATTTTGAACTTTTTTGAGCATTAAGGAAGTTCATAATCAAAATCAATAACATCCGTTAAAAGGATTCAATACATGTGCATAATTTAAAAATATAAACACATGTGGCCCTTCTTATGAAGTATGTTAGAACCCATAATAAATTTGAGAACATTTGATGAAAGTTTGAACAACAAAAAACACGTTCAAATTTTAGAATCCTTAAAAAGACCTTGTTAAAAAGTGTTTTGTGTATGACAAAGGACTCTAATAACATAATGAAAGGACTCCAAAGTCATAGATGTCCAATTTCACGAACACAAAAACACAATTACAAATTATGGATAAATAATTCATTCAATACAATTAATGGTGATTTTTCAAAGTAATGTAAGTGCAATTTTAAGCACTATCAACAACTTCCTTGGCTCCTTTTATTGAATGTACCCAATAAGGTTCAAGTGTAAATGGGAACAAGAAAAAGATACCTTGTTTAACAATTACAAGCCCTTGCCGTGAGATTAAGGAATGAGATGATTAAATTCAAATGAATGTTCTAGATTGAACAAAATCAATGGTCTAGATTAACTATTTAAATTTGATCACTCCTAAAAAGAATAGGTCCTTTTAGTCATGGTTGGTACACCTTAACAAGTTTGCACCCAAGAACAATTTTGTTGCACATCATTTTCCTTCAAAGGTTCTTTTAATACAAAAAAATGGAAATATAATCACCAAATATATTAAACCTCTTTGTCAGTCATCTTTCCTTTTCTTCTCCCATAAGATTATTCAGTTTTTCCTCAATTTTTTTGGCAAGAACAAAATGGTCTTTATTTTATTATTAATTTTCAATGTAGTTGTTTCATTTATTATATTGTATAAAATTATTCCCTTTCTTCAAGTTTTTTTGGTTCTTGGGTTTGAAATTAGACATGGATTGTTGTTACATTTAAATAATTCTATGATTTACCCAATTACTACAAATAGTTACAAGCAAGATACCAAATTGTAAACATTTACAATGTAAAATATTTGTTTTCCTCCTTTCACCATTCTACAAAATTACAAAATTAGTTTGTGTATTTTTGAGTGTATGTATATGTGAGAATAGTCCAAAGTACAAATCTTGCACAAAAGAAAAGAAAAAATTAAAACTTATTTTTTCCACACTAAAAGAAAAAAGGGTGAAAATATGAAAGAATGAATTAAAAAAAAGAAACTAGGATCTCTAAAAGGAGACAAAATACAAAAAAAATCTTTTTAAAAGAAAGAAACCAAAGAAAAATACAATAAAAGAAAAAAAAGACATAAAACAAAAACAAACCAAGCTTTTTAGAAGGGCAAAACAAGGGGAGAAAAAAAACTAGAAAAAGAAACAAAAAGAGCTTTCTAAAATGAACATTAATGAAATAAAAAAAGAAAAAAAAAGAAAAAAAGATCATCTTACTTTCTTGGTGCTAGTTGAGATAATTGAATGTCAAGTAGGCTTTACATGTTCCAATTTGAATATCTTAAAAAAATAAGAGCAGGGAAAGCAAATACCTAACACAACAACACAACACAAATAACAATAGGAAACAACAACAAATAGTAACAATAACAAAAAATAAAGTGTAACACATGTATTTTAAGGTTCAATGATGACAATAATAGTTGATGGGAGTGGCAAGTAATAGCAATAATTGATGGCAAAACAATAACTAGTGACAATGATAAGCAATAGCAATAGGAGATGACAAAATAATAACATTAAGCAATGATGAACATCAACAAAGTTCATGAACAACAAAAGTTCATGAATACCAAATCTTAAACTTTCAAAGCAACAAAACTCGTAAACGATAGAATCAAACACAAAAAGTTCACACCTAAAACCTCACAAATCATAAAATGCACAAAACTTCAATCACTCAACTTTGAACACTCACAATTTAACATAAAACATGGATTCACAAAGTTGAAAAACACAAAGGTGAAAAAAAGGCCATGAAACTTTTTATTTCGATAAAGAAAAAGGAAAGGTTGGTTCTCACATGGGTGAGAACTAACGAGTTGGTTCTCATCTTGATGTCATCACAAATTTTAGTATTCACTAGTTTTCATAGTGAAAACCAAGCTTACAATCATGCATGTCACTTTTTGAAAGCCACCTAACGCTATTTAAAACCTCTTAAGGATAGTAAATAACTTATTATATTTTCATACAATAATACCATAGGATGAGCTTTTCCATGCTCATGCCCTATTGGGGTTGTATATTTATTTTCACATATGCTACATTTAAACTCAACTATTCCCCATCCTCACCCATACACATGGAAAAATGGATAGTGTAAAATGAAAGGTATTTAAATATTATCACTTGGGGCCAATCATCATGGTTGACCAATCAAAAGGAGTCATCTCCTTGCACATGGCCTCTTGTGATTATTATTATTTTTTAAGGTGTGCATCAAAAGTTCACAATTTTTTTGGGATAAGCCTTATTCATTGGCCAATCACCCAAATTAAACCAAAAATATCAAAAGTTGAGGACATCCCAAATACTAAAAACATTATACCCAAGTACATGCTTATTTATTTATTATTTTGAGAGAATACGACTTCCCAATTCTAATATTAAAGCTCAAATTCTCATATAATATTCATTCAACAAAACTTACCAAAGTTGAACCAAGTTTTGCACAACACAAATGTATATGCCAAAATTGCACAAAGTTTTTGCACAAGACAAATATACTTGTTCAATTTACAAAATTGTTTTGCAAAAGATTGGTGTACTTGTCAAAATTGAGCAATGCAAGTATCTAGTTCACCAAACAAAAGTTAAATAACAATTTTAGAAAAAGAAAACTTCTTTGCCACCTTCTGACAAATGTTTTCAAAATATTAACATAATTCTTGGGCCAGATTGACACTAATTAAATTATTTTCACAAATGTTGAAATTTTCAAAAAAACATTTATGAAAGAAAATAAAAAATGGTAAAAAATTAGAAAATATATTATTGGTTAAAATTGAATCCTCAAAATTAATTAATTATTTGACAAACATGTATCAAAGTGGCAAAGGTATTACGGTAATCTTCCATCCCCCACCCCACCAACCAACCAACCACCAAAAAACAAAAAAAAAAGCCAATTTCTTCACACCCCCTCCCTTTCTTCAAAAGGGTGTATATTGCCTCACCTCATTGGTTGGGAAGGTTTTTTTAATTCTAATTGTGTTGGTCAACAATTTTTGAATTATATTAATATTCCAATTCGTGATTGGGGTACCTATTGGGGGCATTTTTACCATTCCTAGGTGGGTTTCACACTATTTGTTTATAATTTTTTTTCCACAAGCCATTGTACTATTGTGGGTGGAGAATCCAAATTTTGTAAAGTGTTGGGTTCTCGCCTTTTTTAATTTTTTTTTTCATGAGTAATATTTAGTTAAAAACGAAAATTAAAAAAAACGAACTAATTTTGGAGGGTTTCAATCATCACAAGTGAGAAAAATAGGAAAGAAATTGTCACATTTCTATAATTTGATTTTATTGTGTATCCATAAATATAGAAGATTAATTATTTATATTTCACATCTGATTTATACATATTTGACTAAATCTTCCTTGGGTTGATGACATTTTTTTTACATCTTCCTATGGATGATAACCATTTAGGCTATATTAAATTAGCCAAAATTAGTACTGGTGAGTGCCCGGTTTTTTTTTTTTTTTTTTCAATTTGAGATGTAACCACAATGGCAAGAATCCATATGAAGAAAGAGCCAAATTTGGCTACCAGGTTAGAAATGAATAAAAATATGTTTACAAAACATTAAGCATTTGATCCAAATAAGTAACAATTGATACACAACTACTTGAGATCGATCATGCTTTTTAAAAAACACATTAATAAAATCAAAACATAAACACAATGTAAATTCATAGTATTGATATTCTCATTTATATTGCATATTTCTGCAAACCATACAAAAATGCATGATATTAAGTCAAATTTAAGTAAATACAAAATTGGAAAATAAAAAAAACACCCAAGAACAAAAATTTAAAACTTACAAATAATCATGAATGACAACATGATAGAAATTGCATTAATTCATGCTATTGAAGAACTTACATTTAATTAGGCATGGTAGCATGATGCAAATTGACCTAATTCGTACCCCATTTATTTGAACTCCTATAATGAAACAACCTTAAAATTTTGCAAAGTTGCAAAAATAACACAATCCACTAAGGTCTACTAAGACAACATCTTATAGTAATATACTAATCTAAAAATATTGATATTTTTGATTGATAGACGAATAATAAATAATTAAAAAGTTTTTGGATGTTTTATTTAAACAAGTTTGGGTCCTTGGACATGTCCAAAATTTAAATTATTGATTTTGGGATGTGTTTCATTTTTTTCAATCGTTCATTCTGGCCTTTGGGGACATGTCCAAAATTTAAATCATTGGTTTTGGGATGTATTTCTTTCTTTTTTTCATTGGTTATTTTGGCCTTGGGGAACATGTCCAAAATTTAAATCATTGGTTTTGGGACGTATTTCTTTCTTTTTTTCATTGGTTATTTTGGCCTTGGGGAACATGTCCAAAATTTAAATTATTGATTTTAGGATGTGCTTCATTTTTTTTCATCATCATTTTGGCCTTTGGGGACATGCCCAAAATTTAAATGATCAGTTTTGGAATGTGTTCATGGGTCATTTTGGCCTTGGTGATATGCAACACACACACCACCCCAATAATTTATTTAAATAATATTAATGATTAAATATAAAATAAAATAAATATAACAAATGATTTTATTTATAATATAAAATTCAGTATATTAATAAATAAATAAATATATTAAAAAACTTTTGTATAAAAAGCCGTCAGAACTGAAAGTGTGGTAAGTAATGGTGCCAATTATTGTGCCCCCATATTTTCCGCCATGCGGTGCCGCTGGAACACGCCGAAAGCCACGGCCTCTCAGCGCCCACCCGGCCAACAAGCAAAGCCGCCACCCAACTAGCGTCAGAGGGTCAGTGTTTTTTTTTTTAGTAGCAACAGTGGCGACCATCCATAGCAAGATGCAGAAAATCTGGCGATCGTTTTAATGAAGATTTAGTCAAATCTGGCTATAAGCCAAATATGAAGCACAAATCTTTTAATCATCATACTTCTATATAATTGGCTACACAATGGAAAACGAAATATACGTATCTGGCGATTTTTATTTTTTATTTTTATTTGAATCTTACTTCTGGCGATTTGAAAACCCTTCAAAAACATTTTCATTTTCGAATTTTTTGGTTTTTAATTTCTCTTTTTGGCGAGATTTCGCCAGTGAAAAAAACAGGCCTGCAGTTGGTGGTGAGAGGTGAAAGGCAGGAACACTGTGAAAGGCAACGAGAAGACGCAGGCGAGCCGGGAGCGCACTTGTGAACTCGTATCCACATGTCGTGTCTGTCCGACGCAAAGGGGAAAGAAAGACAAAGGCAAAAATCAAATCGTAAATTTCTCCTCAACGTGCCGCGAGAGACAAGCAAGAGGAGATAGATAGAGAAAAAGAGCATCATTCTATTGTTCCTCTTCTCCGCTTGATGAAATCAACCGGAGGAGGAATTGTTTTCGTTTCTTTCGGCGCATTTCTTGCCTCTGCAAGCAAACAAGCAAAAATGTAGTGAATTTTTCTTCTTCTTCTTCTTCTTCTTCGTCGTCAAATTCACCGCACTGCTGCTGCTGGTACTGCTCAAGTCGGAAGGGCAATCAATGTTGTGCTGAGAAGAATTATTAAGAAGAAGAAGAACGTCTATTAAGAGTGTTAATGAACCAGGAAAATGAAGAAATTGCTAAGTTTCGCACTGGAATTCTTCTCTTCACCGCACCGGAGTTCAACACTTGGCCTGTGGGAAAGGAGCGCTACAGAAGTAAGCCAAAGATAGATGACGTTTCATCGTCTATCTGCGTTCATTTGGAAGTGGAGCTCTGGTTTTTTGGAAATGCTCTGACACAGATATAAGTGTGCTAGGGGCAAAGATTCAGGGCTAATGTTGTTGCTAGCCTTCTCCGCGGTGGATAATACCGGAGGGATTGCGGCTTATTTTCTTCTGTGTGTGTGCTCCTGTTGCCAAAGAAGCTCCAGGTGCTTGAATATGTAGAGGTGTGCGTGCGTGCGTTCCTTCCTTTTGATTGGGCAGACTTCGTTGCTTCTCTCATTTGCAATAGACAGTCCTGTCGAGATTGCGGCCGATTTGCATCTGCATATTGTGCATCTTGGACTGTCGAGATTCCGGTCAATTTGCACCTGCGTATCGTACATCTTTTGTTGCGCAGGAAGAGGCCACACTCTGAATGAATCTATAGACGATGCGATGCGATGCGATGGTCTTTGTTCTCCTCCTTTCTGGTGAGGATGACTCTTTGAAGCGTTACGCTGCAAATGCGGGACAACGGCCAGAGAAGAAGATTCGTCATAGCGAAATCACTGCTGTCGATCCTTTTGTGTCAGTAAGTACTATGTGAAGGCTCTTTGTATTGCGAGATCAGGTCATGAAGTAGAGAATCGCACTGGAGATTGCACTGGAGATTGTTCTTTCCTAGGTCGTCTTCTTCTTACCGTCTTACCAGGATCATCATGGATTGCCTCCGTTGAGCACAAATGAACACAGATTTGCCTGCCGTTGAGAACTGGTTCCGACGCCAAAATGTATCGCGGACGTCGTGTCTGTTTGTAGCAGCACTTTGAAGGCGCTATGTAGCAGAGGCTTGTCAATAAGGCAATTGTAGCAGGCTCATCAACAACAACAGAAGCCCGAGGAGCATTCAAGGAGCATACAGGAAAACGTGTCAAGGGTTTTCACAAAGGAACTTTATAGGTTAATCAGCCAGGGGCAAGCAGTATGGGCACGGGACCAGAGAAAAGCGGAGTGATCGTGAGCGAGATCATGAAAGACAAGCTCTATTTCGCTCCTCTGAATCGTCCTGAAGACTCTGCCATAGTACATCGTCTCCCTAAACCAGCCTCGGGTTTCAACATCGATAATGAACTGGTAAATGCTTCTTTCACAATCATGTTTTTGTCTTCTGAATTTTCTCTAAGAATCATGGCAGAGGTTTGTGCAATCTTGGATTGAGGAGAAGTTGATCTTGAGGATGCCCAATGCTACTTAGAAAACACTATTCTTCTTCGGCCTCTTAAGGCTTGAGAAGGGAATTTTGCAATGTCTCCTATGATCAATATCCTCCTTTTGTGTAGGCAAATTGTCTTAAAGCTGGCAACTTTTCAGCCTCCTTTATTTCAGTTATCCTTGTCATGAGTGGAGACCCAATTGTCAGTAGAGAGCTGGCAATTGCCATGCTTGGCATTCATGAGAGCCTGCTTTTGTTGCAATCCACAGAAGAAGTTTTGTAGTCATGTGCTCTTGCATCCATGATTGATCTTTCTTTTATGTATTTCAACTCCACTACCCATCTACTTCAGCAGTTCAGGACTATATCTATTTTGTACAGCAGGGTCAATTGTGTAACCTCATGTCCTGCAATAGTTTTGTTAATAGAATGTCATCTGATAGAGCCAGAAAGTAAGGATTGCAGTATCCAAAAGAGGACCAATGTGATCCTCTTATGTGATTTTTCTTAGAAACCTGCATCTCTAGAGCCTTTGCTTCCGCATGGGTGTTCAACAGTGCTGTTTGCTGCAATTATTATTAACTTTGTGAGGTGGTCATTCCAAGCAGGTGTATGAACCTTTTTTTGCAGACTTTGGACCATTGAACCTTGCCTGCACATATCGATTCTGTTGGAAACTTCATGGACTTCTTAAGGTAAGTTTTCTCGAAGATTTTTCACTGTTTTCTATGTTACAATTATGTCAACATCAGCCTTAGCTTATCAAGGCACACTCATTAATGCAAAGGGAACCTCTGAGTTTAAAATGCAGATCAAAACTACATAACTCTGTCAAGGGAAGCTACTGTGGATATCTTGTAGCAACTACGAAGTTAGTGGATCTGAAATTACAACTAAATATTTTTTCATCACCTGAGATGAAGTGGGTCCTGACTTGTTTCAATGGGGTCAGGAAGCAGATGAGCAGAACCAATGTGTATTCTTCTGGTGCAGTGCTGAGCCAAAGAAAAAATCAAATGCTGCAGTTCTGGTATGTGATGCCTCTAGGTGTCTCTTCATAAACTCCCCAAAATCCTTTCTACATCCTCAAATAACTTTGAGTTCTTATGCCCTCTCCTACATGATATGTCCATGTTTTATTTGTTAGAAATGGGACTATATTTGTAGAGAGCAAAGGTATGGATTGAGAAGGTCATGGAAGACAATTTAGGTATGTCGTGCATAAGCTTTTATTTGTTGCAGGTTGGAGCTTACCTGGTGCTATTTGGTGGAGTTGAGGCTGAAGCAGCATATCAAACATTGTCTAGGTTCCAGCCATTTATGCCATTTCGGGATCCCACTTGTGGGATTTCCACATACCACCTTAGTGTATATGACTGCATCCAGGTTCGATGTTTTCCTTGCAACTTGCTTTAATGTGCATCTATGCTGGTGCCAGTAGTGGGCAAATGAGGCACATACCCACTTATTCAAAGGTTACAGACTTGAGGCCAAAGGAGGGGTTTATAGTGTGGATTCCTGTATTGGAGCTTGAAGGTCCTGAACCTGAATTGCTCACATGTGTGGGGGCAGTTGTCACATTATTGTACTGACCTACTATACCTGAATCCTTATACAAATTATGCTGCTGCTTTTTGTGTGGTCAGGCAATATCCAAAGCTCAGAAGCTAGATTGGATTGACTTCAACAATTTCCGTCTTGATGAGTATGAGTATTTTGAACAGGTTATTACCTTGTACTTTGAAAGCACACGCATCATTGTGTTTTTTTCTTAGGGTGAAAGTCACAGGTCCACCAGTTCATGACTGACAGTTTTGGTATTGCTGATTTCCACAAGGTCTGAGTAGCTTACATTGCAATACTTTATCTAGTGCCAGGATCAGAGTTCTTTTGAAGCACCATCAATAATACTTGAGACTGATGGGCACTCCTGTGAGCCCTTGTGCAAATGGTTTGCAAATGGACAATCAATCAATCAATTGGATGCCTGGCAGGTAAAAAATGGAGACTTGAATTGGATGGTTCCTGGTAAGCTTGTGGCTTTTAGTGGACCATCCGCAAGACGCTTGGAGGTTCTTGTTCAAAACTAAACCTGTATGTCCATGCCTGTCATTTCAAGCATTGAAAAACTGTGAAAACTTGTCTGGCTTGCTCTGTAAAGCACTGATGTCAGTTTTATTGTCATTTTTCCTGCCAGTGTCAGCCATTCTTCCTAATTAATGTCCTGTATTATTTCTGTCATGGTGCATACTACAGCCTGAACCTGCTCACATATGGTTTTTGCAGATCTATGGGTACAGGACCTTGGTACCAGAAGATTATGTGGAGTATTTTCAGCGGGTTTGTTTTCTTTTCCCTTTTGATGTGGCTATGGATGTGTTAATCACCTGAGCTTTTCTCCTGAGTAGTCTCAGGTCTTGGTGTGGACAAAGTATTTCTTGCTGCATTTTTTTACTCTTTAATCTTAGTGTGGATTTCACATTGTCCAGTGTTCTTTTTAATGGGTGAGATCTCAGTAAGGTAAAGTTGTTCTTTTTATTGGTTTTTGTTGCAGGTAGGAGTTAGCGGCATCATAAGGCTAAATAGAAGAGTGTATGAGAGACGGCGCTTCACGGATCATGGTCTTTCCCACTATGATTTATATTTTCCTGATGGCAGGTCTGTGTTCACTTGCCTAGGGGTTTTCTAGGCCCAGAAAGCAGGTGTTTAATGATGCCCTGATTTGATACTATTACCTGAAAACTATCTAAAATGCTTTAGCTCATGGAATCCACTATAAAATCTGGAAACTCTGCTAGGTATGCAGTGGGTAATCTTGTGAGAAAAAGTGGGGAAAAGAATGCATGTTTGAGCAGAGATATTTATGTTCTGCTCTTTGCAATTTGTGTTCTTGCAACTAGGATTTTTCCCAAATTTGTCCAGACTGGTATGCTGGTGTTATTTAAAGTGATTTTTCCAGACCCAGATTTCAACAATTAGTGTGATCAAGTCTTGGAGGAGGGTTCGGAAAGTCAGGGATAGTGACATTAGTGTTCTACAGGTCTTTGACCTCCAATCCTGTAATTGACTCTCTTGACCTTTTATCTCAATTGGCACTAGAGTGTAATTCTAATTAATGATGCTTGTCTTTTTGCTTGCTTGTGCAGCTGCCCACCTGAGCGAATCGTCAAGCGATTCCTTGAGATTGTAGAGGGTACCTCTGGAGCATTAGCAGTGCACTGTAAAGTAAGCTGTTTCTTGGTCATGAAAGTCATCATACTTAAGTACTCCACAGTCTTGTCTTCTTGGGTTAGCATCCTGTTTGTAGAAACTTGTGATTGGTTAGTCAGATCTGTTGGACATCATCAAGGTTGTTATTAATGAATGCCTTCAAAATTGTTCAACTGTTCTGGCAATTGTTGACATGATTGTATATGACTGCAAGCTTCCAATTTTGGCCCTTCTCCATGTATTTCACCAGAGGAATCCCTTTTTTCTGTCGCTGTTTGGGTGAGTTGTTAATAAAATCAGTTAAGGGCAATTAGTGGGGTTGAATGCAGCAGATGAAAACTTTTTGGGTATGTGCAGGCAGGTTTGGGCCGGACTGGTGTGCTGATTGGCTGCTACATCATGAAGCACTACAAGTTTACATGCAATGAGGTGCAACTCACTTGTCTATGTCCTCATTTGTCTTCTGTCTTATTTGATCATTGAATGCTAAGATTCTCACTTTATTCCTAAATCCGTTCTCTCTTTGTCACTACCTGTGCATGTGCTGCATCCTTGCTAGTGGGATAGTACTGTTGAAACTGTGTACTGATGATGTATTTAATTGCAGGGACTCAACTACATTAAGCATGAAGCAGCAATACTGAAACATGTTTTTGACTTTGTTGGGGGATCACATCTTGGGCATAGGCATTGGGTTATCTGCGCATTGTGAGGCCTGGCAGTGTGATTGGGCCCCAACAGCATTTTTTGCGAGATATTCAAGTTCGCATGTGGAAAGCAGTAAGGATGCCACTGTTATCCTCAGCCTTATTCAAGCTTGAGAAGATCGGAATCCATTTGAGCTTCTCTATCCTTGGGATCTCTATTCAGTAACTCTTAGCATGGTCCAGAATTTAGCTGGTAACAGTAACACTTCTGTCTGCCATAAACACCTGAAATTCTGCTTGCCAGCATCTGTTGTAGTTGGCTGAACTTAGCCAAGATAAGTTTGTGCTTGATCTAAGCTCCCCCAGGACATTTATGGAGCTTATAAAAGCAATGGTAGGATGGACTGTGGTTACCACTGGCTGCTGCAGGCTGGTTTTGTGATGGATGATGAAATCTATAATGTATTTTTGTGTTCTGTGCAGCTCTTTCTCTCTACCTCATTTTTTGTGGACTCTCGCAGAAAATCACACCTGGTTATCTACTCTTCAATTGAAGGCTGAATTTGGAAGGGTTCTTTTGTGCAGGGTGATGCAATGCGGAATCAGAAGGTAGTAAGAAACATGAACAGCTGTCAAGTTTTTCCAAAGTCAGTGCAAGACACTGTTATTTCCATATTGCCAAATCAGCCTGGAAGCGTGACTGGGGTACCATCTCCATCTTCAACACCAAATGCTGGAGGAGCTGCTTGGACACAGGGAAACAATAATCTTTTAGCATCCAAAAAGTACACTGCAAATCCTGTTCTTGGAAGAGACAATGCTCAAGACAGGGTGAGTGATGACAGAAAACTTCTCTGGCCAGTCTTCCTATGAGAGAATTCCTCACAGAAGGCAGCTTCTGGTACTGGATATATCTAACAATAAGCATACTGCTACTTTGAACAAGGGCACCATTGCAGACAGCTAAAATATGATGATCCAAGCCAAGGGGCTGAAAAGTTATGAGCAAAATGGAACCAGATAAGGAGATAACCATATTTGACATAATTTGGATTTGTGCTCATTTCGGGAGATTTAACAAGGCTTACACCACAAAGGAGAACTCTTTCAGGGGAAGAGTCTGTAGTTGATTCAAACAATTGTTATCACAATACATGCTACTCAACAACCATGCATGCCAGTTTCCAATAATTGCATCTCCATAGTTAGTTCTGTCAAGCATGTGCTCAGATTGAAGTAGGGAGAGAACTGATCCATGATGGAGCCCTGGTCTCACTACCCTGTTTACAAGTGGCAGGAAATCCATGGGACCAGTGGTTTTGGTCAAAATTGGAAGGGTGGAGTAGCTAGGCTCCAAGACCACACCACTCCAAGGTCACCTCCACAACAGTTGAAGATATCAGCTTTGAGGGATGAAACATCTGAGGTGCTACATCCTTGCTCTTACATGAGATGATTAGTATTAAATTGTTCCAGTTGTTTGGTGGTGCATGATCCTTGTAGTTGGTGCCATTTTTGGAGGTTTTCTGTCCTTCAGAGAAAAAACTGGGCAGTTTTGTAAGAGGGTCTGAAAGCTTTTCCTTTGAGTCCAAGACCATTCATTCAGCCCGCATACAGAACAACATAACCTCTCAACACATATGACATTTGGATACAAAGTTGGCTAAGCACCATATGTTACAATCACTTTGATCTTCAGCAGCAATATTGTCAGGTTGGATCCCCAGATTTGCAACTTAGTCTTTGTACTATGTTAGCCTCTCATAGTTTGCTTCTGTGAAATGTGTTTCGGGATTGCTTGCCAGGATGAAGGACCTGGGAGCATCAGAGCAGGAGAATCAAGGCTTTTCTTTGTGCCTACCCCTGCACAGGATCGTTTCTCACAGTTGGGGGGACAAAGGGCTGGAAAAGCAGTGAATATTGAAACTTCACTTGGTGGCCTATCCATCAACTCCACTTGTCAACCTTCTTCCTCCTACCTCTCCACCAAGAGCATTTTCCACTCTTCTCCCTACAACAGCAGGCTTCCATTGAACAACAGTATCAGGCGCCTATCTTCATATCGCATCACATCAGTTCATAGTCCAGGCATCTTGCGCAATGCCACAGGTGCTGTATCCAAGGTGCCTGCAGGTGGAGGTGTGATTGTTCAGAGGTTACTCAATGCAGCAGGGCAACCCAGGAAAGTGGTGATGCCTGTTGGCCAGGAGCGAGCAGCACCACCTAGTCAACCTCTTACAAAGAGAAGAGAGAACTCACTATCCCACAACCTGACACCTGCAAGCAAAAGCCTGCAGTACGGAAGCTAGCATTGATATGCTGAAAAGTCTTCACTTTTCAATTATACTTTGGAGGAAGTAGAGGCTTTTGAGGTGTGTCCTCCCACGTTGCTTTGCCAGGCCTTGCAGCCGTGTATGATGGCTGGATACCATCATTTTTGAGGTTGTGAGTTTCTGATGTGGTGCTACATTGGACAGCTGTAATCCCAGCAACCCACCTCCAAAGGTTTTTCTGTTGCAATTAATCCAATTCTAACAAGTTCATCACCACTCCTGTACAGCTGATGATGTAAGTTCTCTTTCTGGACAAAGCTCACATGGATTTGACATCTTTGTACATGTATTTGAACTTTACCAAGGCAGAGAGGTGTAAATAAAGTGGGGGCCAATTCCCTCAATAGCATATTATTTCCTTCAGCCCTGATTTTCACAAGCTGAAGAAAGTCTCTCTCTCTCTCTCTCTCTCTCAGTCTGTCTTCTCCCAAGCAGCCTTGTGAGTTATCTCAGACTATCTCCCTCAGCAAGAGGATTTTCAGTTGGGAAAATCTGCCACATTCAAGAGAATTTCTTGTAGTTTGCTGTTTGCAGTGCTGAGAACTGCCATAGGAATTGTAGGTATTGAATGAGAATCATCAAAACCTACATGAATCTCTGGATATTGCTTACATGTATTGCCAGGTATTTATTGCAGAACATTACTTCTTCTGTTTCAGGGGTTTTATCCCCCAAGGGGCGTCTCTAGAGCCTGATCTTTTGGTGTTACAAAATCAACACCTTTGCAACTGCAGGACGATTTGTGTGTGATTTTGATAGTTTTGATAGTGTGGGTGCTGATTTATAAACACATGACACTGTTCCAAGTAGACAGTATCATTTCCATAAGAAAATCTGGTTGTCTATATTTGTTGGTTCTCTCCTTCAGGCAATGATCCTTGCTACAAAATGGGTGCATTCTTTTCGACTTTTCCCCCATCTCCTTAGCTTGCAAAGGGGCAGATTTGCTTTTTACATTTGTGCCCCTTGTGTGGATCCATGTGAGAAGTACAATGGGACACAACGTGCTTGTGGGCACCCACACCAAATAGTTGAAATGTTTTTCACACTAAATTAGGTTCCAATCACAAACCAATCTTACCAAAAAAAAAAAAATAATAAAAATCCTACACTTAAAAAACCTAATAGTCTCAATTGGAAAGTATTTCATCAATAAATATTTATTGTACTTGAATCATGATATGGAACGTTTTAACTATCAATGATATCCCAAATTTCTTTTTTAAAGAAGTGTGATGTACTTGTCAAGAATCATGGTGATAAGTATAAGATAAATTGGGTTCAAATCAATGACTTCCTTCAAGATTTAGGGAAATCTTGGGGGGGTGGGGGGGGGGGAAGAAGATGGATTTTCAAATGTTTTCCTTTTGTCTACTTAAAATAGTCAAACCAAAGATATGAAAAGATGTTTTTTAATTTCAAAAGTCATGTTTCCTTATCAAATGTCCACCAAATGTTTTGAAACTTGTTACAAGTTTTAATAAACTTCATGCAAGAAGGTTCATAGTGTTCAATGATTCAAATTTGTTTTTACATGCATTTTATTGAATTTTGATTTTCAAACGTCCTTAATGATTAAAGTAATTTACAATTTGTGATTGTAGTTGAGAAAAAATGGTTCAAAGCAGAGTACATTTGATCATAATGTAAAGTTTGATGCAATTTTTTAAATGTTTATTATATGGATCATATAATTTGGGGCAAAAGTCCATTTTGTTTACATTGTGACACAAAGCATATTGATAGGCACAAAGTTACATTTTTTTAAATTTGTGATCTGGATATTGTAAAAGGCAGTGTTAAAATACGTGTGCATAATTTTGACACTAAATAATGTAATTTTCATATGCTATGAACTTTTGAAAATATGGTGTTTTTCACATTCAAAAGTTCATAGCAATTTCTTTCAATGTAATTTTGATTTACATGATTTTCATTGATATATTTGGGTGAAAATATATTATGGCGACCCCTTTTGGGTCATTTTTGGGTTTAGTGTTATAATACATATAATATAATTGTTTCAAAACTATGGTACATTTAATTTTGGGTATCAATGTTAATTTTTTGGGCTTTAAAATTATTATTTTTACAAAAATAATGTTATGTATTATCATTTAGATAATAATAATAAATTTATGTTATTTATATTGAAAGATCAATGGATATATTTATAATATACATTGGAATAATAAGGTCGTTGTTTTGTTTTGATTACATTAACTTAAAGATTTCATTAGTCACTAAAATAATTAGTTTTAATGGAATTAAAAATATGGCCCATCTAGCTATGCTTGTCCTTTTCCATGTGAATATGATTACTTATCATAATTTCAATTTATCAAACATTTATTGCATCTTCGTTGAAAAAACTCATTTTTTGAAATATTTTTTTTCAAATTAGTCACATGGTATCTAAAAATAGTTCAAACTACGTGAAATGACATGATTCAAATTACCTTTACCTTTCATAAAAATAAAAAATCATTTAAATTGTTGTTGAGATGTGTTTGCATTTTTTAATATATAGGTACATTACATTTATTCCATAATCTAGTCCATTCTCCCACTTTATAGAATAAAACGAAATAACTTTTTTCCTAATACCTACCTAAATTATATCTAACATAATATATAAAAATATTGTGAAAATCAAACATCACATCCTTGTAAAGTAGTATAGTGTGACACACCCCAAAGGAGGTCACCATGGTATGCTCTCACCCATTTTCACCCTAAAACCGTCCATGAACAAATACAAGATCCATCATTTAGTCAAATCAAAATCCATTAATTTAATTGTTGCACTTTTTATGGTTCAACTTCAAAAGTTTCTAACTCTTGGGATTTCATAAGTTTTTTATAACAACAAATTAGCCCATGTAGATATTTAAGTCATTTATTTGAAAATGAGTCCATATTAACAAATCTTAAGATATATAATAATATATATAGCAATTGCAATCACACCCAACACATACACACATACCAACAAACAACAACAAGAAAAGAAAAGGAAAACTACCTCGATGACACCAAAGTTAATTCACCCTACCATTCAACCCAAAGGGATCATGATACAATATAACTCATAAGAATATGGGACTTGAGCACCAAGTTTCCCTTATAGAATGGGTTTGTTCTAGTTGAAGCCTAGCACTAGATGCGATAGGCACATCTGAAAAATAATCATGTATATGCACCAGGTAGTTGCAATATTATAGTGTTACATGTCTTTATGAATATGCATGTATAAAACTTTGCTCAAGTACAAGAGATTGAGTTTTGATACTGGAACAATGATTTCAGCCTTATATATTGCGATGAAAATCTCGTCATACAAGTTTGGTTTGCCCTATGGTTCATGCAAAATTCAACCAAGTTCTCTAAATTTTTTCAAGTGATGGAAATTGAAGCCTGGCAATATTCTCCAGCGTGACTATCTAGCATGACTATATTGATACATGTTTACACGGTGCCATGTTTTCTTAATTATTGTAGTTGTTATTAGGTACCACTGTATTGCCAATTTGTATGTATCTAAATTACATATAGGTAAAGGAAGAATGGTACCGACAATGAAGCCTCCCCTAAAGTCGGACGAACAGTTGCTACAGACAGTAGCTAAATATAGCACTGCTCTCAACCGCCCTAGGGTTACCCTCCAAGAGTGCATGTATATGGGGTTACAGGAACTCGTACTCCATGCCAGGCAAGTGCAAAAAAAGAACAGTGTTCAAAAAACGCATAAATAGGGGTTGCCTGTTAGTGGCTTGAACCAGAGTGGGAAATGTGAAAAACCGGGGGGGGGGGGGGGGAGATTGACGAGGTAAAGAACCGAGAAATGTGAAGGACCGAGGGGGGGGGGGGGGTCGACGGGGTAAACAAATGAAGTGGGAAATGCGAAGGACCGAGGTGGGGGGTGGGGACCAACGGTTGTTTGAAAAGATAAAAGGTTTTTAAAAAAACCAAAAACATGAACCAAACATTGTTGAAATAACACACCTGTGCATTATGCACGGTGCACACACTAGTATCATGGTATATTCCTTGCACCCAATAGCACATGTCAAAAGCATATGTACTAAAGTGGTTTCCACTTTGACACGAATAACAACTTCAGATTTTCTTTCTTTCATGCACATCACTTGAGTTTTTCTGTACAAGGTTGTCCAATTATTATGATTTAGGTCACCATCTCGAATTCACTACTTTCTTCCTCAAGTACAGACCCATTTGCTTTTGCTGAAAAACACTCTTGAAGTAGATAGCACACACAGTTTTAAAATGGGCACAGGTCTCCCAAAGATCGGCTCATATCCATCTGTTCAAAAAGGATTTTGTTCAATATTCGCTCACAAAGTTCCTGAGCCAATTTCCCCACAAAGTTACAAACTACCAACCATAGAGTTGAACAGAAACAGATAAACGAACTATACTAAGAAAAAACATCTGGAACAAATGTTCACTACTACTAGGGTTCTTGACATATAAATGCCTGCAACTTGTTGCAATTATTATAACAATTATAGGTGGATTCTCAGCTCCCTCAACATATTTGAGTCAAGAAGCCTCAATTCAAGAACTTTGGAGCTGTAAATAAATAAAAGATAATGCAAGTTGCAAACTGTTGGAGAACAATGTAGTTGTTAGATTTGGCAATTTCATGATGTCAGTTCCGAAAAATGATTGAGACACATTAAATTAATGTAGTTGAAAGGTAGCTCCATTTTTGAGAAACCTTGATTCTAATTTAACCTACCACCCATGATGAAGAAATATCAAGAGAGAGAACAAGTTCTAAACTGTGCACAGTCTGCACTCTGCCATATTATAATGCAGGTGCACTGCATCTGACCTCTTATAAGCTCCCTGGCAGCTGGCATGTCAGCTCTCTATTCCAGGCTCATGTCTGAAAAACTTCTTTGTGTGTGATTGCAGTGATCATGAACGCTTCCTATGCACCTTTGTCTTTAAATTTTCAATCTCCTCAAAATGTTGACTACAATCCAAAATTATGTCAACCATCTGCTAATAATTTAGTTCCATGATCCAACTATTGTCCATTGGGAGAGACAAAAACATCCAAGGATATATACAAACACGCAAAGATTTGCTTGGGGAAAAAAGGGATGCTACATCACTTGTTCTTGAAGATATTTTCTTAAAGTTCAAGGTGAAAGCATGATAAAGTAGACCAAAACATATATAGACTTCCTGGCTCAAAATCTAGTATGACCCAGTTTTCTACATAAACACAAGAAAGTAAATTCAAAACTTGATGTAATAAGGAGATAAAGAAATGGAAATGAAAAAAAAAACTTATGCACTTTGCAGCAAGGCTGGATTTGCAATGTTGAGGAAAGAGGAGGATCAGATCAGTTGTTAAATTGAAATTATAGTTGTGCACAAGATCAGCTGGATCATGCAGAGAGAGAGGCACCTGGAAGGAGGAGGTGCATGAAATTATATTATTCTGTGAGGAAACTAACTAGCTAGTAAACTGGAGGATATATGCCCGTCAGCCAGCCTGTAGGTTGAAGAAGCTGCTGATCTGAAGGAACTGGACTGCAGCTGCATGCTCATGTGAACAAAGCTTGCATTCCTAGGCCCATCATTCTCTGGGCTGCATCAATCATCAATGAATTTAGCAAGCTTTTCATCTTCATTAAAGATCAACAAATTGTATTTCCTATAATTTCCTGTAGCAATTAAGAAACAGATTAGTTCATGTTAATGCAGATCTCTATGCCAAAAAAAAACCTTATAATAATAATAATAATAATAATAATTGCTATATATATAAATGCAGAGCCTTGATCTTGCCAGAAGTTGCAGCTGGATCATGAGCTGCTAGGCTGCTTCAATGCAAGCTTTTGTCCCGTGGTTACCTGGTGAGCACCTGGATGCAAGAGTTAGTGCAGGAGCTCATGATGGTTCATATTCAACTTGCATGCAGCCCTAACAACAGGCCTGATCACCACCTGAGATGGGCCTGACGTTCATCTTGGATAATTAAATCTATATGATCACAAGAAGAAGAAAAAGAAGAAAGCAAAATCAACCTGCGAGGAGTCATGAAATTACAGCAGCTACAGAAATATGGAAATGGATTTTCTTGGGCTTTGAATATTGATCCACGCATTCATGAAGCACCAAGCATCCATCGATCACGAGAAGCAGTACATGAGCTTATACCGAATGAATTCATACCATCTAGTACCATGTATATGATGCAGGGAATATGATCTGCAGCTAGCAAGCTGCTCATGATCAATTATATATTTTAGAAGAAGCTTGCTGCTGCTGCAGCAGCACTAGCTAGGAGGCTCATGCAGAAGCTGCAGCCAGCATGCACAATATGATTGATCCAGTTAGTGCAAAGAACCACTTCCATGAGCTCTCAGCTTCGACCACTGTAATTCATCAACCTGCAGCTCGACTGTACTACCGCACTAGTTTAATGTCTAGAAGTTGGTTGCTGCAAAAACATGATGCATACTAGATCATGATCTGCATCAATATGCATACTGATAGTCATGTAAAATATGCATATGATCTCCAGTGCAAATTCCACAACTGCATCGATCACCAGCTGGTAGCGTGCATTAAGAAGCAGCTAGCTAGCTAGCTGACTCAAGGATTGATGAAGCTGAGGCTCTGATCAGCTCTAATTGTGTGATCCCGCACTACTTATCAGGCGCTGTAGCCATGCTTGGAAGAGATGTGTCGAGACTGATCGTCAGCTGCAGCTCGACCAAGCTTCCAGCTGCATTAGAACCAATGCAGTCATGCCATGAGCTTGGTGATATATACATCGGAAGAATTTTTGTTGCAGACGTTGCAGATCATGAGCTGATGCAAAGCAGGTACTTACAACTTGCTCTCGATCCTGCGGCACTCGGTACAAGCTATAGTTTTTCAAGGGAAAGCGGCCTGTGCACAGATGGATCGATCATGCAGCTGTTTGTTATAAATTCACCTAATTAGAAAGTTGACTACTTGGGGCTGATCCAGTACTGCTGCAGCATGAGCGACCTTGCAGTCTTGGTTGGACCGCTATCACCAGCTCCAATTGTCGAATTGTGCTGATCTGGAACACGACTGACTTCCCGCGAGCCCAGTATCATATTTGATGTCGTAGAGGATCTGCTAATTAGACTAGTAGACGTACTAGTGTTGCAGTTATAAGTTGGATTTGGGATCCAACATTCCCTTGTACTCGACCCTAGTACTGCTGTTTCATGTGTGGATCCGTACTGATCTGCAGCAGCTCCGGCAAGAGATCGAAAAGCTGTGATTCCTGCTGCGGCTGGAGGCCGACTCGAGTAATTGCAGCAGCTTCCTGCAGCTTGCAGAACCTGCAGCTCTGCATGCGGAGAATTATAATAGCTTTGCTTCTGAAGAAGCTGGATACGCGAAGAATAATATCCATCAGCAGTACTAATTTGGGCAGCTCGTCGTGCTGAAATATTCAGTTCATAATCATGATCTGCACGCCGACCTGCAGCAGTGGCAGCACGCGATTCATTGCTACCTGCAGCAGCAGCAGCAGCTGATACGTCCAGTACCACCTCGCGGCCAGCAGCAGGAGGTAGAAGCCGATAATTCTCGACATCAGGATCGACACATGATCTGCTTCGTATCCTTTGGAGGTAGGCGGACATGTCCAATTTCGGCTTAGTTTCTATCAGAATCAAGTCACGCTTCTGTTCTTCCCGAGAAAGCTTGGCAGGCGTTAAGACTTCAACAAGCGGGTGGGAAGGACCGATCGAGAGACGTAAAGATGCATCGTGATCGGTCGGAAATAGCTGATCAGTGATCGTCGCGCATGGACCGGCTGCTGCAGGTTGATGATCAGAAGGAGCCGCTGTGGCACGAGTACCATAGTTTTGGTTTGTAGTCGACGAGTTCACGGATCCCGGTTGCAAATCGTGGAATCTTGCAGGGTCGAACCACATCGGCGACCAGTGCGAATTTGCAGCACGAAGAAATGGGCCCGCCTGCATCTCCTGGAAAAGCCCCCCAGCTCCTCGAGGACTTTCAGCCCAGGAAGTGGCGGCAATCGAACAGGACGCGGTCGTCGACCTAGCTGGATTGAATTCTTCGATCCCCGCAAGGCACTGACGACTTGGAGCTGCAGCAGACCATGCCGCCGCTGCATACTTTTCTTGAACCGAGCCCTGAAAGTCTCTAGGAGCTTCTGCGTATTCAAGAGCTGGTGTCAACAGATTCCATCCCGACATCAACTGCTGCTGCTGAATATCCGCGCTCATCTGGCCGTGATGATCAGTACATGATTCTGGTGTTCGACTCATGTCGCTGCTGTTTGCGACGGCAGCAGCAGCTGCCTTCTCCTTGGCCAGGAGCGCCATGCACTTATCGTGGTGCTCGATAAATCCCTCTACCCTGCAGCAATTGAAGAGAACATTGCGGCCAGCTTGCTTGTTTGATTTCAGATACATAGTGATGAAGGATCTTATGATCTCCTTCAAGATGACGAGTTTTTTTTTGGGGGGGGGGAGCTCTCAAACATTTCATTGGAATAGGACACGGGGCGGATTGATCCTGCTACCTACAAACATTACCCAAGGCTTGCAGCAGCTAGCTTACCTGGAAAAAACGCGACCGCAGTCGCAGGAATGGCCGCGGGTGCCGCAAGTCTTCTGGTGAGCTTTGTAGTCGGATTGCACAGCGTACTCTTTGGAGCACTTGGTGCATTGCCATTGCTTTTCAGTACTGTGCTTTCTGCGGTAGTGTTTTCGGATGCCCACAAGGTCGCCCAGCGCATGGCAGGCGTTGTGATGCAGACAAGACTCCTCCGGACATACGTATACGCGCTTGCGCTGCTGCTGCACTTCGTTAGTCGAATTAGCAGCAGCTGCTGTAGTACTACCCCTCTTCAGCAGCGTCCACGGTACCTGTAGCAATCACGCGGCAGCACGTCCGTGATCCACTTCTTCTACGATCGAGCCAGCAGCAATGCATTCAAGGATTCAACCTGCAGCACGACATGCGGCTGCTGCATATCCATCTTGCTCGAAGCCCATGAGCACCAACCTTGCCGGATTGCAAGGACCCGTGTCGAGTCTCGACTAGAACCATAGAGAAAAGAAAACAATCTGCAGTCGATCGAGAGTGCGTTCCAGGGGGAGTGGTGATCGACTAACCTTGTGTCGGCGTTTGTGCATCTGGAGGTTTTGGTCACGCTGGAAGCCCTTGGTACAGATCTCGCACACGTATCGATCCGACTCCAACAACTTCTTGGGAGTCAGTGCGATCACCTCCGCATCCGCATCTGCGTTTACGCTACCCAGGAAAGATCAAATGCAGCAGTGCACACATGAGTACGATCAAAGCTCTACAATCTTTCAACTGATCTGATGCTGGTGCCGAGCAAGCTCTTTCACTAGATAGTCATGATCTATCTCTAGTCAGAAGAAGTAGGTATACGTACCAGGAGTTCCTGCAAGTCGTCGCTTGCGCTTCTTGTTGATTGTACCATTGGCGCTAGTCGGAGGAGGACTAGCCGGAGTCGACAAAAGATCATTAGGTGGACTTCCGGCGAGTGCAGGTGCTACCGCGCGGGCAGGAAGCTGTTCAAAGAACACAGGTCGAGAAGCAATGTGATCATCATCAGCAGGAGCGCCAGTTCCATCAGATTCATGATCAGACAGCAGCTTGATCATGCAGGCGGCGCTTGACGATGTGCTGCAGTCTTTGCTGCTGCTGTAAGTAGCTATGTCCTGCTGCATCATTCCTCCTCCTAGCTAGTTAACTTGGAGTTTCCAAATCTGAAGTAACCCGCGGACGGCCAGCAGGCGCGACAAGAGAAATTCTCTCCGTCGCGAATCGGTTGAAGTTTGGATTTACAAATCGTCGATGGGAAATGCCTTGTGTAAACTCTCTCTCTCGAATATATAAAGCGTTAGAGCCGTAAGTCGATGCAGCTCGACCTAGAACCATCAGGTTATCATGCGTGCAGTACTGTTGGAGCTGGTAACATGCTGGCGGAGAAGACGACTTCTGTTTCGTCACAGAAGAAGCTGAAGCCGCTGCTGTCCTACATGTATGAGCGTGCAGGAATTCCCGACTTCAGTGCGGGAACTTGCGCAGTTTCAGGAGGTTACTGCATGTACGCGAGACTTCTTACGGACTTGTTGACGTGCGTGGTTGCCTGCTTGCTGCAGATGCCAATCTTTTTGTCCACATGTTCATAAACTCTTGTGCGCGCATTTGTAGCCAGGAGCTCCTTGACTTTTCTGGAAAAGCGCAGCAACAGCTAGTAGCTGCAGTTATTGACCCTTGAGGAAGCTGTAGCTAGCGCCTCATTGGAGGTCTGCAGATCATGCATCTTGTTGCTGGTAGTGGAGCCTGGGAGCTTGCTGATTTCCAGCCGCCACTGTCGATCCTGATCCCAGTCACACTTTTAACTTTATCTCCTAGGCAGCAGCGACAGGAGCTGCTCCTCCGATCCCGGATGAAGATGACTTCCAAGATGCGTGGTCCCCCATGGACGAAGACAGAACGTACTAGATCAGCACAAAAGACGCGCATGGACCCACTAACAGAAAATGACAGAATAAGGAGCACTAACGAGGTACGCACTCGACTCTTCTGGAACTCCTAATCGTGAGCGCTAGGTACTAGTCTCTCCTCGAACTAGCACTAGGTTTTCCGAAGCAATATCCAGCACTAGTGATCGACACTAGTAGAGCAGAGCTAGTGAGCGACACTAGAAGAGGTCGCGGGCGGCAGCAGCAGCAACTCTTCTCGACGATACAGATTGCGATTTTAAAGGGACTCATCATGAGGTTTGCGTGCTTTTCCCTCATCTTTACGGAGGTCATTAGAATTTGCTATTGCAACTACCCTTTTTGCAGGTGCTGCCAGGGACGTCTGTGTCTGCAGCTGGGCTATCTACTGTCTGTCTGTCTCCACGTTAGAACTCACTCGAGCTGTGGAGGGTACTGTTTTCCATCGGAAGTTCGATATTATTATTGTGGTCGATGCAAGAACGACGAAGAGACTCCGTGAGACGCGGGAACGTATATACATGTCCTTTTCTTGTGAAAAAAGAGAAACAAATTAAAACAAAAGGAGCTGCAGTCTGAACAAGTATCTCAGTTCCTGACCTAATCCGTTTGTCTCATCTGCTGCTGGCTGCACGCGGGCTGTGTCTTTGGCAACAGCAGTGTGGTAAACTTTCTCTAGAGCAACCGGCTAACCAGCAGCCACGAGCAGAAGTACGGACTGCGGTTCTCCTGACTGCAACAACAACAGAAACTCGGCGGATCTGCGGTAAGCTGCTAGTGATGAATGAATGAATCCCCTGCAGCATCATCCCAGCAGCAATAGCTCCTCCAAATTACAAAACTTCCAAACTTCTGATAAGTTGAGTCGTGGTGGTGGTGGCGGTGGTCTAAGGCCAGTTAGATCTTTGTTGATTGCACTAGCTAGCGGCTAGCGGCAGCAGCAGTTTGATGGGTCCTGCACATATCTGCTGCTGCTGCATCAGCGTAAATCATAATAATAAATCACCCCACTGCATGCAGCTAGCTTCAGCAGTGCAGATCGACATCTAATATTGCAGCAGCTAGTCAGCCGCGTCATGACGTCGAGTCCATGACCCACGTCAGGTTTGACTAAAATGAAGGCTGTCTAGCTAGCTTCGAGCCCTGCAGCAGCGGCAGCTTGAGGCTGCTGCTGCTACTACTGCTATACTGCAGTTGTAAATCCTTAACTTATACTAGTGGATTTTTTCATATGAATCTCTATTGGATCTTCTTCTTCTTCTTCTTCTTTGCATATATATGGATCTCTGATCACTGCCTTTGTTAATTGCAGACGTTAAACTCCAGCAGCACCAGCAGTTGGATCCGCTGTGCATGAGCAACAACAACAACACCTGCAAACCAGTAGCTAGCTATTACTTACTGTTGATCAGCATCTTGACACAAGCGTGCAGCCAAAGACTGAAGCTGCTGCTATTACACTGAACGCTGAAAGCGCTTAGGCTCTCCCTCTCTCTCTCCCCCCTATAGGTCCAAATTCCCTGTTGCACCGCCACCCATTACCGCGAGACCCGGCGCCGGGCTGCCTGAGAAAGAGAAATAATATTTTCGTCTTAGCCAGTGGTTTTTTTTCCCTGGCGAAATTTCGCCAAAAAAAGAAAGTAAAAGAAATGAAATTAAAAGTGATTTTGTAGGTTTTCAGTAGCCAGAAGTGATAGCGGAAGGGAAAAAAAAAAAAATTAAAATAGCCATATACTTGGATCTCCTTCCTATCCTACGTGTAGCCAATATTATAGAGGGATGATTAAAGAATTTTCATTTATTTCTAGTTTATAGCCATACTTTGGTTAAAATCTTCCTAGGGATGATCGCCACTTTGGCTACTGGGATTCCCAGCTCTCTGTTAAAAACAGGGAGGGAATTTTATTTTTATTTTTATTTTTTACCGACGACAGCAACCAGTCAACAGAACATTAAATGGCGAAGACTGTCGACTTGACACTGTACAGGACTTTTAAATGGAGTTTCAAACGGTCAACTCGATCGTCGTCGACTCCCCACCGACGACGACGACACGACGTCCATCGGCAGCAAGGAGCGTCGTGCGCGACATAGCAGGCAGGTGCTTTCTTCCAACTCCGTGCTCCCGACGTCGCCGACGACGACGTCCTTCGGGACGAGCGTCGCCCGGCGAAAGCGCTTTCAGCGGTAAAAGTTTTGTTTTGTTTTGATTTTTTTCACTTGGGGCAGTGTTTTGTTTTCGCCGAATTTCCCTTTTTTTTAATCCGGAAAAAATAATTTCGACACATTTAAAAGGACTTTTGTGCAAAAAAAAATTGGTCCTACTTCGCCAGATTTCGAAATTTTTATTTTAAATAAAGAACCCCAGATCTCTACAACTGGTTCCAGCAAGTAGCCAAAATAGAAAAGGATTCTTAAACATTTTTACTTTCATATCTGTTTGTAGCCAAATTTGGCTAAATATTCTTGTGCATGATCGCCAGTTTGGCTATATCACAAAATTGAGATAATTAGAAAATACCTTAGCTCACCAAATGGTGTTTTCTTTTTCTGAAAATGATGAAGAGACTGTTTTCAGGGTATTTCAGTCACCAAAATTCTCATTTTTAAAGTCAAAAAATCTCCAGATTTTACTGTATGTTGCAACAGGTAGCCAAAAATATGGAAGGAAACTGAAATTTCAGAAAGGAAACTGTAGAATCTGGAGATTTTTCTAATTAAGTTATTTTCCCACTAGTTGAGCCAAATGTCTAAGGGACATTTTTTTTCCAACGTAATTTCAACTAAAATTTCTCTTTCTGAGAAAACTTCATCATGGCTTTGACATCATGAACTGAGAGGAAAACACACATATAAAAGGTTTAAAAACACTAGATAATAGACAATATATATCCCTATTTTAGCGACAAATATGGAAATTTTGATCATTAATACGTTGACAATATAACTTATAAATGAAATTCTTGAAATAATTCTCAACTTTTTTTCCTATCAGAATTTTCCATGAGCTTTTAACTGGTAGGCTTAAATTGATGTATCTTTTAATTGTATATAAATTCTATCCCCGAAAGTGAATAGAAAATTACATTATTCTGAAATTCATATCATTTTCATAAAAATATAAGTGACCTCTTTTTTATCTGCCATAAAAAAAGAGAGATTATTAATATTTTCATTAGATTTTTTTTAATATTCACATAATACATGAAATAGACATTGATTCTTATCACTAATTGTAGTTGGGTTTAATTTTGAGGGAGGAATAAGAAAGTTCTTCTTCAATCTTCTTCCCCCAAAGGAAGAGGATGATGATCATGATCATGATCATAATATAATATCCTGACTTGGTATCTGAGCTCATGATTTGGATCCTACTTTGCACACTTGTTAAAAAGATTGACACATTCAAATTTTTAATATTATCTTTTTCCCAGACTAATAATCATGTGGTTACCCTCCTTCTCCCTTAGGAACCAAAATGACAATATTTTATTATTATTTATGTACATTAAATAATAAATTTTGTGTTTTGACTCATTATATACAACTTGACTTGCTTTGTCCCATTATGAACATTATACCTTCTGTTTTTGTTGTTGTAATGTTATAGTCTTGTGAATAAAGCTAAATTAGCGTGGCCAATGCCCTAACGTTATTTTTGCCCCTATTTCCTGTTTATTTTCACCTTGGCATTCTGAGACACATTTTGGGACCATGTTTTGGGGTTGAATTTTTCTTATTCCCCCGCCCCCATTATCGAACAAAATACTAATACACGCAAAAATGTTGAGGGGTAGTCTAGGGTTTGAGTTTGAGAGTTGACAATTTCTTCTCCCAAACTTTGGAAAATTCTGGATTCCAATAACACTAAGATCAAGGGTTTCAAAATGTTATAGGGAGGAAAAAAAAAATCAATCAAACTAACACAAGCCAGTTTTTGGACTACACAAGGATATTATTAATTTTATTATTACCACCACAAGAGGCTTGGAAATGAAGGCATGAAAATATAATGGTAATAGAAATCAGCTCACGGAAGGCCACTAGACCCACCACCAATTGAACACATTGGGACACATTGGGACCCAGAAAATTGTACTCTTCATGTTCCCTCTTCCCCCCCCCCTCCCCCAAAAAATCCTTAGCTAACACCAACGCTTTTGAAAATAAAAGTTTGTGAACAAGAATGCTCGGGACAAAATCCGTTTGTCTTGATGGGTTGCAAGTGCAAAACTTGGTCCCATTTCAAAACAAATGACGAGTAATTTCTCTTGGGTCGTGACATAGAGACCAAGACAAAATTGTCGCCAAATTCCATACCCTGTAAGTAAGCATCTTGGCAACTTTTGGTTTTTCTTTTTGGTTTTAGGCTGACGGTGTTTCTAGCCAATGGGATTCAATTTAAGTCATTCTAGCACAAATATGATTACTACAATTTTAGGAAATCCTCCTTTTATTTATTTATTTCTTGGTACAGACTCACATTAGTAACTTGCACTATTATGTTTGGTAAGCATCATCCAAAGGGAAGGTAGTGCAATTGGATGTGTTTAGGGTTTTGGCTTTGCATTCACCTCAAATAGTGTTATTGTGTGAAGTTTTGTAGATTACCATGATATGATGGACCTTAAGCTCAAATAATTCTTATTGTGTAAAGATTTTTTTGATTAACACAATAAAAATTTAGTTAGTATTTAAACCTTTTTCTTTATGCGATTGCAATAAAAAATTTAAATTGTTCTTCATAGAGGTAGCCTCCAATAGGGGGGGGGGAAGGGGGGAGAAGGCAATATCCAGCTTTCTCAGATGAGTCAAAAATCATACCACTTGAAAGTACCTTTTTATTTCAGCCCATATGGGCAGGAGGTCATGCCGGCCACTACAATGTGTATCTTAAATGTTAAGTTACTTCTCCTATGATTTCAGATAGGATCAATCTTTTGTGTACCTATTTGCCAATAATTTATTAGTTAAAGAAAGAATTGTGTGCAAGTGAAGACGAGAGGATGTGGTCAAGTACCCTCTCCCCCACCCCCACAAAAGCATCAAATCACTCTAATAAATAAGATCGAATCGTACTATGGTATAGTGGTGGTGGTATTTAGTCATGTTGTGAATTGTTTTAGGTGATTAAATCTTGTGAGAAGCGAGTTTGGATTTTAGTTGGGAAGATATTACCGTAATATTTTGGCAGATTTGGCACACGAATGTCTGTCGAATAATTAATTTATCTTCACGTTCTTGACTCGGGTCTTGGGCTTTTAATTCTTTGAAAAAAAAACAATAAAATAAATTTCTTGTAAGGTACTTTTGTTTCAAACTGTTTTAGCAATCAAGGTATTTATTTGTTTCAAGCAATTTGAAATGTTTCAGTGATAAGGTATTTTTTGTTTCAAATAATTTGAATTGTTTTTAGTGGTCAAGTGAACCTCTATTTAGTATCCTCCCATCAAGACAACCAAAGATCAAATTTGACAGATTAAAAATAATAATTTAATTTATGCCAAAGCCACCGACATTTAACCTTTGATATATTTTTCTCAACACGAATTAAGTGCGTACGACATGATTTGTGGGAAATTTTCTAATTTCTAATTTTAAGATTGAAAGGTAGAAAATAATTTTCAATTTCTAGCTGGAGAAGTAGAATTCATTCTCAATTTCTAATCGAAGATAAGTGTGGGTATGTTGAATGGTCTTGGGTATCGCAGTTGTTTCCCCAGTATTATTCATTCATGGGTGAAGTCTTAGTTTGGTAGTTCATCAGTCATGGTCTTAACAAGTTGGTAAATGGTGGTTTATCGGCTGGTTTTTTTAGGTTATTTAACCTCATTTATGCCCTATGGAAATTCCAAAACAAATTCTGAGTTTTTTCATTCTTTGCACTAGTGTAATAATTCCTAAGAAAACCCTAAGTTTGTTCTTGAAAAAATTTATGAAAAATTTATGAAGGAAACCAACACGACATTACATTGTCAATCCATCTTTTGGGTAAGTAGGTAGGGAAGGTAAGTGGTTACTATCTAGGTGAGGCGGTTGGTGGCTACTAGCTAGGTAGATAGATGCCTGTGGATGGTTAGTAGTTAGTACATAACCAAGCACCATGGTTAGCTGGGAACAAGAACAATACAATGAAAAAGTATTTCCCATCCACACACCATTCATCCTGAATGGTGCATGCGTGGCTGCTTTTGACCCCCCCCTTTTTTTCACACGCATAATTTCACCCAAAAAATATTATAAAAAATTGAAAATGTGGAAATCAAATGATCGTTGAGGATTTCAATCATCAAAATTCAAAAAAAAGTAGGAACAGAAAAATATAGATGCATGCTTTTTTTAAATAAAAAATTCATATCTGGTTCACAGCCAAATTTGACCAAATAAAAAATAATTAAAATGTTCATACTCCTATGTTTCAGTCAATTAGGTGCCTAATAATATAGAAGGATGCTATAGAAAAGCAAAATAACTCACTTTGTGGCCAAATTTGCCTAATCTTCCTATGAACAATTGCCAATTTGGCTACATCACAAAATTTATCCAACCGAAAAAAAAAACGCCATTGGTGCTGTGGCTCACCCAGCCCTTTGAAAAAGCAAGCAAGCAATGCTATGCATGAGCAAAGCAAACGAAGTGATGAAAAAAAGAGTTGGTTAAGAACTACTAGACTAAATATGTAGATGGAGACCAGGGAGATCTGAACCCTAACCCTAACCCTAATCCCATTTATGTTAATTAACTTAGTTTGAATCCATATCTGGCTCCCTTAGCATTGAGTTTGGACTGAATTAAGTAGCATCCATCAGGTGTGCTTTGGAACTTAAGTGATGTGAGATGAGAGAGGAACTGGAACTTAGTTAATTCTAGGCCAGATTGTCACAGATTATCAGAGAGGTTTTTGTCATTAGAGGATTGATGGGCCCCAAGTACTACTACTCTTCTGTGTGCACCCAGACGTCATCATTTATTGGCTCTGTCCAAAGAGCCAAGAGACTATGGCCTCTGGTGTAGAGGATTTTGGGCAAAAAATTTAGGCTCCAACTTGACCCAATGTGTGAGTGACATCTGGGCTCTCCAGACAATTACCATAGTACCAAGCTGGTTAGACATTAATTCATTAGTTTTTAAAATTTTAACCCAAGATTTCTGAAAAATTATGTACTTGTTATTATCATGCTCAAAATCTGAAACAAAATCACAAGCACACTAGCTTCATTATTTAATATAGTGCCTACTTGAAAATTATTATTATTTTTACTGCCAAAAGTAAATGACAAAATAATAATAACAATAATAATAATTAGGCACCTTGCTGCCAAACCAGCTCAGGTACTACAGTATGTGGTGCATGGGCATGTTCCCTGGAAGTGCATGCATCTAGATGAGAAGTTCTACATCCAATAAGGAAAGTTTCTAGTTTGAAGTTTGAAGCTGCTGGAAAGGACAGAGCCACTATGTGATGTGATGAGCCGGTTGTTTGGTGCTTTGTTAGTAGCCAAAGAAAAAAACAAAAAACAAAACTTCTTCTACAACAGCCAATTTATGTCTTGGGTAATGGCCATTTGGGATGAACCAGCCAAGCCTACGGGTGGGTGGGTGGGTGGGTGGGTGCAACAAAGGCTGGCCATTCATTGTGACGTAATTGGCATCTGATGAATGACGATTACATGATGTGATTGGCACTCATTAGCGATTTCTGTCACATTATTACGGACTTTGTTGACTAGGTATCTGGCTTACACCCGTTCAAAGTTCTCTGTGCTTGTAGTCAGTCTCATACATACATTTGAAACGGCAGTTGACCCTGAAAACTTTTAATGCAAAGGGCAGAAACTCTTCCCAGTGACAATTTCATAGGCTTTAGTTAGTCTGTAAGTTTGGGAAAATTTTCCAATATGTTTTTCTTTTAAAATAAAATAATAATAATAATAATAATTTTCCAGTTGGGAAAGAAGCTTCCTGGATGCTGGAAACCCAGGCATCAACTATAGTAAATGTCACGACAATCAATAATATAAATAAAGCTTGTATCACCTATTTGCCTAGGGCTCACTTACAAGGTCATACAAGCTGTTGTATATTTCCCTCAAAATAACAATTCTAGTTGAAATTACATTGTAAAAAACAAACTTGTACAAAATGTTCTCCCAACAAATCCATGCAAAAATTTGCCCAAAAAAACTAATGCCTACAAAATCAGGGTTTTTTTTTTTAATTTTAAATTTATTATAAATTTTTTAGACTATTTTTTTAATTTAACACAAGTTACAATCATTCATAAGATGATTTAGCCAAATTTGCTAAAAACAAAACATAAAGCTAGAACAATTTACAAACCCTTCAATTTTCTGGCTACCTAATGAAACCTGATGTAGAACCAACCATTCAGGCCACAAAAAATTTCTAAATTTGATAATCCTGAACCCAAAAAAGAAATAGATTGTTGCCAGATTGAAACAATTAATAATTAAATAATTAAATAATTTGAAAATAATAATTCCCTAAATTGCAAAATTTCACCACCAAAAAAAAAAAAAAAACTTTGTATGCGTGATCACCACGCAGAGCAGAGTTTTTTTTTCCTCAATTCCCTGACTGAGACAGAGTGACAGGCATCCCTTGGTACATTTCGACTTAACTGGTGACTCTTTTCTTTTCCAGAGAGCTCATAAATGAATGGCATGATTCTGGCAACACCCTCCCAAACAAAAACCAATTTTCTGTCAATTTGGCAAATGTTTCTTCATTAAAAAACCAGAGAATTTGTGAAAAAATATTCCCTTTAAAGGAATTGTGTGACCTTTTGCCAAATTTTTGCCCCAAAAACAAGAAAAAAAGACTGATGCAGAGTAGAAAAATTCTACCAGTTCTTTTAAGTTGGAATGATAACAACAATAGAAAGGGAAGGGTTCAATTACTAGTTCAAAAACCCTCCAACCCCAATTTCATTATTACAAAAACAAAATGAACACAACAGTTTCTAGCATTGTCAGAAGAGGCTGACATCAGTTAGTTGTGGAAAGTAGTAGTAATAGTAGTAGGGTTTAGGGTTTAGCCTAGTTTCCCAAATCAAGAACAAGCAAACAAACAAATCCAAGCCCATGTGTGAAGTTTCATTTCAGAGGCTCCATAAATGGCCAATTTGATGAGGAACTGGGGAAGACTCTCAAGTGGGTGTGATTTTAATTAAGTGGAACCTCTTTTTATGTGGGAGCTAGAGTAGTAGTAGCAAGCCAAACTATAAAATTGATTGAAATTTTTGTTAATTTGCACTTTGTTTTCTTTTTCCTTCATGGGAACCAGACTGTGGCAGAGCATATTTGGTTCTTGGAATTTGCCATTACTCTCACTACTACCACAAAAGGGTAAAATACTAAATACTTTACTTGAGTGGAATGAGTCAACCCTCATTTGGGTACCAAAAAAATCCAAAGCTTCTTCTTCTATTGCTGTCTATCTGATCAGATGACCTAACTTTTTGTTGTACACCTTTTTATTTCCTCCTAGCCTACTTCTCACTGAATCATTTGTGTTGCATTGAAGTGATTTAAGTAGCCTACCCTCAGATGACTGAGCTTTTCCTTTAAATTTTTTGTTTTTTCCCTTTTCACTAAACTAAATGTGTGCCAGTGTCTACAGTAGAGAGACTAGAGACATTTGCAAACTTTGGTGACCAAATCTGCAAGCATGTAAATTTAAGACACACAGTAATTTTGTAGCAAGTAAATTAAGGCACCCAATTTTGAAGCATGCTAGAGCACAGGCAGCTAGGCCATGCTTACAGCTTAAAAGGCAAATAAGAGGACTGCCTCCCTCACAAGTAAAGATTAAAAGAAAAAATTGCTAACTTTGTGCAAATGGGTTATATGTAATAATAAAAAAATTGCCCCTTTGTCATGCTTCTTTTGAATGTCTTGAGTCTAAAATTTGTCATAAAAAAAAATACTTATAGTGAATTAATCTGAAAGACATGCATTGTCGATTGTCATTTTTCTTCTGCATAATGGGGATCTTTTAATGTACTATGGAATGGTCAAGCCTCTGCCCATTATGCTGGGTAATGTGCCACGTGAGTCCATCAGGGCATCTGGGCTATGAACCCAACATATTGGGCAAGGGCAAGCCCATTGCATGACATGGGGCTAGAGTCAACAATCCTCCTCCCCCCTTCACCCCCCCCCCCCCAAATTATTCCAGAGATTTTTGGTCTCTTGGGTTGCGATTGTATGATCATCAACAGAAAATTATGTCATATAATGTGGGCAAGAAAATGATGGAATCTGATGCCCAATACCTTAATGTACTAGACAATGAGCTCCCTAGGGGGCTTATGGGTCCTAGCAAGTCCATTAGGGCAATGCCAGGAGTGGACTAGGACCCTGAATCTACCCCGGACTGCCCATTATTGTGTGGTAAAGCCAAAGAACTCATTGGGAAGTCCTCATTGGGAACTCATTGGAGCAGTGAAGAATTGATGGGCAGGCTGATTCAGCCTCCAAATGGATCTTTAATTAGGAGGCCTCACCGTCGTCTCAAGCACGAGAAGGCGATTGAACATCCAACGCTCCATTGTGCTGAGACATGGTAATGTGGACCCATGAGACACTGTAATGTGGACCCAATATTTTTATTATAGGCTCAGTTCCATCAAGGGACAAAAATTATACACTGGACAACAACAGCAAACAAGCCGTTGTTGGTGCCATTTTTAATATCCACTCAGTTCCAATTGAAGAACAAAAATTATACACTGGACGACAACAGCAAACAAGCTGTTTGTTGGTGCCAATTCTAATATCCGTTTGGTTCCATCAAAGAACAAAAAAATATACACTGGACGACAAACAGCAAACAAGAGGCTTGTTGGTGCCATTGTAATAGGTAGCTGGTGGAGTGGTGAAGGAACTAGCACAAGCCTGCACATCAACCCTGTCTTTCAGCCTTGGCATCAGTTGCAAGTCAGCAAGCTTTGTGTGCATGTGCCCAGCCTTATTCGAGGAAGTATATTTCTCTACCATGGATTTGGTTTGAAGAGTTACTGCCAAGCCTGGCCCCCTTCAAATTAAAAGGCCTGAATTAAATCTCCTGCCTCGCCTGGCCCCCTCCCCCTTCCTGATTTCTAGGGTAGAAAATACTCAGACATACACTCCGGACAAACAAATCAGGTGTGGCTTTTTTGACTGCACTGGGTTGTTGCACACTCCAGACAAACCATCAGGTGTTGCTTTTTTGACTGCACTCGGTTGTGACACTGCATGTTTGACCATGAAAAATCCTGGAGCAAAAACCCCCTTTCTTTTTTTTCTTTTTTGTTTTTCTCTCTCAGACAAACACCAAAGGAACAAGGAAGGTGCACAAGTTCACCTCTATCGAAATCATGTGGACAAGGGATGGATCATCCATGTTGTGCCATTGATAGGGAAATTCTGCAGATGGATACTCTAGTACAAGGGGCAGGTTCAACACATGTCTGTCCAGTAATTCATCCATCCATTCATTCATTTTCATGTTGAAAAAATGGAATATTTCACACCATTCTTCCTTTTCCTCCTACACAAAACTTTTTATTCTTTGGGATTTTATTTTATTTTATTTTTTGAAAATTTCAACATTTTTCCAAATAATATACCTAATTAGTGCCAAGGTACTATGGTAGTGATTTTTATTTTATTTTTGGGGCACAAGATAATGATTTCTTCTTCCTTTACTATATTCTTTTGTATAATTTTCCCCTATTGGGTTTATGTACTGTCAACTTTAGTATTGTCGCAGCTCATTTTTTCTTTCCATTTTTTCCAGCCCATTGAGAGCCTATTCTTCTTCTTCTTCTTCTTGGTTTGGACATTTCAATTGGCCTGCCCACATCATGTCATCACTTACTTTTATATGTACTGTTTCCTCCCTTTGCAGCACAGAAATTTTCATTTCTGGCACATAAATTTGTGTTTGTTATACATTTTATTTTGTTCGTGGACCGTTCAAGAGAGTTGAAGAAATAAAGTACCTGCATATCTAAAGCAATTCAGAATCCGTAGAATTAAGCTCAATTGTTTTTTTTCAACTGGATTTTGTGTTAAGAAAAGTACCTCTGTAGTAGACCAAATTCTCCCCCATTCATTTTCATGGCAGCTTAGTGGAAGTTCTCTTTGGAGTATTTCATGAAATTTGCTTCATGGTTAGGGTTCTTTTTTGTTCTCCTTCAATGTTACGGCATTCAAAGAGAGATTTCACATTAAACGATTACAGGTTCATAGAATACACACAAAATTTGCTATTAAGCCAAAGGTAGAGGGGAAATGTGGCAATTTATTTTTTTTAAACATTTTTGAAATCCGATGATTTCCCCCCCCCCCCCCCCCAGAACTCAAAGAATCTACAATGGAATACTCCCTATTCAATTTATCTTTTTTGTATTTTTGCGAAATTTAGCAGAAAGAAATATGGCTGTTCACAGTTTGCATCTAGAAGGGATGGTTTTTTTTTTTTTTTTTTTCATTTTCTATTATTAATATTAGAGTTCGTTCATTTCTTTTTGCTACAAAATTGAATAAAATATGATACAAATGTCAAAAGTGGGTCAGATCATGTGCATAGGATTTGTTCAACCCTTCTCTTTGGACGAAAGTTTGTTTACAAATAGATGCTAAATTTCCACTTCTTTAGCCCCATAATAGGTATTGTAATCTTTGAGCACTACAGCAATGCATCATCAGGTTCAAGGATCATGTAAACGCAGTATGTTTTCTTCTTTTTTTCCATTTTTTTAATTTTGTAAAAGTGGATGACTCAATTGTGGATGAATGCCAACTGAGTTGACATTGAGTTTCACCTTGGTAACCTATCCTCTAAAGAATAAGTCTTCTAGGGTGTTTGGTATTGTGTTTAGTTTTTCATAATTTTTTCATATTGAAAATTTTGAGGAATTTTGTAAAACATTAGCAAAAGTAGTTGAAATTCACATTAGGAAAAAAAAGGTCAAATTTTTCCCAATTTTCTTTGTTGAAAAATTGAAAATAAAACACTATATAGGATATGAATGTGGATACTAGGTAAGTAGCATGTAGATGGTTAGGACATAGGTCAGGAGTAGTGGGTTGTTACATTGTTATTACATCTATGTATGAAGGAAAGTAGTTTGTTTGTTTTGTTTCTCATGTTGAGATCTCCCAAATCATGGTGCCCTTGTCGTGCTCTTCTTACCATTGGAAGGCCCTCGATGAGGGCCATAGCAAACCAGCACCCACCAATGTACCAATTGACTTTTATGTCAATAGGATGGGTTATGTTTTCTCATCCAACTCACGACCCTGCTTTAACCAACATTGTACCACAATGAACCTTTTCGGGCTGCTCATTTTAACCTTTTTCTTTTGGCCAATCTTTTTCCAACCTTCACCTCCAAGCTAGGTATCCTATTGACTTAGCTACACTATTGACCTACATCTTGGCCCTACCTACTAACTAACAACCAACCCCTTACCTAATCACCCTATCGACCTACTCTCTATCTTTTCCTAGTTAAACCTTGCATTTTGACAAAAAATTATCTATTTTGGATTAAACTTTTATTTTTTGATAAAAAAAAAATCTCTTCATGGTTAAATCTTTTGCTCTGAACAAAACCTTTTTATTTCTTTGTCAAAACCTTTATCTCTCAACAAAAAGTTTATATTCTTAATTAAATTTTTACCTTTTGACAAGAAATTTATCTTTTGTCAACTAAACCTTCAGTTTTTGGCAAATTTTTTATCTTTCTTGACTAAATCTTTTGCTTTCAACAAAACCTCTTTATTTACTTGCTAAAACCTTTATTTTTCATACTTAGCTAAACTTCTATATTTCAACAAAACTTAATCTTTTGTTGGCTAAACTTTTATTTTTTAGAAAATCTTTTTATTTTTGACTAATCCTCTATATATTATTGGATAAACCTCTACCTTTTAACAAAAAAAAATTTAATTTTTGGTTAGACATTTACATTTTGAAAAAACCTCTATACTATCCAACTAAATTTCTATTTTTTTAGCAAATCCTATATACTAACTTTTACTTACATATCCACCCACCCTCCCACCTACTTACATACCCACCCATCCATCATTGTGACTACCTAGCATTTGAACATTGTCAACTTCATCAATGAAGTTATAACAAAAAATGCATGAAACAAACCCACTAATAGTTATTTTAAGTATTATTTGAACCCATCATGACAATAAACTATTGACCCCAAATGTGAATATTTCAATCACAAGAAGTTTTTCAAGATCAAATCTAAACTCCACCTCCACTTTGGACCATTTAATGTATCATGAGTTTATTTAATCAAACAACAAATATCTAATTTAATTAAACAATAAGCTTGATAAATTGAAAATAGGGAGACAATAAACATGTATGAATTTTTGCACAGTTTTCTATAAATGGAAATGAATCCTAGGTTGGATTTTGAAGGGAAATTTTCATGTAAGTAGTTAATATTTATTTTTAATTATTAGTTTGTAATAACTCAAACACAAAATCAAATTGTACTTCCAACAAATTACTATACAATTTTGAATTAAAATTGTATTTTAAATTTACATTTTTGTACTTTGCACAAAAGAAAACATACTCCTTCAATGACATTTTTTGCTTCTTTCAAAAATCCAATGTGTGCAACATATCAACAACAACAATCACCAAAACTCTATTAAATGTCTTAATCCTTAAAATCAAATGGGTGAATAGGTACACCCCAATCCTCCTTCCAAAACCTAAATTCAGAATATACTTATTAAATATGCTCCTTAACCAACTACTTTCTTCCTTATTATTACTGTGATTTTTTTTTTTATCATTACCCCTCCTATACTTTGGATTTCATCCTTGAAACCCTTGAAGTTCAAAGCATAGAAAACATACATGTTAAGTATTACTACCAAACTTATTATTTAGCACCTACTTCTTAAAATATTTGCATGCCTATAAATGGATGTGGGTATCATCACACTAACATAGAGCATTAGCAATTGTAATCATTGTTAATTTTTTGTATTTTAATTATTAAGAAAAACTACAATTGAATTTTATTTCACAATATTATTTTCCTTACATTCATATACATATTTCAAAGAATGAAAATCAATCTAATGAGTAGAATATACACCAAAAAAAAATTATATTATGTAACTAGTGTCTTTAAATGATAATCCAATAATAAAAACACAAAAAACATAAATTGAATATTTGAAATTGACAATTTTGAAAAAACTATAGTATAAAATTTTAAATAAATAATTTTAGAAAATATTTGAAAATTTTAAAAATCTTCTAATATGATGTGTTGAAAAGATTTCAAGAATATGTTTGAAAAAACACATGTTTAAGGTGGCAGGTGTGCATACTATTAGTGTATTTGGACCTTTGTGCATGAAGTTGTGCCTCTTGTTGTAGGCTTTTTACCACAAGTTTATGGTTGTGAATCATGGAATTGAATTAACTATACAGTTATCATCCACCTCTTCTGTAAAATGCATATTGCATAGTTATATGTGTTTGTCACATTAAAGGCATTTTTAGAAACGAATCATGCATTCTCCTTGTCAACATTGTTAAGAAACCTTGTAGTGCTAGCTAACTATTTTGAGAGAAAATCCCTCATGTTAAAACATTCAAGCACAACACAATCTTAATCAATACCATCATCATTATGCCTTGAAGAAAAAGACCTTCGGCAAATGCCTTTAGTTGTTCCAAATGGTGGCCTTTTGGCCTTCTTCATCTACTCTTGGTTGCCATGAAAAGCATATAAAGCCCAATTAATGCCATGCCCTTTTCTTTTTTCCACCCACCCCAAAATAATTAATGTTAACATGTGGGTGAACGTGAATAATTGTCACTTACAATTAACTTTGGTTACTTTTGTGATTGGAAATCACATCACATTTTTTGGTCACATTTATGATTATGTTGTGACTATTAGGTTTTTCATTTTTCCAATTGAATGACTTTTCACACTATTTTCATCTTAATCCCTCATGTGGTCAATTAATTGAAAAAGTGACCAAAAAGTGATAATTAGTACTTATGTATACATTATAACACTAGTAGAATTCTTGTTGTTTTCCACTAGTCACTATGCAATTGACATGCAACTAGTTATCATTTACAACTATCTTGGTCATGTTTGCGATTACAAATTTAGTATATATAATTTTTGGGCCATACGATTGTGTGTGCAACTAATGTGCAACTAAATGTGTACAACATGGACATGTGTCGTAAAAATAATGGCCTAAACTAATACATACTTAAATTAGTATAGTTATCTAACTAGGCTATGTATAATAGTATTATGTACTTCTAGTATTAAGGTGAAACCCATGCTAACTAAGGTTAGCTTAAACCAACCATGGGTATATTAATTTTAAAAAATTATTATCCATAGCTAAATTATTCTATGCTAAATTAATTATGGCTAATTGACTTAAGCTAAATTAAATTAGTTTAACTAACCATAGTTTAAATACGTATTACAAGTTTTCAAATTTTATTATAATTATAATGATAGTCAAGTGTGTGTGTGTGTGTGTGTGTGTGTGTATATTCAATAAATATTATATACTTAAATCTACTATTTATGTTAAAATATTTATGGTAAATAGGTTACACTAATTAGCTTACAAGTACCCAAACATCCTAAGTTAATTATTAATTTAAGTTGTGTAATAATATTTAAATAATATCTTCATTATAAGTAATCATAATCATTAAAAATATCTTAAAATCATCTTTGAAGTGCAAATGAAATGGAGTATTGAAAAATTAACAAGAAGAAAAATAAGAAAAATAAGCTTTCCAATTTACCAAACCTTTTTTATTTTATCTTTTTTCTTCTCCTTAGACCCCTCCTACTTTCAAACCTCATAACTTTCTTATTTCTTATATATTCTTTAAAGTGTTATAGGAGTGCCACCTAAAGTTCTACAACCATCTTAGAACTTTAATAGCAACAAAGCAACATACAAGGAACTTTTTGGGTGTTTAAAAACTAGCCTTTGTAGTGTCCAATGGTTTTGTTTTTTGAGTTTTTGACCCTCTTTACTTTGGGGGCCCATAACTTTTTCATTTTTAATCCATTTTCAACAATTTTTAGTGTGTTAGATGCACCAAAAAGAGGAGTTGAACTTTTGTTCAGACACCAAAGGCACGGAGCCCTCCCTAGGCTTGATCTACCTTAATACAATAGTTGCATCTAATGTGCAACTAAGTTGGTTATGAGGTTTACAATGCAATTTTTTTGTCCCATATCTTTTTGCTTTTAATCCAATTTTGGATAGTATATAAGTAGGTGCAATATCATTATACTAACCAAAGACCAAGTGCCATTAGGGATGAACAAAAAAAAAACCTAAAATAAAATTGAATTACTTTAAACCTACCTATATAGCCTAAGCCTAGCTACTTTTCAACCCACTTACCTACCTAGGTAAACATACCTACTTAATAAGGTGTAATAACTACCTATCTACCTAAGCACCATGTGTCAACATCTTATTAACCTTAAATTGGATGATTTAAATTTCATTAATTAATACTTTACAATTAAAAAATAAATGGCCTTAATTGCCATGTGTCACCATATAATTGATGTTTAAAATGGACACATGTCAAATGGTCAATGAACATTCCATGGTGTACCATGTGTCATCATCCTAGTGGTAAAAAATTTAAGGATTGAGATTAATCCATTGAATTTTTAACTTTGAAAACACAAAAATCGTTTTTAAATGACAAATTTCTACAAGCAAGTTGTTCAATTTTTAAACGTGTCATATTTTGATTAGTTACACTATCGTTGTAAGGAGAGTTACACATAAGGTGCAATTACATTTGGATTGGTATGTATCGATGAACACATATATTAGTAGTGTATATAAATGTTGTATATGTAGTGTCACATGCAACTGAATGTCATGTGCAATTTGTTTTAAATAACTACACGAATTTGTAGTTGCAACTCAGAGTTGTAAAACCCAAAATTTCTACCAATGTGTATTCCAAATCTAATAATGTATATATATGTGTATGTTAATTTCATGGATTATTTAAACATAATTTGAAATTTTATATACATATATTATATTTATATTAAGGAATATATATATGTTGAAATTATTCAAATTATACTGAAACATGAATATCATATTTTTAATCTATAATTAAAATGAATAACTTACAACAATTTTACTATAATTAGATGAATTGATGAATTTAATGCTAAAAAAATTTTAATTTATTAAAAAAATATTTGAAAATTTGTAATTATATATTTCTAATAAATAATTATTGTTAAAAAAAATCTCGAATTTTTAATGCTTTCACAAAAATAAAAATAAAATAAACTAATTAACGTAAATTTGTTGTAATTAAATCATTATTATAATTAATCTATAAATGTTTTAACCATTAAATTTATAATATGAAAAATAAAAATAAAATTTATAAAAAAATAATGATATTAGTATAACTTATAATTTATAATTAAAATCCATATTTATTTATTCTACTTTAATTCATAATGTAATTTGAATAATTACTGTAATTACTGTAAATCAATGTATTTATTATTTAATTATTAATTTATAGTAAATAATTATTATTCCAAAATAAAATTTTATACTAATTATTAGTTATCCTAAAGTGCTAAAATTTACTTGAAAACTTATTGAATACATAATAAAACTTAATAATCATAATTTATAATTTATGATTAAAATTAAACTTTTAATTTTTTACAGTAATTTTATTACAATTAGAGTGATTAATGTAATTATTGTAATTTCAATAATTCAATTATACTAAATTATTATATGTAGATCTTTTAATATTTTATTTACAGTAAATAGTCAACATGACAACATAAATTTCTACACTAATTTAAAATATATATAGTAATAAAAAAATCAAAATAATTAAAGGAAAAATATTTTAACTCAAATAATTAATATAAAAACTTTGTGTACAATAAATATATGATGTATAATTCAACATAGTGTTCATAATTTATAACTTATATTCCAAATGAAAACCAATATTTAAAATTTATAGTCAATATTTATTAATAAATTGATATTTTATTTTTTATTAACTAATTTATGTATTATGTATTGAGTACTTGTAAATAATTAGTTAGTCATTTAAAAATCTATAAATTATTAGTAGGATGATAGTGAATAGCTAATATTATATATATAATGTTTTATAGATATAAATTAATTATTATTTTCATAATTAGTTAGCTAGGTAGTTTGTCATTTAATTAGTATTTTAGTTAGAGATTGAAAAATGATAACAAAAGATACATGGGGAAAGCTTTTTAATTGTAACCTAGTTTGTAACTAATTTGCAAGTTCAAAACCTATCCCATATTGTTTGTTCTACGCTCCCATTTTGAAAATTATATGAAGAAGGTGTTTAATTTAACAATATCAAAATTAAAAAATTGTGACATATGGAATGAACGAATGAAAAAGCTTAATCCAAAATAAAACGAAAAATCTTTATTCATCATTTTAACTTCCCTAAGTTTCTCTAACCTATTTTCTCACCTTTCTACTTAAGTAGGTAGTTAGGTATGTAGTTTAAATAGATGGGTAGGTACATAAAACTATTAACCTATCTATCTATTTAAATACCTACATTCCTACATAAATATTAATTTAAACTTATTTGTTCTACATTTTAACTAATGTGCCACATGGCATATACGTATTGTGCCATGTGTCACGATCTAAGACCATCCAATCATATGAATATGATGGTTAGATTGGATCTCTTTAATTTTTCAATTTCAAAATGCATTCGAATGTCACCATGTGTTAATATTAGGGAGCTCCAAGTGACAAAACATTGGTTGCCACCTAAATAGTTGCAAAATAATCACAAATGGCCATCCATATAAATGAAACCACATTAATATTTTCTTTAAACCCTAAATCGTAGAAATTGGATGAAAATATATAAATATTTTCCATGTGTATCCATGGATTGATGACATCATCATAATCTCATCACTATTTGTGATTAATTTGTGCTTGTGATTAATTTTACATGACTAAGACCTTTTAATCACAAAATGTCGCTTGTGACTAAAATATAATTGTATAGCCTAGTTGTAATTTTAGGTTTTTCTTCTAGTGATGGCTTTTAGACCATCATGCAATTATTACATTTTCACTTTACATTGAAATTGTGGATTTCCCAACACAATGTGGGTATTTCATTTAAGGTTCCCATCAATAGTGTCGATTTTAGATCATCATGTGGATATTGCATTTAAGTTACCCACAAACAATGCATGCATTTAATATAAACATGCATGTATTGCATTTTTAAATCTATACTACTCATTAGTGAAGTTTTAGATCTCATTTTAAGGTTTATGATTTAGTTGAGAATTGTGAATAATCATTTACAAGTGTAGGCACATATCATATTGTTTTTCAAACATGGGAAGGATTCCAAATTCCCAATCGATCAAGTTTCAAAATCCCACTAAATTTTAATGTTCAAACACAGATTTAGTCTAAACCATTGGCATATGACATGAAGATCAGAACAAAGTGTAAATGTTAATGGACAAAGTTTACACTTCTAAGGCAATATTTACACCAAATTTTCATTATTACTATGCATGCATTTTTAAATTAGACACAATGTATAGATTCAAATTCATCTCCTAATATAAATTAGGTCAATTTTATTAATAATTAAAGTAGTTACTTAACACTAATTCAAATATGGAACACCAATTAATAACTAAAGTAGGAACTAGTATATTGAGTAATAACTAGTTAGTTAAAATTTATCTAGATTCTAACTTAACACAATGTACAAAAATAAAATCAGCACTTAATACATGACAACATCTAGTTAACAAAATAAGTATAGATTCTAACTTAACATTTTAAAAGGTTAAATGTATATTCAATATATGTTAATATCTAATCAATAAATAACTACAAATTAACATCAATGAAAATCAATCTATGTTTATTACATATTAATATCTAACTAATAACTACATATTAACATTTATAGGGTTAACATTGCCCCTTCTCTAATTGAGATTATGACCTCATAAATCCTTGAAAAAGCAAATCTAAACTCTTTAAAAACACAAGTTTTGATGTTTTCATCCAATACCACACAACACCAAAACATGTCTTTCACGACTTGGACATTTACAAGTAATATCCTAATTTAGTCATGGAATCATATATCCTTAGTCATATACTTTTATTCAAATTTGTGACCACATTGCAATCACATCATGATTACATGACTAGATTAGGACTGTTTTGTGACTACATGACTAACTTACATACATTAATAACCTACCTATGTTAGTAATTTAATTAGGTGTTAACTACCTACTAACTCTTTATCAACTACCTATAAAGTAGTTAGTACCTATGGGCTAGTACTACTTATTATCTACCTACCTACTACCTACTACTAAGTACCTACCTACCTACATATTAGATAGGTAGTTTCTATATGTACCTACTACTAGGCATCTACCTACCTAATAGGTATGTAGCACATACATACTTGCCTATTACCTAAGTACCTACTTACGAATAGGTACCTACCTACTACCTACTTACTACTACCACGCTAAGTACCTACTAGGTAAGTTCTAAGTTGTTAAGTAAGTACCTAGGTACTTAACGTATAAAGTAGGTTAGAAAAAAATGTTTATAACAATATGGTGACATTTTTGTCATTTAAAAGTCATGCAGTGCAATGTTTAAGAGGGGGTTAAGGACTTCTTTCTTCAATGTGGAGGTGAAGGGTTCAACTCCTCACACTTGCAACTTAATGAACTAACCTAACTAGCTTAGCTTGCTAATTAATCTAACCTACATTCCTAGTAGGCTAGGGCATACATTCTAATATATAGGTTGGGATTTTAACCTTTATACCATTTTACATGGCATGGGTGGAGAACATATTTATTTCATATTTATTCCAATGGCCATAATTTATGGATCTCATCAAGCATTGATGACCTCCATGACTTTACAATTGCAAAAATTATAGTCGCAAATTGTCTTGCGATTGAGCCACATTTACAGCTAAGTGTTTTAAACATGTGTTATTTGACTACATAGTCATGTAATCATAGATGTTTTCCATGACTACAACCTAGTCATAAATTAAGTCACAAAAAACAACTTTTCTTGTAGTGCCAATTCTTGGTAACCAATCCATCCAAATGAATATAAGATCTAAAACAATGACAATGTGGATGTGATTCATGCTATGAAAATATTAACATTATTAAAGACTATAAATGATTAGAATAAAGTAATAACCATTGGATTTTTTGTGGCCCTTTATGGTTCTACTATGGTTTCAGTAGAATGTGTGGTTTTTATGGAATGTCACAAATATATTAAATAAAAAAAATTAAAAAAACCAAAACACACTCATGGGGCACATTAAACAATTCTCTGAAATTACCCTTATACAACTATGAATATGGGTTTTCACAAACCATTAAATCTTCTATGAATCCATCAATCATTAATGTATGTTGATTAGGTTATGCATTTTGGTTATCCTCCCCATCAACACACCTCCATGGAACTTCATCACATAATACTTCTAGGTGAATGCGCAATTGAATGTTTCAATATCAGCAGAAATTACACTCCCTACAAGTCGATACAATGTTTTCTAAATAATTCAAATGAACATGATTTTTACTTTTTAAAAGGTTATTATAATACATCTTCAATCACCTACAAACCTTCCCAAATTTATGTGAAAACTTGTATTTAATGTAGTTAATGTCATTTTTAAATTTGGAAGTCCTAAAAAAAACCCACAAAGTTCCTTAGGAATAATGCCCCATTTAAAAGTTTCAAAAAATATGCTTTTGGAACAAAAAGATTGAAAAACAAACAAAAATTGCAATTCATATGGACTTATAAAAATCAATAGAAATAATCTTGTCCTATGTAACCAATTACTAAATGAGTAAACATCCTTTATGACTATATTAATGATTATAGTTATACACTATGACTTAAAATCTTATATGTTAGGATGAATAGTCATATAAATGTCATATAAAACCCAAATCAATGAAGGGGTGGATGAAATTTTTTTTGTTTAGATGATTTTCATCCTAATGTCAATTGTGGCAAAAAGATATTATGACATGGATTTCAATAGTTATTAATATGACAATAGTATGACAATTTATATCACTGACATGTTGCATGATGACCTAACATCATAGTGTCAAGTGAAAATGGCTTTAAAATAACTATGTGGTACATATCTTATGATTACAAAATGATTACATGTTAGTGACATGGCCAAAGGTACTTTGACATATCTAAATGACTAGAAAATGACAATCTACAATTTGGTTTTGGATATATGACATGGCATTATGGATTAGCAATTGATTTTGATAACTGAATGAGCAAATTGAAAAATAAATTATCCAAAGTCTAGTAGTTATCATTTGATGTTAATTCTGCAACATCTTCAAAACAAATATTTGTTGAAATACATTTTGATATTATAAACCATCAATGAAGTGGACAAAAGTTGCACAAATTATATCGAAACGATTTGTGCACTTGAACAAATAATTAAAATACAATCTATAATAAAGGAAAAAACCTACAACTGGAATATATTTTAAAACCCTGTAGTTGTTAGAAGATTATATTTCTCAAACAATTTTATGGCCTATTGTAGGTGTTTGGAGGTGTAGGCAACCTTGTTGGAGCTGTCAAACCACCAACTTCCATTGTTGTTGTAATGAAAACATTTTTTGTATCTGCTAATTGTCTCCTAGATCATGCCTCCTTTTTCAAAATAACTTTCCAACCTGGTTTTTTCAAATCATCAGAGAAAAATACTTGTGTCCCTTGAAAGGGAAATATAAAAGGTTCAACCATAAGTGGCAACCTATGTCGAAAATTCACTATAAGGAATCCATAATCATCCTTCACATAAGTCACATTTCTTCGATTGTCCACTCTTTTGACCCATTCACACTTGAATGTAATAACAAGGGTATGCACTAGCCCATAATTTAGTTTTAGTATGTTTTTCAAAACCTCTACAAAATTCATGGACACACTTGCTACATCAAGAGTTGGCACATCAAACACAAATGCCACCCCACTATCATAAGTCTACAATTGGCTACTTTTTAAATCTTCCACTTTAAAGTATAGGCCTTCATTTTGGTGTATCAAGTTGCAGTTTGGGACAATTGGTTACATAATAGCACTGCATCCAATTCATCTTCATTACCTTGGTCAATGTGGTGCCCATGCACAACACTTCTCACCCATTAAATGAAAGGAGGTGTCATAGGGTCAGAAGCTTCATTTTGCTCCCCTTTCCTACACATGCCATAATAGACCCATGGATTGAAAGTGGATTAGAATTTACAAATTGTGAAATAACCATTATTCCAAAACTAAGAAGGTTCAAATAATCACTAAAACTTCCAATTGTCTCTGAAATTATTCAAAATTTTGAATTCTGCAATTGTTCAATAAAATTACCCATATCTACACATCCTTCACAAATATGGTATTTCTAACTTTTTAAACATGTGATTATGTAAAATATGACAAAAATAAAATTACGAAAAGGATCTAAAAATCTAAGACCTTGAAATATCCAAAATCTATAATATGACATCTGTAATATCCAAGATCTGAAATTTGAAAGTGTCCATAAAATATGCAATTTGAAATAGCCAAAATATGTAATTTCATTAAACAGAATGAAGTCCACTCACAATAAGTAACATAGTAAGTTTTGCAACAACAAGGATGTTATTTCATGAACATGAACAAAGGAGCAGGACCGAATCTTTTTTTAAATATTCTTCCCACGTGGACAAGATATTTAAAATATTTTGTCACGCCCATGACAAAATATTTGGTGACATGGAAAAATATTCTTCCATGTGTCACGGATGAATGATATTTATGGATGAAAACATAGATAAAAATGACAATGAATCAACTTTTTCATGAACATTCACAACAACTTTGTTTTGCAAAAAATTGAACAAAAAAAATAGGATACAAGAATTTTATGTTAATTTATTGTGAACAATTTTTCACATGAAATGCTCAAGTTACACTTGAACTAGTATTTCATATTCTAGCTTTACAACATCCAAACCATATAAAATTTGATACTACATTCAATGGCACATAAACCTTTTGACTGACCAAGAGGTATGTGCCAATTCAAGCAGTACTTATCCACCACAAAGATGTATGCAAACATAAGGAATTGCGACAATAGTAGGTACCCCAAGACACCTTATGATTTCAATTTTAAAAAAAAATTCATTCACTCTTTCAACCCCTTGGCAACTTGAATAATGAAATTGCATTCTTTTTCTTTCTACTACTAATTTGCATGTAGAATACTTCAATCTCCATTATTTGTATGGGTACTTTCTAGTTTCATTCTCTTTTCTTCAATCGCATGCTTGCAATTGTAAACCCTCTCTACTACAATGGCAAAAAACAAATTGTCACCAATTGTCAAACCAAACACCTTAGAGTTCGTGATTATACATGTTAATCACAAGCATACTAAAAACAATTTGTGAAATGACAAAAAAACTATTGGAATATTCAAGAGGTAATACCAGGTTAGACCCCTTCAATCATTTGCTCAAAGGGTGAAAGCACACTATGATGAAGCCTTTTGGGGCACTTTTGGGTTTAATATTATAGTACATACAGTACAATTGTTTCAAAAGCATGGTACATTTAATTTTGGGTATCAATTTTGGTTTTTAGGCCCTACAACAATTATTCTTACAAAATTAATGATATGTAATTTTTTAAAAATAATAAAATTCATTATCTATATTGTAGGATCCATGGGTACATTTATAATATACATTGGTATAATAAGGCCATAGTCTCATTTTGACTCCACTAAAAGGGCTTCATTAATTTCTTTAATTATTTAATTTAAATGAATTTTTTTAATGACTCATTAGCTATGCTTGTCATCTTCTATGGATGTGATTTTTTGTCAAAATTTCAATTTACCACACATTTATCTCATCTTTGCTCAAAAACTCATTTTTTGAGATGAATATTTACAAATATTCATACTTGAAGCCAGTTTTCAACTACACTTAAAAAGGACTTTGAAAAAGGACCTTAATTTGTTGAAAATGTGACATCCAAGTGTGTTTTTGTCCATTAGTCACTTAGTATCCAAACATGGTTCATATTATGTGAAATTACATAATTTAATATATCTTCAACTTTTGTAAAGACTATAAATCATTTAAATTATTTTTGGACTATGTTTTTGTTTTTGAGTACAGAGGTACTGTAACAAAAAGAAAGGGGGTCCATAAAACATCTGACACATGGGCAAAGCTCAGCGGACCCTGGTGTCCATGTGCCCTCTTCTTGGCTTCGCCTCACAAGAGACAGACCTTCAAAGTTCTGTGTCACTCAAGCTGACAGACGAAGACTCAAGCGCACACAAACTCGGACAGACATGATATCCTCACACCAGAACATCCGAGGAAAAACTCTTTCATTTACAGTGCAAATTATTCACATGCCCGAAAGCTCAAGCGCTTTCCAAAATGTCCAAGAAAAACATCACAACTCAATGTTCCTCGATCTCTCCTTCTCTCTCTTTCTCGCTTCCCCACAAACTATTCTGCAGTGGAGCTCGATTGATCACGCGGAAATAACTGGTGCTCAACCTAGGGCTTTTCACCACAAACTCTTCCTCACTATGTCCATCAACTATCAGATTGCTCCCACTCCCACTGATAGAGATCGACTGATCTCTTCTGTTCCAAAATTATCCTGTCATCCTAACCTCCTGATCTCCTCTCCTCCTCTAAGACTGTCTATCTGCTCTCGAAGGAAAAAGACTCCAAAATCCAAAATCAAAGCCAAAAAAAATCCCCGAATCATCCGATCCATAGCTATTTAGCCTTTCCCTGATCTCTGTTAGCTTCTCGCAGAAGCTTGCAGTCATTCCGTTCCATCACGTTCCATCCGTTGGCCGCCATCGCCATCTTCTTCATAAATTCAGCTCCATCAATACTAGCCGCCATCACAACGTAACTCACAGCACATATCAAAAGAAAGACAGCCATGCACTCCATGCATCAGTGATGGGCGCCGTCACAACAAGTCGGTTGAATCAATTACGCCTAGAACCTAGGATCAAGCCAATTTTCACACTGGCTCAGGCAACTCATCTTCGCATTACAGTACATTACATTCGTTTCCAAAAATATACTCCAATCTCCCACTTTATAAAACAAAATGAAATAGTTAGTTTTCTAATCTCTCGCTTAAGTTATATTCTAACATAATATGTAAGAAGATTGTGAAAATCTTTCAAAAGTTTGAAGTGAGATACATTCAAAGATGCACATCCTTGGAAAGTAATACAATGTGACACCCCAAAGGGGGTCATTGTAATGTGTTTTCACCCCAAAATCAAAACATGGGGAACAAAATAGAAGAGGGTAGTTGACAAAACAAAGGAATGGGCCACATGGCAATGGGCAAATGAGATGATGAACAAATAAAGTCTTTTTATAATGAGACAAACTATGAACATTTCCAAGGATGATATGGAGGACTACAATTTGGCAATGTTTACACATGCAATGGACTTCCTCAAAATTCATGCAAATTTTAAAAAGCCAAATCCAAAGCATTTTTTCACAAGCTTATTGATTGATTTGTCAATAGAGGACCTGCTAATACTTGGAAATTTGTTTATCCACAGAATTCATGAATCTTCAACAACGACTTTATGCAACTCCAAGTAGGCGAGCTTGGGTTCCACAAGAATTAAAGAACAAAGTTTTAAGGGTGCAAATGGGATATTACGAGCCACACCCTCTTGTTTTTTATTGGTTTTGTGAGTGAAGAGACATAATGTGTAGGTGTCTTCAAAGTTTCAATAATTTGGATAAACCTTCCCTTTCCACATTTGTCAATACATATGATGCCACAGTCCACAACACTAGTTTATAGCCACAAATGTGGCTAGATGTTGCACTCCTTCAAGTCTTCCTGAACTACTACTGTGTCTTTCATCCCAAATATGGTTTCACAATGCATCACATCTAATGTGTTGTGAATGAGCAACCCCTAGCCAACAAAAATTTAATGAAATTAATGTTTTTTATAAATCAAACCCTAACCTACTTTATTATGTATTGGGCAATGTTAATGTAAACAAATAAATAACACAAAACAAATTGTGATTAAATGGTTTGGTTGAAGGAGACTTACCTCCCAATATGGGAGTTTAAACATGATGGAATGCCACTTGATGCCATGTTTTTGTATAGGATCATGTTTCGTGGACCTTATAACCTTGTAACCACACTTGTTCCTTGCCCCATTTCATGGTGTCTAATGTAGTTATTTGCATGGGTGCCATCCTATTTTCCGTTTCCCCAATGAAAGCACTTTGAGCCAACTTATATGGATGGGTCCATGGCAAATACCGTCGATTCCCATAGTAAATGACTTTCTTCAATTTCCTTGAATACCATGATTCTATAACTAGGCCACAAGGCGAGCATCCCCAAAGACCTTTGGTAACACATCTTGCAAATTATGTCGCAACACTTTTTATGGAACATATTGTGATTCTTCCACATACCTATTAGTATTACACTTGGGACACACTTTGCAATCTTTGAAGGTGCCCTGAAAAAACACACAACCATTAGTGCATCTATGAATGGATTCATAACATAAACCCAATTCCTTAATTAACTTGAGGGCCTCATGCGTTGTGGTTGGCATCTTGTTTCCTTTTTGTAGTAATCCCATCCTCGACAATGAAAATAATTCGTCCATGAAAACATTGATAACCCCATGGACTGTTTTCAAATTCAACAACAACAACATGGCTAACAACTTGTTCGTGAAATAACCTTCAAACAATGGGGTTGATGTTTTTGTGGTCATCAACTCCATTATAGTTTCATGTCATCCTTGGTCAATTGGGAAATCAATTCTTGGATTCCCCAAGGGCTCAATGTCTAGTGGGCTTTGCTCTTCACACCCCTAATGCAAATATCAAATATGGAGAAGGCATCAACAACCATTCTATGAACCTATATTTATGGGTCAAGTGTGGGTGTTCTTGAGCTCCTAGCTATATTTGTTGTAAGTACATCTCTTCCTTCTTGTCCATTAAACAACCAATGTTACTTGTCACTAACATACATCTCTAGATAATATTACAATAAATGAATATAGTTTCACATGATTCTTTCCCACATTTTAGGGGTACAAAAAAGTTTTTTTTGAAATCAAAAAATCCAATCCATTATTTTAAAAGTTAGAGTGATAATCCACATAACCATTGGCCACTATAAATATCGATCTCACCCATTCAATCTCAAATGTTTCTAAATTGTAGCCCGAGTTTGACATCTTCTGCCATGTCATGAGCTACATGGGCACTTGTAGCTTATTATTCATTGTTAATCTACTTCAAGCTCTTCAACCTCAATAGTGTTTGGGAAGCAAGATGCCATTGAATTTGTGCAATTGGCAACCCTTCACCCCTTAACATTCCACAATAAGAATCCTTGCATATTATAATTAAATCATTTCAATAAAATTTCAACATTATGTCTACTCACATAACTTTCAAATCAAGCCATTTTAGATTGCACATACATTTTCCTATGTTTAGGAATAAAGAAAGAAGTTGTAATTAGGCTACATGGTCAACTAAACTTGTACAAAAAAAACCGGTCCCAACAAACTGATATAAATCTCCAATTTGCCAAATCTAATTACATCCCAAGTCCCAACACACTTATACAAATCTCAAATTTGACAAATCCAATCATGTATTAACACACTTTTGCAAATCCAAATTTAGACAAATCCACACATGTCATCCAACCACAACTATGTTTAATTTGTTCAATCATAAATGTTTTTTTTGGATTTAGGAAGGGTGCATAATAATCAACCCCACTATTGCAACCTCTTCTATCTAATTTTTGATGCAAATGTTAGTGCTCAATTGGAAGAATAATATGATGAAGTTCAACAATGCACCATTGCCAAAAATGAGGCGAAGTTCACTTTGATTTTTGGTGAAAATTGGAAGTAGGATATAAAAACTTTTCTTTGTTCACAATTACCTATTACTCAACTTGGTTGCATTTTTAATTAAGGAAGTAGTGGACATTTGGGTTTGGGGGCTATAATTTCCTTTGTACAAACCCTATTTCATCATCAAAAGTTAGGATAAAGTTCAACTTTAATTTCTTACACATTGTTCTGGATGTCGTCGAAGCATTTAAGATTCAAATTCCTCATTGCACTCTTTCTTGTTTTCTTTTCTCTTTCCTTCTTATTCACTTTCATTCACTCTCATTCATTCATTATGTACCTCTTTTTTCCTCTCTTTCATTCACTTTCATTCACTCTCACTCACTCACCTTCTAGTTTCATGTGTAGTTGTAAATGCATTTTTTATTTATTTTTATGTTGTTTTAGGAATAAACAAATTACAAACAACATCCATGGTACTAGTCAATTTTAGAGGTTGAAGGTCCCTGTGGATCCAAGCGTGAAACCTTGACACATTTCTCAACTTCACAAGCAAGTCACAGTGGTGGTTGAAAGCAATTCAAAGTTGAATGAAGGATGGGTGAGGTTAAACTTGAATCATGGGCATAAAGCAAATCTAGACAAGGATTTGACAAAGATGACCTACAAGATGAAATTAAGGAAAATTCCAAGGAGAGTTCATAAGAAGAAAGGCCACAACGACAAGTTTGCACCCATTTTTTTAAAACCCTAGTTTTTATGTTGAGTTGTTGAATTTGCTAGAATGAAGGTTCTATAGACGTAGTTCCATAACCTATGCGCTTGATTCCAAGTGTGGCTTGCAAAATTTATTATCAAAATCTTGTTGGTTAGTTTTTGAAAAAAAATAGGCAGGATTTCTTTCTTTGTGCTCTTTGTTAATTTGTTAGGATCCTCTTTATATGCATTCTTTACTACAAGGTACATTTCAAATTGCCATGAAGATTGTTCTTCTTTTTGTACTTTATTCTATGATCATCTTGTTCACATATGTTTTTCTGAATTATTATACATTTAAAAAAAGTTTGGTAGGTTTGCCATAACATTTTTCTTTTACATTTATTAAATGGCTACCATGGCTAATATGTGCATGTCTCAAAGAAGGGACGAGTTGCACGACAACAACCTAAACATTGGATGAGGCATAAACAATTCATGGTTCTACTTGACAAATTCAATAATGTTAGTGACAATATTGCATCTGGTTTAGTGCCAGATGGATCTACCTCTAATGATGAGGGGAGTATGAAAGAGCCATTGGTTACAAAATCTGGGATTGCCATGGCTACAAGTTCTAGTGGTGCTCATGAAGCAACCACTTCTACCTAACAAATGCCAATAAACATTATAAGTAAATCTTTTAACAACCATCTTTAGTACCAGATTTTTCAAATACTTATCAAAAACTAGATTCGTAATTTCTTTTCTTTTCAAACATTAATATATACCCACCTACGTCTTTGTTGTGCATTGTTTGGCACTTTGTAGGTCAATCTGTAGATGCACAAACGTATGTAACAACAGGTTTAGAAGTTCCAAGCACAATACCCCAAAATATTTGGCCACCATACATGGGCATACCTGGCCAATACAAACAACCACCTAATCAATTCCAACATTTTCCCAACAATTACCAAAGACAACCTTACTAATACCATACCTAGCTATGTTTGGCCAATACTCACAACCCATTGGTCACTACACATAGTCTCTTAACAAATACTCATAACTACCTGGGCAATATTCCCAACCATTTGGCCAATATTCACAACCAGTTAAACTTCATATGCCTATGCCATCTAGTCAATATCCCCAAGGTATGCCAACACCTAATCAATATTTGTTAGTGTTAAGCACTCAATACCCCCCAATGGCATTTGCATCTGTTTAACACCCCCGTGCAACTATCCATGCAACTTCAATTCAATACCCCAAAGCCTTTCCATTTCATTCAACTTAGTACCCCTCAATGCTCCCATTTCAATCAACCCAGTACCCCCCACTCCCACCCAAAACTTCAACTCAGCACCCACCAACCCCACTTGTGCAAAGACCTCAATATCTTGGAAGCCCACAAATGGTAATTGGTCAATACCAGTAACAACCTTTTGCATGGCCTATAATTCCAACAGTTGGTATGTCACAAAGACAGTGGCCTAAAACAAATAACCCAACAGTCCCTATTTACCTTACAAACATCCGAAAGTCCACAGGGGGTCAATCCAATGTGGGAGTCCAATTAGCTACATGCCCATTTGCCCAATTCAATAGCATAGTGGTCTCATTAGACCATCGTTCAAGGCAAGCAAAACAAAAGGCTAGGTGTCACGCAATGGAAAAAATCATGAACATGTTTGGAATTGAAATGGCGGAACTTCATTGACGCACTCCCAAGTCGCGGGGTGAACCCACTTGAGGGTTCACCAAAGTGTAGTTGCGGAAAGTCGGGACTCGGAAGGCGCTCCCAGCTTCCAACTCTAGAAACGGGTAGAAGGTCGAGTTGGGAGCCCAGGGATTAGACTAGGAAGAGGTATTAGTTGATCAAGCTTGAATCTGCACCAAAACAAACCACAAAGTGGTTAGTTCACATTTCCGGGACACCCTTGGGTGTTAGGACAAGCCACGGGCACTTCAGACCACAAGACACACCACGGCCTGGATTCGGGGGAAGCCACCACCTTCCCCCATATAGTATTCTCTGCAATGCCTCGCCGAGACTACATCCAAATGGCTCTTTTTCCCGGGACTCCCAAGTTGGAGTCCCGAAATTGTCCCGAAATGATCCCGGTTGGAGTCCCGGGACTTTGGGAGCTTGTAACTCCCAATCGCAAAGTCTAATTGCAACAAGGTCTAAACCAAACTTGTAGCCCTCGTCAAGATCTTTTCAACAACATATTGCACTTTCCATGCGGAGGTCAAAAAGAGGTCGATTCCTGACTTTTAGTGGTCGGGAGTCAAACTGCCAGTTTGACTCCCGGCCCTTCTTTTGCCCATAACTTGGGCCAGATATCCAAATGGCCAATGCGAGGCCATTTTCGATATTTACGCTTCAAGACCTTTCCAATGACACCAAGAACACCCCAATGCAAGGTGTTTTGGGTCCTGCTGTCGAGCTCTAAACGTTCGGGAGTCCCGGAGGACTCCAAATCCTCACTTTTTCCAAGTGTTGGGCTTAACCCCAACACTTGGCCAAAGTAGGGTTGCGACATTCATGGTAAGGATGTCAAACCTATTGTCCATTCTAATCTGTCAAGAAGACCCATTGGTGGTGGCAAGTGCGCTTGGTTGACTCCACTTCAAAGGCATACCTTGAAGCTCAATCCCGCCATTGATGACATTTAACAACAACCTACTGAATAATTGGATGTCATAAAAGAAGCTTTGGATGTGGGTTTTGAATATATAGCTATAAACATGTGAAGGATCAAGTGGTTGTAGTATTGAAAAGTAGGCATGGTTGGTTGAAGAAAAAAGATTAAAAAACGCAAAAGTAGACCACAAAATTGTATAACAACACATTGGGACTAGTTGATTGAAGTTTTCAAGCAAGAAGAAAATGTAAATAGGGTTGCACAAATGATGAAAATTTGGTCAATTCAGAAGAATGCATCAAGAGTTGGACGAGCAAGTGATATTGGTGTGGAGTAACAAATCATAAGTAATTAATTTCCTACTTCCTTTTAAAAATTTCATGATTTGCATTTCCTTGCTCAATCTCAAATTTTGATTCTGGAACCTATGGTTTGGATGGGTTTAGGATGCTAACCTAAGACAAAAACCCACATTGGTGGAGATACAAAGGAAGTTGAGAGGGAAAAAAGTTCCAACAAGTGCAAAAGGCTAGAGGTGGAGGAGGATGAGGTTAGAGCAAACTAAATAAATATCTTTTTGGCCCAAATTTGTGAAAATTGCATAACCAATCCAAGCTTTGATTTGTCCTAGCTAAGTCTTACAAGTTGTTTCAAACGAAGCATTATCTTTCTATGGTTATGTTTGTCCTAGTTGTATTTTTGTTTTCTTGTTTTTCTGTGATTTTGTTTATTTGTCTATCCTAGTTGTCTTTATGTCTTTCTATATTAATATAACATTATGCACCTAATGTTATGGCCCAATAGGAAGATTTGGACAATGTAAGCCAATCTTTGACATCCGACATTGACCTATGCATGGGGGCCATGGAGAATAATGGTGAAGAACTTGTTAAGGTCACTAAAGATCTAAAATGTAGCAATGATTAGCAAATGCAAAAGCAAGATCATATGTTCAATAAAATGGAGGAAATGTTTTCATTTTTGAAATCAACATCCACTTTAGGGAGTCAAACCGTACATGAGGGGGGGAAAACATTAGATGTTGTTGCCGACAAAGTGATTGCTTCTCATGATGGTAATATGGCCATGGTAAGTAACATGCAGATTATAGGACAAGATTTGTTAGGTTATGTTTCCCACTTTGTTGGATTAGGTTGTTATGTTTCTTAAATCACTAGATTAGTTTTGTTATGTTTCCTAGAATATTTGACTAGTTTGACTAATTATCATTATAGTTTTTACTTCCCCTTTTAGAATTGTTGAAAAGTTAACAATTTGTAATGTTTTATGTTTATTGAACTTCTACTGCCTTTTAAGTTTTTTAATAGGCTAAAGGGGATGAAGGATGTGGTTCTTGTGAATTGGGATGATCTACTTAGGGTGGATGCTTAACTTCATCAACAGATCACACGGATAAAGTCCAAGAACAAATAGTTAATGAATAGGACAAAATGGATGAATTTACTAGCTATGCCCTCATTGCAAATACTGCAACCACTTCTAAAATGCCTATCAACAAAGACAAAAATACAACAACATTGGTGGTCTTTCAATCACATGATTTTATCTTGAATCTTATGTTTAGCTCAGACAGGCAAACCCAATTTAGGGTTCATGGGAAGAATGTTGTGGATAGCACCAAGGCAGTTTTAATGGATGCTCCAACTTCTAAGCATAGTAAGACTAATCAACGTGGGCTAAACCATAAAAAGGTGAGTTTTGATTTGCCAACAGGCACTTGTAATATTTTATATGAAAACAAGTTGCTAGCTATTAACATGACCAAACATCTTTTTATCTTAGATGTCAATGGTTTATTATGTGAAGCTCATCACTTGAAATTTACAACTATTTGGAAACCATTAATTCCTGCCACTCAATGTGGGAACAAGTTTGTAAGCCCGTGGCCTCACTCTCGAAAGTTCTTGGAGTTGTGTAATAGCCATTTTGACATTAACATCTAGTCATCAACAACACTTGCAAGTTTGAAACCTATGGTTGATTTTTTGTTAGGAGGTTAGTTAGGGTTGAAACCCTTGTTTCTATGGGGTGTTGACAAATGTTTAGACACACACATTGCCCATCCACTAAATCCACACCACATGTTAGTTTTTAAAAACATGGATAAGGTTTGGAGGGAAATTGGTCTAGGGTTTAGGGAATTGGGTCTTATAAATACTTTATTGATAGACGACTATCCCTATAAATGTTTGGGAAATGTTGGGTTCAATCCACACAAGCAATAATGAGTTACGAGACGAGACCTACGCTAGGAAGGCCTAAAGGCTTTTGCATGGTCTACTTCACCTTAGGTGATTGGCTTAACAACCTATAACCTAAGAACCTTTATGTTACATGCATTTGCACTTATGATTTTGAATTTGCAAGTGTATCATTGTTTAGTGTTTCAAATGCGGCACTGTGTTTGATATAATGTTTAAGAATTCGTGAACAAGAGGGCTATGGGAAGTGTACAAAAGGTAATAAGCCCTTCAATTTTGGTGAAGAAAAGTGGATCAATATGAGACTCTAATGCATATAACCATGCTTTAAAGATCCATGAAAAGGAGACAACCAACACAACTGCTAGAGTCAGTGAACAAGCCCGCCCAAATGTAAGCCTTTCTTTATGCCCTCACATTATTATTTTTTCTAAGTCATGTAGTGCTTGAACCAAATTAGGTCTTTTCATTGTTTTCTCTTCTATCTTTTAATAATTTCTTCGTATTTAGGTTATGGTAATGGGATGTTTAGAGAAGAAAAATATTTTTTTCATTATGTTTTGACTTATTATATTTGCATTTGTTTTGTAGTACCGCAAAAGTGATTGTCTTGTCTTCTTTTCAAATGGAGGCAAGGACTGTGCAATTGGAGATTTTGTGAGACTTGGTGGAATAGCTCAACATCACAATCTTTCAATGTTGGAACATTGCCTTTTTGTTGGCATTACATCATGTTTGATAAGTGGTGCCCATTTGTCAATTCCATATTTAGAACATGATCTTCCTCTCTGCATTGTTGAAGATGCAATTGGTTATTTTGTACTCTGACCTAAAAATCAAACAACTTCATTTTATTAAACATCTAAAGATGTGTGTTGTAAATTGACTACAAGGTTTGTAAACTTCATATGTTTCAATGTTTTGTACCTTTTCAATCTACTTGCAATGTTAATATATCCATGATATGAAATTGTGTTTGTGTTTCTGCAATTGTAACTTCAAAAGTAGAATTGGGTTTGTTTGTTTATGATCCATGCATGTTTATTGTAGGAATTTTTTTTTGTAGCTCCAAAATATATGGCTGATGTGTGTCTTGTATATATATATGTTGTATGTGTAATACCATAATGTAAGGTTCAAGCTATAATTTACATCAAAATGTTGCAAGATTTTAATTTGTCAATACCAATAAACATAGGTGGAAGACCAATTTGGCATGTTATTAATCCTATAAACATAATCAACATTAGTCAAAAAGTCAATCACAATAGACAACCATATGGCACTTGAATATGGGTTGATTTTTTAATTAGCTCAATCACAAAAACATGACATGTGTCACCCATGTATAGGTTATTATTTTAATCGTCTTAGTCATAATGGCCATAACATGTGTCCTTCAATTATTAATTACTAATTAATCACCTCAGTCAAAACAAACAAAACATGTGCCACCTAATTATTGGATACCTTTTTAATCATCTTAATTAGAACATACAAAATGTGTTATTTAGATATAGGCTATCTTGTTAATCATATCAATTAAGATGACAAAAACATGTGTCACCCAAATATAAGCCACCATTTCAGTCACCTCAATTACAACAGACAAGCCATGTGGCATCCACATCAATTAAAAACTTAGTCAAGTCTATCAAAACATAGACTAGACACTTTAGACAATTGAGACACCCAAATAGTCATTCAATCAAAACAAACTCAATTAGATTCTTGTTCTAAATGATTAATCTGTTCTAATTAAAGGCATTTTTGTCCATTGTCCATAATGACTAAAATTTCAGTCATAAAAACCAACATAAAAACAACATCATCTAATAGTGGGTAGATTATCCTTTGTTTCTTTCAATAAAGTCAAGTCATTAAAAGCCAAAATCAAATTATCAACATACAAAGTTATGATCACATAAGAATTTTATTGAATTTTCTTAAAATAAATTCATTGTGGTCAACATAACTCCTTTCAAACTTTTGAGATAAAAAATAAGCAATAATCTTTTGGATCCATTCATAAGGAAATTGCTTCAAACCATACAAGGAGTTTTGAAGCTTACATACCATATTTTCCTTATTATTAACCACAAAACCTTTTGGCTATTGCATATTTATTTCCTTTAAAAGGTTTCCATTTAGAAAACTAGTTTTAACATCCATTTGATGCACCTAAAGATCTTCAATGGCTATAGTTACAAGTAAAGTTTGAATTGATTCCATTCATGCAACATGGGAAAAGGTTTCATTAAAATCAATACCTTCAACTTGTGAAAATCTTTTGGCCACCAAATGAAACTTGTGTTTTGCCACAAAGCGGTCAACATTATATTTGATCTTGAAGATCCATTTCCAATTTAGTAGTTTGTGATCAAGTGGAAAAGGAATAAGTATGCAAGTTTTATTGTCTTGTAAAGATTAAACTCAGAATCCATGGCCTTTTGTAAATCTTTACCATTCAAAGCATCCATAAAAGAATGGGGTTCATCAACATCAACAAAGAAAACATATGAAGGATTCACATCTTCATCCATTGTTGGATTTTCTTGGACCTATTGACAAATTCTTTCATCCTCCATCTTTAGTTTTTTACTAAAAATCATATGTTTTGATCCAAAATCCAACCTTGAAACCATTATTTTTTCATTAAAGTTTTTGGAATCATCAAAAATATCACAATTAATGATAACATATTGGCTTATAGGGTTGTACAATTTATACCCCTTAATATTTTCACAATAGCCAATGAATATGTGCATTTCACACCTTTGAAATCCAACTTTAATTAGCACATGAACAAATGCAACACAACCAAATACATGTGAATGATTTTGCACACTAAACCTCTTTTGATCTCATGTTGGAAATTGCCTTGGTAGGGATTCAATTTTGGATATATGTTACAATTGCCATTACTTCTACCTAGAATTTATGATTTGGTTATATATGGTGTAACATACATCACATACTTTCAACAAGTGTTCAATTATTTCTTTCAACTACACCATTCCGCTTTGGTGTGTATGGAATTTTTGTCTATTTCTCAATGCCATTCTCCTTGTAGAAATAAGTATTGAAATTTTTTAAGTTAACTCCCCAGCTCCATCACATCTAATTACCTTGATCTTCTTTCTAGTTTAATTTTCTATCAAAGATTTGAAAACCTTAATCTTGTCAAACACACCAAATTTAGTCTTAATGGTATAAAGAAATGTCCTCTTAGATCAATCATCAATGAAGGTTAGAAAATACTTTACCCCTCCATGAGATGTTGCCATGGGACCACATAGGTTCATGTGCATAAACCCATGAATATCTTTTGCATGACAACCCCGACTCAGAGGAAATGGGGTACGATGGTGTTCACCATACACATCCATTACAAAAATTCAAGTCATGATCTCCATTGAGATCCATGCATTTAACAAGGTTATTTCTATCCATGGTTGTTAAAATCTACATATCGACATGTTTGAGTCTTTATGCCACAAATCATTTTTTAAAATCTTGGCACTACATTCTACAACTAAAGATTGAACAATTTTAACCAACTCATAACATTCCTTTTTAAACAACTTTAGCAACCACTTTTTTTGAATGAAAAGACTTCAACCAACATTGGTAGCTTTAAATTCCATCTTAAAGCTTTGCTCTGCTAATTGGCTAATCGATAATAGATTTTTTGTCAACTTTGGAACATATGACACGTCTTCAATACACTTGGAAATCCCATTTGGCGAGTTGAAGACAATAGTGCCTTCCCACATACATCAAGTGTATTATTGTCTCCAAGATATAATTTGTGATTCAAAATAAATTACTCAAAGGTTGAAAATACTTCCTTCTGAAAGGTCAAATGTTGTAAAGTTCCAAAATCAATAAACCATGCATCCTTACAAACATAGTTATGACATTCTTGGTGCGGGAATGTTATGGAAGCCCAAAGATCTCCATAAAATTCGTTAAAATTCGTCAAAATTTGTTAAAGTTCGTTAAAATTCGTTAAAATTCGTCAAAATTCACGCCGAAGAATGTTATGACAAGGTGCTAAATGAAGAATTTTAAAGAATTTTAATGTGCAAAATGAAGAATGTCAGACAAACAATCACAAGAAGTTCAATAATTCTTTTTGTGGCTACTTGTGAAAAGCCTTTGAATTTGTTCTTTCAATCTTGTTTCTTCTTGTGACATTTTTTTGTAAAATGGCTTTTGGTGCCACAATTGTAACAAGCTCCTTTCTTCTTTTTCTTTTCATTTTTTAACTTTCCTTTAATCTACATCCCTTTTGAACTTCCCAAAAACACCTTTAACAATTAATGTTTCATGTTTTATACTATGGTTAAATTGCACTTTTCACCTACATCATAATTCTTTTTGCAACAAATGTGCATATACTAACTCCATAAACAATTGATCAGTGTGGGCATTCAGTGAAACCACAAAGGTATGTAAAGATGGTGGAAATTTTTTTTAAATGTGAAAGCCAAATCTTCATTAAAAATTTGATGATTAATGTTTGTTAACTGATCTGGAATCATCCAAAGCTTGTTAATATGAACTTGCACAAAGGTGTTTTCTACATTTTAAGAGTGTAAAGCTCTTGATGTAGTTTCATTATCAACATGTCATTTCTCAAATGTTGCACAAAAATTGTCCCATACATCTGTTACAATTTTTATACATGTTACATAATGTAACAAAGAATCAGCAACATTTAAGAATATTGTTCCATTAACCAATTTGTCCTTCTTCATGAATGAGTGATGTTCAAGAGCGCCTCCTTCAGGAACAATTTCTTCAAATCCAACTTTGGGTGTAATAATTATCCTAAGGTGATCTCCCACAAATCTTTTCCGTGCAAGAGAAATTCCATCTTCATCTTCCATGTATGAAACATATTATCATTCAACTTTTCAGTACTTCAAGCATCAAAAGTGGATGCCATGATTGTGAATAGAACAAATGCCCCAAAACAAAACATTTAAAACTTTCAGAAAAATGCTAGAAAACTCACACACACACACACACACACACAATGTTTCAAAGCTTTCAAAAAGTGTTAAAAACACCTTCAATCATCCTTTCCCTCAAAAACAACCATGCTCTAATATTATGTTGAAAATTGACAATGGATTGATAAGAAAATAGAGATGACAAAAACATTGATTTATCATGAGCTTTCCACCCAACCTTAAGATCACACAAATATAGTTGCTACAAACTTATGATCCATCCTTGAACTCTTGCCAAACCTGAATAGGAAGTGAACACCCCCATGCAAATGTTATTTATCTTAGAAGGCATATGGATGAGGCCATCATCTCTTGCATTAAAATATTTTACACTAAACTTAACTAGAGATATTTATGTGAACTTATTTAACATATCTCATAATCCGAAAAGTAAGTGCATGTAACACAAATATCTCAAGTACCTATAAAATCTTAAGTAACTTGGCATGAAGTTGATATCCAACAATAAATGTGACAACACCCTCCCAAGAAGACAGTTTTCCATTATTTTTTAAGTGATTTTTTCCATTAAAAAGAGATTTATGACAGATAATTCTATCACCCCCTCTGCCACCCACTCCCATTTGAAATTCCAAGAAAAATTACTTTTGCCTGACCAAATGTTCAGGGCTTCATATCTATGTATCAAGAAAAGCGAAGTGTTCCTTTATTTGGATGCAATCACACCAAAGCCCTGCCAAGACCCTTTTGGTGCTGTTAGAAAGCCCTCAAACAAGGTGATGTGCATGTTCATCATTTCACAGTTTTTGAACCAACAGAACAAAAGCTGTCATATTCAGATTAACTTTCCTCTGAAAATTAAAATTATTTAAAAAGAAGGGTTTCTCACAAGAAGTCTGAATTTAAGTCCATTTTGACCGGAATAGTATTGGGAGTGGGGATTTGACACAAGCAGAATTTGACAGAGAGGTAATCGTACTCTGGTGCTTAATAGTGATCAAGATACAAGTCAAGCAAAGAAAAACAGACTGTTGTACTCAAGGAACAGTCACAAAACTGTTCTGGTGTGTGCCATTGTAGTGCTTGGTGCTATGCTTGCGGGATAGAGTAATTGGTAACGGAGGAACCCTTAGGTTTTCGGGGCATTGGATTTATGAGTCATTCTTTACTTTGCTCTTTACTTGGAGTTAGCCTTTGAATCATTTCAACAAACCAGTCCTGCACCTGAAGCCCTTTGAGGTCAGAATCCTCACTGAGATCCTTAGCAGATATAGCATCAACTTGTTCTAACTGATGTAATGCCTTGGAAGCGTTGTCTTGTTGACCGGCAAGTGCAGCTGCACATGCCAGATTGTATAATGCATCACATTGCTCTTCAAAGCTCAAAGTGTACTCACCCTCTGTGTCTGCAATAGCAAACAAACCCCCATTACCCATTCAGCCATTCAGTAACCTATTGGTTAACCAACACACCACAACTCTGAAATATTCCAGTGGTCTCCTTGTGATTATTTCCACATCCAATACAAAGCTGGTCCTTAAGAGGGTACTAAAAATATTCACCAAAAATAGAAGGAACTACAAAGATGACCTGCTGAAAGGAGCTTTACAACTTGCAAGAATGCATCAGAACTTTGCACCCAGTGAAGCATTGCATTTGCAGGGTTCCCTAACTCATGCAGAAGCTTTCCCGCAGCCAGATGTGCATCACCTAACCCCAAAAGTGCCTCAATGTTTGCTGAATTTATTTTCAGTGCTGCACCAAAACCATCATTCACTGCTTCCTCCAGAAGTTTCAGTACCTGGAATCTTACCAAAGAAGAATTAGGATTTGATAACAATTTTCAAACACATGCTAAGGCTTGATTTAATCATTGAAATCATCTTCTCACACTAGGATTTTTGGGTTTGTTATCGATCACAACAAGAACACAGATATCAAACTATAAAGAATGAGACCTCAGGTTGGAGAGCTGGGTGGTTTCCAAAACGCTCAGCTTGACTGCAAAGAGTTTCTCCAAGTGCAATGGGGAGGCTTGCATCAGTGGGTCGGAAGCTAATGGCAGACCGGAGCTTCTCTTGTGCTACCTTGTATGCCTCCTTGGATTCTTCCAAGTCTGGTGTTCGCTGAAACCCAGAGCTCAGAAAGTCAGGTGACTACAAAAAAAGACTGAAGATCCAAAACAATAGCATGTTCCAAGACTTTACCTCTGCCAGTGACAATAGACCAGCACCCCAGTTCTGAAGCAAGCCAGCCACATCATCACCCACCCGGGCATCAGCATGGGCACATGCAGCAGCATATGCCTGCAACCCTCGCTCATACAGTGCTCTTACTGCAGCCCAGGTTTCTTGTGAGCCACTAGGAGCCCCACTTTGCTGCACTGACGTGGCAGTCAGCTCTGCACGTTGCACACAAATGTCTCCCACATTTGTCAGAAGCTCCACATCTTCAGGAGTACTTGTCAAGGCCTCTGCATATCTGTTCTGTACAATACACCAAGAGTTATGGAATAAGTGTACCATGGGTGAATTTCATTAGACTAATCAGGAACTTGAGATGGGCAACCTGTGTCAGGGATACTTGAAGCCCATGTAATATCCTCAACAACACATTTAGCCACATCCTTGGACTAAAGAGATTTGTCACAGCATCAAATTCGACCTAATCTCTTACCATTAGATCTTACCTCTTTGTCTGCCTCACTGTATCACTCTGCAGCAGCAGCAGCAGCAGCAGCAGCAATACCACCTCCATTCTCCTCAGGAATGCATGCTAGAACAGAAGCCCAAATCATACAGAGATCTTACCTCTTGTCTGCCTCATTGTATCGCTCTGCAGCAGCAGCAATACCACCTCCGTTCTCCTCAGAAATGCTTGCTAGAAGAGAAGCCCAATCACACAGAGAATTGCCAGAGTTAACAAGAGCTTCCTGCTTCAGCTCTCCACGACCCTCCAAAGCCCACACCCTCTCATACATCTCAAAGCTTTGCCTGCATGATTCGTACATATGGAAAAACCATGTATAAAAATTCCAATTCAGACACAGACTTTGAGATATAAAGCTGCTTTCTTTGGTGTCTATGGACAACCATCCACCATCTTGAGAAAAACTGAAAAATTCCACGGATATGATGCTCAAAAGACAAATACTTGCAGGTTCAATGAAACTATGTCTCTCTCACCTGCTGAGATTTGCTGCATTGATAGAGATCTGATATTGCAGGTCCAGAGCTTGATCTTTCTTGATCTTCCCTCTAAAAGGGCTACCTGCCTCAATAGCCCTCCTGGCCTGCAACGAGCTTGACCATAGTAGGAAGACCTCACCCTGATCATCAAAGACACAACACGGAATTTATGAAATAATGAAAGCCTAAAAGATCAAGCTCTAAACCCTAAACCTCTGCCTTGGAAGCTGCATTCGAAACCCCAAACCCTAATAACCAGCTTTCCCACACAGAAGAATCTGCTCCTAAGGATTGGATTACGAGGTCAAATAGAGCTTCGTCTTGGATGGGGAGAGAGAAGACACTGCTCATAGAAGGATTGGGCTTACGAGGTCAAAGAGAGCTTCTTCTTGGATGGGCAGGGAGAGAGGCAAATTGAGGGCATTTTGGAAAAGTCGAGCACTTTGCTCCAATGTTGCCTGCTTGCTGACTATCCCATCTGGCTTCCTTTCTGCTGCCTGCTTCAACCTCCTGGCCTCTGCATGTGCAACCAAAAACCCCCCAATTCCCCCATCAATGCCCACGTTCTACTACTCCATCTCTATTGCGGAAATCACCAAACAACCACAAAAGATGTTGAAAAAACCATTTCAGGGAATGAAAAGAACACCTGCGAGAATGGCAGTTGCTGTTGCTGGAGCAGCAACGGCAGAATTTGACGAATTTCGGTGTCGTGCTCCACTTTTAGAGCCATGGTTGGGTGCCATCCAGCTGCCGCAAATGCAAAGTCCGCATATAACCACACGCCAGCCCACACGGCGGGCGTGAAGGCGGGCGGCAGCGGCAGCAGGAGCAGATAGAATGGGTCGCTCCTGTCGATTCTACCATCAGAATTGGTCACCCTAAGTCTGTGGACGTAAAACATAAAGAACATTCAGAATGGGTCGCTCTTGTCGATTCTACCACAGATTCTTTCACCCTAATTCTGTGGATGTAAAACATCAGGAACAATTCTAAAATCATTAGTAGGAAAATCCCGGAACCTCCCAAAAACAAACTCTGGTTATCTGATACCCTCAGACAGGAGATTCCACATATCCAAGAATTACCCTCCGGTTCTCAAAAGTTTGTGATCAATTTGTTATCGTTAGGAGAGAACCTTGGGATGCTTGTTGCTTACTCCTACTTCAGAAGAGTGCAAAAACAACAATGGTTGGGTTGGGTTGGGTTGGGTCCCAAAAATTTCAAGCTTAGTTTAACCTTTGACATATAAATAAATCTCTATAATATCTATTTGTTTACCCTAAACCCTACCTTTTCCAAAACCCTAATAAAACCCTATCTATTTGTTTATCTATTTGTTTATAATGTCCTTTATACCTACCTTTTCCAAGCCTAAATATTTCACTCTTTTCCTAATAACTACTTCATTCTTTTCTCCTACCCACTTACATGAATATGAGAAAAAAATTAATATGTGCCATTTTCCTCCTTTTCATGTCGGTGTTATGAATATTAAAATAATTCAAAACCCTATCCTCTTTCAATCCTATTTACATACAGTAAACTCTCTCTCAACTAATATCCTTGGGACTGGCCGGAAGATATTAGTTTATGGAGAATATTAGTTTACACAAAAATTATATGAGGGGTAACAAAAATCATTCCGAAACTTGCCAGAGCAGCATGGAAGGTCATGGATCATTGGGGAAGGTAACAAAACCTTGTGGAGCTTGGCCTTCGATTTTTATTTTTTATAGAACTTTGTATACAGGAATATTGATAGCTTCTTCCAGAGCATCTAAGTTTGTGCTTTGGAAGGTGTCCTCCTTCGGTCTTTTTTTTTTTTACAGAACTTTGTATAGAGGAATATTGATAGCTTCTTCCAGAGCATCTAGCTTTGTGCTTTGAAGGTGTCTTCCTTTGGTTTTTTTTTTTTTTCAGAACTTTGTATAGAGGAATATTGATAGCTTCTTCTAGAGCATCTAGCTTTGTGCTTTCGAAGGTGTCCTCTGATTTCATTGCTTTTTTAGTGCCATATGTATGATGTATTAGTTTATAAAATGTTATGGGATCGAAAAAAAATATTGAATATCAGTTTATGGAGAATTATTAGATTAAGTATAACCCACCATGGGCCTGTATGGGATCGAAAAAAAATATTGAATATTAGTTTATAGAGAATTATTAGATTAAGTATACCCCGCCATGGGCCTGTGCCCTCATATTAGTTTAGAGAGAATATCAATTTACACAATATTAGTTTAGAGAGAGTTTACTATACATACTTCCATAGAAATGAACAATTAACTAAATAAAAGTTTGATCCCTTTTTATTCAATTTTTGCAAAGTGTGGTCCCTTTTTATTCAATTTTTACTCAAGTATTGCATATGAGTAAGAGATTTGAAAAGCAAAAACCCTATTGGTCTAGGATTTCAAATCTACTTTGCTCAAAAAATTTCATTTTTAATTGATTCACTTCATATCCTAATTTTGGGCAATCTAAAATCTAAAAATTTGGGGATTTATCTATTTGTATGTAAACTAATCCAAATTCAACACACTCCACAATCTTGCCTTTAATGTCTTCTACAATCTAGCATCTAACATTGTGGGTCTTTTATAAATTCCATGTAAAATAACCTATTTCAGCTCACTTGATAATCTTACCTTTAAAGCTATTTGCAATTTAAAATCTATAATTTTGGGGGCTTTTTCAATTATTAGTAAAATAATCCATTTCAACTCACTTGATAATCTTACCTGTAAGATTTTCTACAATCCAACATCTAAAAATTTGGGTCTTTACCTTAAAACTTTTTTCCACAATTCTAACATCTAAATATTTTAGGGCTTTTTCCCTCCACTTTGAATGGAAATGAATAGAATCCCTTTCTTTTTCCTTTTTCTCAATTTGTATGTAAAAGTAATCTAGTTCAACTCAATCAATAATCTCACCCTAAAAGTTTTTGTAATCTAATAATAATATCTAAATATTTGGTGCCTTTTTTTCCCCTTTGTATGTGAATTACTAGAACCTCCTTGGTTTTTTTCATTTACAAAATAATCCATTTCAACTACCTAACTTGAAAATCATACCCTAAAGGTATTCAACAATGTAAACGTAAGCCAAAAAAATTGCCTCAAATTTTGCATTTATGTGCCACTTAAAAAAAAATTTAAAACCTTTTAGTTCATCACAACATAGCAGGATTCTAGAAAATGTTTACTGCCTTGTCTGACCAACCTATAGCCAAATTTGGCTCTTTCCCTCTTGTGAATGGTCGCCAAATTGTGGTGTAACCCACAAAATTGGAAAAGAAAAAAAAAAAAAAACCCTTAATGTAATAATAATAATTTTGTGCCTTTTTTTTTCCTACATATTTGTAAGTAAATAAATATAACCTATTTCAAATCACGTGATAATTGAATTAACCCTAAAAATATTCCTAGAAATATTCCTAGAAATATTAAGAGATGTGAAACTTGGGGTTCACTTTCAATGACTTTTTCCTTCTTCATTGCAATCTGAAGTGATGGAGGTGCTGCAGAAGAAGAAGTAGGTAGAAGAAGAACACAACAACAGGACAGATTTGGGCACAAAGAATGGATTTTGAGCGTTGGGTGATGAAGATTCTTGGACCAAAGTTGCATCAGATGCTTGCTTGTCTTTGAAGACACCAATTTGGAGTCAGATCTGAACTTATCTAGAGCTTGGAGGAGGAGGAGGAGGAGGAGGAGAAGGGACAAGTGGGTGGGTGGACTTGGAGGCTGACCATACTCTCATCATCATGGTGCAAATCACAGAGTTGTATCTTTCTTCTCTTAAAAGCCTTTTGCAATTGCACAGAAGAAGGAAATCAATCAGTAACAACAACAGCACACCCAGTGAAAGATGTTCATGATGATGATGCCCAACCCACTTAATGAATTTTTTTTTGCTTCAATTTGATTTCTCTTTCTTGGTTGGGAATTCTGAATTTGTTTCTTGGGTAGTGAGAGATGATTTTCTTTCAGAACAGAAGGCTAGTAGCATTTAAGACAGACAGACAGAGAAGGAGAAGAAGAAGAAACATACGTATGGTGGTAGAGTGCATAAAGAAGAATCAAAACTATTGGGTGTGAAAAACTTGACAAGGATTTTACTGGTGTGGTTGTGCTGGTACCTGTGAAGTCGGGTGGTGATGCCATTGTCAGTGGAGGAGGTCAGCTTTCTTTGAGACTTCTTTCATTTTCTGGATCAATTTGTGGGTGGTAGTTTTTTGGTCCACCGATGGGTTTTTTTTGTAAATCAACAAGACTAAAACATGCAGAGGGATGAAGAAGAAACACTTGCAACGACATTCAAGGTAAGTTATTTTCAGTTTTCAGTTTTTACCAGAGGAGTACAGAAACAGAGAAATGGGAGGACTCAGTTGGACTTAGGGTTTTTAGGGTTTGGGGGATTTTTGCCTGCAGTACAAGATAGCCCAAATGTACATGGTTACCAAAATGCAGCAGCAGCAGCAGACAAGCGGTGGTGCAGATGAAGGTGTTGAAGTATTGGTGAATGAACCTTTTGAAAACGAAGAATTTGGGAAGGGTCAGTTCACCTCCAAGATCTACCATTTGCAAAGGTACCAGCAATAAGTGCAATTCCATCATATCAAAGAAAATGTTTTTTCTGTCTTCTGTGGAGCAGGATTTGATGTTTCAGATTGCACATTTAGGGTTGGGATTTGATTTTCTGCAAAAAAATTGGTGGGATTCTTTTTTGGTTTCGGCTGCAGCAAACTTCCTTCATGGCTGGCTGCATTTGCACCCTTGAATTCTATGTTAATAGAGGAAGAAGCGTGGAATGCATATCCCAAGTGCAAAACAGGTTGCATCTCCTTCCATGTCCCTTTTGAAGATCAGCTGCTTAAGAAATGTATGTAGTTTCTGAACTCATTCAATTGGTACAAATGAGAACAGGGATTTGTGATCTCATCCTGTGTCATCTGACTGAGGCAAAAATATGTTTGTGGTTTTTCACTTTTTGCATGTGCTGGCAATTTTTTCACAACCCATTGCTGATGACTATGCAGTTCTCAAGGTTTGGCCATCCCCCCTGCAGGTTTATTTTTCTGCTTCTTTAGGGAATCATGCATAGCAACAAAAACATAGACTGTCAGAAGTACAAGGTAGACAAGCCCATCAAAAGTTAGTCAAGTACCTTAGAAAACTGTAGAAAATCATAGAAAACCCAACTGCAGAAGCTTTTGGACAGGTATTAAGATTTTGAGAACTGGCTCTGACATGGTACTGTGTAGTGTCCATACTTTGACAGGTTCAAGCTTACAATTGAGAGCATCCATCTCTCTGACAACGGCTGTTCTCCCAATGTGCGTAAAAATCTGTCTATTGATGCATGTTTTGCTGTAATTTTTGTTCCACTTACTGTTCACCACACTTTCCAAGTTGGGCTTCCATCTTGGGTGATCAAATTTTAAGGTTATTAATTTGCAGTTTTATTTCCACTCTAAGAAAATGGGTTTGTGCACAGGTGCACAATCTGGATGCTGATGCTTTAGCATTAAGGAAAGTGGAGACACTGGACATTGGCACAAATGCAAGGGACTATTGGACCTATATTGTTGGGGGTCCAGAAATTGATCTCACAAATTTCTGTCCAGCAAAGAAACAACGTGGGCCCCTAACTCAGGGCTGGCAGGTCTGATCGTTTTCACTTATTTCACATACATGGGATTTGTTTCTCACCATTTTATATCACAAAATGTCAGTGGGTGCAGCATTTTTTGGTTATTTGAATTTTTGAAGAACTGCTGGTTCTGGTTCTTTAACTTTTCCAGAATCAAAAGAACCACTGGTTCCAGTTACTTCAAAAACCTTACAGAACCAATGGGTTTCATGAAAGAACCCAGAAAGAACCGCTGGTTCTTTGACCTTTTCATGTTTTTGGAGCACTGTGGTTATGTACCATAACCAATTCTTCAAATTTTTTGAGAACTGGTGGGTAAGTGCATGTATACCCGGGCTGATAACTGGAGGGTATCTACCCCTAATTGTAGGAACCACCATTCACTAGGCGTGTCTCAGCATTTGTTGAACAATGGATCCAGAGAAGGTGTGTACTTATGTGGGGGTTCAGGTATGCAGGAAACATGTGATCCTGTGATGACAGCTTACAAACTAGTTACTGTGGATGCACCATACTGGGGTTTTGGCTACCGTCTTGAACAGGCAGCCTTAGCGGTATGTTCTCAAACTTTGTTTGTGTTTTTATCTTAAGATTCACTCCTGGATCACTCTTTCAGAGGTGCCAGAAAAACAACCTTGGTTTTTTTTTTGGTTTCCACTGGTCTTGAGAGGTATTGGTTGTTTGCAGGGGGAGAGATCTCTATTCCTTGAGAGTCATAAACAATGTATTTATTGGCTTGATGAGTGGTGTGACCTCACATTTGAGGATGTAAGGCAGCTAGAAGTTGCAACTGAAATAGCACTGAATCAGGTTGGTTGCATCAACCCACCACCCAATTTTTCAAAGTTCACCAAATCAGGTTTGTTTGCCTCAACCTGTTACCCAAATTTTGAAAGTTAATTGATTGACTGGGTTCTGCGTTTCCTTCTCTGAAGTGTTATGAAGATTGAGGTGCATTGGATCTGCAGAGGTTCAACAAAAAGCACACAATGTCTCCATCAGCAAAAAGCAGTGATACAGATGGCCTGATTGTGGAAACATCAAATCAACAAGCCATGGATGAGGCCAACCTCTCCAGCTCACTGGTGGTTAGAAGTTAGAACATTGAATTGGCAAAGTGCTCTGTGCAAGCAGGTCACAATCATCCAGTCTCTTCTATTTATCATCATCAGCAAACAAGTGAACTTGATGCTAACACAGACATCTTTTTCAATCTCATTGAACCAAAATATTAAGTGTTGATAGTTTCCATTGGGTTTGTGTTGGGAGACGGTTTTAGAAGATCATCATCAAAGTTCTCTTGTAATTCTTTGGAAAAATGCAATTATGATGTCCTCGACACATTTGTTCTTTGCTTCTTTCTGGGCTTTGCTGTTACCTATATGAAAAAGGCTTATTCTTTTGGTCAAATTTTCCAGATCTGCTGGAATGGTGAAAGTAACCTTCCCTAAAGAAATTTTCAGAATCAAAGAACCTAGGGAAAACTAGCTTGAAGAAGTTGTTTAGGGGTTACATTTTTTCCATCCATCTTGTCCAAGGAAAAAGAAAAAAATGGTAATTTGGGAAAATAATTGAACCTTGGACCTTTGAATTTAAGGGAGATTCTAACCATTGCATCAGACTTTCTTTTTTTTGGGGGGGGGGGTTTTATGAATGCAAACCCATTCACAAGAAGCGCAAGGCAAATAAAAGCATGAGAACACATTTTGTGAAAAAACATAACAATTGGATATTGCTAATACATTAATAAAATAAAGAATCATAAACTAAAAAGGCATTGTTTATCACAAATTGACTAACACATGTCATGAAAGAACATAACAATCAGTATATCGCTAAAACATTAATAAAATAGAAATTTGTAAACTATTGCTAATATATTAGTCAAATAAAAAATCATAAACTAAAAAAGCATCATCTATCACAAATTGATTAACACATGTCATGAAAAAACATAACAATCAGTATATTGCTCTTGGGTTCACTGGGGCCCTCTTTTAATTACAAGTGATGTAAAAAGTTCCAGTTTCAGATCATTTTTCTCTTGGGTCCAATTGTTCAAACCTAAGGTTGAATGAAGAAGAAGAAGAAGGAGATAATTACACTGTTCTGCAATAACTGGAATTTTGAGATCTTGGGTGCCATGTACTACTAGCAGGTAGGTACATAGCATAAACCATGATCATGTAACCTCAGGATTGATTTAAGGTTTAAATTTTGAATCCATCTGATATTATGATTTAAATTCTTACTATACACTTTTCCAGACATGGTAAACTGGCCGGTCATAGTACACTTAAAAACACAGAGGAACTTTGTAATCTGGGCAGACCTCAGTTGCCTCTGGGTCCACAGGTGAGTTATAGAGGAGCTCCGGGCACACCTAGTGCGCTTTAGATCGTTGGATTTGGTCTAGAGATGCAAAAGATATGGGCTCTGGAAATTCTTGGTCTCATTGTCCCAAAAAAAAAGTCACCAAACATTTTTTCTATCTATGTTCAAGCAATTGAAATCTTATCAACGAACACATGTGCACTAACACATGTCACAAATCCACCCTGTCACCAAACAATCTCATGCTCAAACTAATCATGTTTGTTGAAAAAACTAAACACCTTTATTCAAAAGGTTGAGATTAAAACCCTAAAACAAGGCAAAACAATGTTTGGATATCAAACCCTAAAGGTTTGTTAAACCCTAAATTAGTTGCCGCTCTCCCATGTGGTGTCGACCCAAAAACCCCCTACCCCTTTCCCCCTTCCGTCTCCTTTCCATATTCATGTTAGATTCCATCAACTGCGTTGCTTGTCACCTCTCCGAACTTTCCTCCCATTTGTCTCCATTCTACACGCAACCCCTGCACCTCAACTCTCTCATTGACCTCCTTTCTACAGGGGTCAAGTTCCCTTCGACTCCACGCTCACTCCCCCTTCCGTCTCCTCTTTGCACACAGGTCAGGCTCCTCCCAACTTGATTCTCGTTGCATTGTCTATCTCCTATATGTGCATCGCTCGGGTTCTCCCCAACTCAACTCTCATTCCCTTATTTGTCTCCTTTCTACGCATGAATCAGGCTCCTCCTAACTCGATTCATGTTCACCTCTCTATGTTGCAGGTACATGAGCGTGAAGCTCTAGCATGTGCATGAATTTCCTACAAGTTGGCAAGGCCCAATTTTAGACATTGAAAGGAGCTTGAACTTCCTTGGTTTGAACTTCTTGCTCAAGTTTTTCAATAGCAACAAGAGTGCACGACTTGATGTTTGGTTCTTCTATTCTGATGTCCCTTTGCCAATTAGGAGACCAATGAAATGGAACAACATCAAAGCACATTGCAGTAAATAAACATTTTTGTCAAGATTTTTGCATTTGTAATTGTGGATCAAACAACATGGAATTGTTTTTCAGTTTTGATGGTGTGATTTTTGATAAATAGTTCAATAGTGGATGATATTGGTTGTTGTTTGCTACAGGTCTAGTTTTTCCCATTTCATTTGTTGCAATTTGGTGCACTGCTTTAAATAAGTTCTTTTGCAAATTCCAAATTGGTGGTAATTGAACTTTAATTTGTTCTTCATTGATCTTGGTTAAAGTGTTATTCTTCAGCTCAAAGTTCATCGCCACTAGTTGAAAATGTCTACTTTTTGTTGTAGTGTACTTACATTTGGGTTCAAAATGAACATAGATTTAATGGAGAAAATACATTTCTGTAATGGGGATTGTTGTGATGATTTGGATTGTACATAATGTCAGTGGTTTAGCTTTCAAGTAAGTGATTAGAATGATTTCCACGAATGTATAGATAAGTTTTTTTATTGTTGAACCAAATTGTTGTGGCTATCAATGGTGCTACTTTGATTACTTCAATGTAAGAAAATGCATTTAAACTCATTTGACATTCTTGAGTTATAGGATTGAAAATCCTTTAGTTTTGACATCACCAAAAAATACACAGCTAATAATTTAGTTTACTATGTTTGCAATGAGAGATTTGTAGTACAATCATTTTTATATGGAAATTTGCATGTTAATTTGCATCACATTTGCTGTTACAAGATCATTGGAGATCACATCATCTTAACATCACCAAAAAACATTTTTGATCATTGATAGTAACTACTACTCCTCTTAATTGTCCTACCTTAACAACAACTACTCCTCCTAATGTCTTTTCAATCTACACCTACTCTTTCTTTTAGTTATTCCAACCTAGTAAAAGTTGTTCCTCCTCCTAGTTGTTCCATCTTAACATATGTTGTTCCTTCTCTTAACCATTCCACCCGAGCATTAACTACTTTTCTTGATATCTTATTCATCCTCAATTACAGTTGTTCCACCCTTTTAGTTATTGCACCCTAGTAGTTCAATTGTCCATTTGTGGTTGTTACAAGGATGCTACAACTTCCATTATGGCTTGAATTTGAGCCAAGGCGTGTTGTTAAGCTTGTTTATGCACACGTGTTATTTCACCAATATTCACACCCTTGTATTTAAGAGGGTGAGTTCACAAACCTGCCTTGAAATTAGAGTGAAATCTATTTCATGCCTATCTAACTGTTGAAGATGACCAAGCTACAATGAAATTAGCTCGTTGTAGTTTTACAAGTTTTTTTCAACTAGTTTTTTCAACTGTAATCAACATTGTAAATGTTTTTTCTTCCTTGCTTATCTTGTATTTCTTTCCATTTGTTTTTTTGGATTTGTTCTATTGCCTTCCTATCCATTGCCTTTTGTTGCATAATCCTCAAAAAAAAAATTGATGTTACAACATGGCTTTGAAAATAATCAATTAATGGTTATTTTCCATTGGTCCTTCTTGTAAGTAGATGTGGCAATGACAACAAACTGTGACACCCCTATGTTGATGCCACTTGAGTTGAACTTTCAAAAAATTTGAACTCTATAGTTTTATCCAATGAAAGTAGTGCCAAATTTTCAACCATGTTCTTTGATTCTATTACAATTGCATGGTTATTGATTATAGGAATTATAGACATGTTCACATAATACCTAGGTTCATATGTAAATAGACTAGCAATATTTGAAACTTTTGTTGTTGAGCCTATGTTGATGAGTTCCTCTACAATTGTATGTTCTATCCACTGTTCATCACCATCCTCCCATTCTAGTTTTTCTTCTTCCTTGGCTTGATTATATAATGTGGAAATAATATGAAGACTAGTTTTTGAATCCATAGCCTTAGGGTTAAGTGGCTAAATCCATTACAAGAAATCCCGAACTTTTTTTGATTAGAAATTTTGGTCAAAAAATTAAACCCCCCGTATGGTTTTTTTGCCCCCATGTGCAACTTGACCAGAGTGCCATTTTGGACAAGTCAATTTGGATTCAACCATTTTGACTAGGTTTTTTTTGTTGGTCTTTTTTATTGGGTTTTTTTAACCATATTTTTTACTAAGCCATAGTGACAATAATATAATTTGGGCAACAACCAAAAATATATATTTTAGTTAAATTATTTTATTTAAAATTAATATGAAATTATTAGTTTATCAATTAATTACCATACCTACCAACCCTATGTCCTAGGCCTAAGTTAGGCCAACTAAGTTAGACCAAGTAGCCTAGGCTAGGTGGTTTAGTAGGCTTTGCAATCACACACTCCTCCTTGCATGCTTCCATCCTCCAATTCTTCCTAAGTTTGTAAAAAATCTTATAATAGGTCTTCTCGTGGCGTAATCCACTACAAGGTGAATAGGTTCTCCAAACCAGTTGTTTAGCCCATTTGAGTTTGTTGGCATTCATTTAATTGACTGATTTCACTTGCTTGTAAAAATTGATGACTTCATTTTTTTTCCAAATAAGGGAGAGGAAGGGGGAACAAAATTAATGACCCAACACCAGAATCGAAAGGAGATTTGTGGATGATTTGTTGTAGAAGGTTCTTTCTTTCAATTTTTCTTGTTTGATTTGTATGAATGTCAAAAAAACTTTTTGACCTTAGAAGGAAATGTGGACACTTGGCACCCAAAACAAGAAAGGTCACCAAGCTATGGACACAAAAAAATTGTCATTGGTAATTTTATTTTCTTACTTGACAAATCCCCCAAACAATCCAAGGTTTTCAATTTTGATGTCCATTGCCATCATTGTTGATGGTGTTTTTTCACTCACAAAGTATATGTATTTTGCAACATTGATTTCATGTAGTCCTAGCAAGTGGGGTGCAACCAACCATCGACACATGTATAAACATGGTAGGGAATGTATGCAAAATCTTCTATGGTCATCCTTTTCCATTAATGACATCTTCTAAACACAAGGTATGTTTGGGTTACAAGCAACCTTTAAGGTTAGGTCATCTAGCCTTTAGGGTTTCCCATCTAATTCAACTTGCCCCTATTGAACATCATGCCTAGTTTGGTTAAATTCAAGCTAGTCTTGGAACAACTTTGAACATTTTTCAATTATGTTGGTTCTTGCAACTCTTGTTTATGCAACATACACAATCATTGCCTAGGCTGTAAGGAGTTTCCGTATAGGTTATTGGCTTGCAAAAGTGTAGCTTAATAATGGTTAACGATCAGTGGCTGTCAAAGCCATGGAAACGTCCCACCAAAACTTGTGATATCACTTGCAAACTACAAACATGGCTTACATTGGCTACCCTATGAATCATTCAACTTGCCTTTGTTAGCTTCCAACTAGTGTCCTCTCATTTTTCTTTGGATTTTCTAAATTCCAGCAAGTAAAAGTTTTTTTTGATCCTCATTCTTTCTTGACCCATGGCCAAGTTCTTTGTGGCAATATGAATGAACATATTACACTACATTAGTGTTGTCATGCTTAGGTCTTGGATTTTTATCACATCCAAAGTCTCTTGCTTGTAATGTATAGATGCAATTCAACAAGATTTAGTTTCTTCCATTCACTAACTAACAAAGGGGTTCTTGGTGGAGGAGATGAGGCCAAACTTGATATCCATGTAATCCATTTTGGGGTCACCAATGCAACCTGCACATGAGATGATTTGAGGAATTACACTTGTAGCATTTGTTGTGTAGTGGACATAGTATCATCTACCTTGCAACTAGTATGTCCGTTAATCAGATTGTTGTCTCAAATGTGATGGTGAAGTGATCTTGTTTTGGGTTTCTGTTTAATAAATCAAGTTGGACAAAGAGAAAATAAATTTGACCATTCGAAACACCTGCATTGGTATGACCAAAGAGGACCTCATCAAAAACCTTGGCATTATTGCCAAATCATGAACATTTGATAAATTTGACACCTTACAATGGAACCTCATATCACAATTATTGTAGGTGAAAACTTAATAATCCTATGAAATGTTTCTCATATCCATTTATCCAAAGACTTTAAGGTGCATGTGGGAGTTTATATTAGAACTTGCTATCATATGTGATTAACATGAAATATGTGTCTCTAACCAAAAGATATTGCCCACATAGACCAACAATAACTAACACACAAATTTAAAACTAAATTTAGATGGTACCAAGTGATAACACGTAAAAGTGTTTCATCTATTACATTTTTTTGTTGCCATCTAAAATTACTAGTGGGTGCATGTGACCTTTGGCCACAGTGAAGTCCCCTGGTTTCTTTGGTTCATGTTTTAGTTTTTTTTAGAAACTTTTAACTTTTTTATTTTTTTATTTCTATGTGTTTTTTATTTTTATTTTTATAAAGTGTTTCTTTTTCACTTTTATATATTTTTTTATTTGAATGCAAGTTTGAAGTTTGGAAAAAGAAGACACACCTCATTCTTTTTCAAGTAGGGTTTTTCTTCAATATTTATAAATTTTATTTTTTCTTATTTTTTACTCTTTAGTTGGTTTCTTCATTTTTGGAAAAAAAATTTCTTTTAAAATTATTTTACTGTATTTCCCTTTCCTTGTTTCATTTGTTTCCATTCCAAAAAATCAAATTGATGACGGGACGGACATTTCATCCATCCCCATAATTGGGACGGACAGTAGCTAAAAGAAAAAAAAAATAGTCTTGGTCAATACAAAAAAAAATTAAAAAATTGATTCTGGGCTGTCCAAGGCCTACATTATTTTTTTCTGGTCTTCCCCTAAATCCATCCTGTCATCAAGTCGGACGGACTTGGGACAAACAGTAGCTAAAAGAAAAAAAAGGTAGTCTTGGTCAATACAAAAAAAAAATTTTGATTCTGGGTTGTCCAAGGCCTAAATATATATTTTTTGGTCTTCCCTTAAATCCGTCCCGTCATCAAGCTGGACGGACATTTCATCCATCCCCTTAATCGGGACGGACAATAGCTAAAAGAAAAAAAAGGTAGTCTTGGTCAATACAAAAAAAATAAAAATGCATCTAAGTTGTCCAAAACCTAAATTTTTTTTTCTGGTCTACCAAATCTTTTGCTTCAAAAAATCAAACTGCCCCTGAATTCTTTTTCCTCTGGAGTCAGTTACATCTGGGGAAGCTCCACAGGGAACGGGCAGTGATTGGAAGAATCTTCCAGGCACTACCCACACAGACAGACACCACTACTGTTGCTTTAATATATAAGATTGCTTAGTGACCCATGTTGTGGTATAGTTCACTAATAAAGTGGTATGTTGTGCACTCCTTTGACAACTTTCTTGAAATAGATGCGAAAGCGAAGGGATTTGAATCTTATTAGTGAATTTTGGAGTTGTATAAACGGTAAATTAGTTGATAATACTACTTGTTATTCTTTCATTATGTGGCTAAAACTCCATATAATTCTATACCTACATTGTGCCTCAATGCCTTGAGTGACTTGGTCTAAATGTCAAAGGTCAAAAGTGCAAGATCAATGTCATCACTATTAGGCTAATGAAAAGCGCAATTTTTTTCTAATTTGCTGACTTAAGAAAAATGTTAGAATATGTTAGTAGATACAACAACCTTCCATGGCTTAGAAATAGTCCTCCACCTACAATATTTGTATTGTGACTCAAAGGCTCATTCAAGCTATGTCTTTGAGGATAGCAAAGTCGCCATTAACTTTTGACTCCCATATGTATCTATCAAAGAATATAATGCATGTTATCAATTTCAAGAATAGGGCATTGTGGCAATAACATTAGTGTTTTGAGATCAAACAACAAAAAAATACCCAAGAAAATAAAGGAAAAACAAATAATGCAATTGTTAATTATGGTAAATGAACTTTGAAATTGGCTTATTGCTTAAGGACAAGCAAATGCATTTTAAGTCTTTTGTTAATTTCATCAAGTTTGAGAATTCATGAGACATGCTTTTGACGTGAGAGAAGTAAGGATATTGTGATGAAAGCCTTTTAGACTATGAGTGCAAGGTTGTGAATGGACAACCATGTTGCATTTTGAGAGAGGTCATGCATGGGTTGTTTTGATGATTCTTGATGTGGATGTTTGGTTTATTGTTTTCTACATTCCAATTTAATGATATGGCCATGAGAATTGGCGATTTCCTATGGATATTTTGATTATCAAACTATCAATTTTGTGACTACAATTTTGGGATTTCTCCCAATCTATTTTCAAATGGTTATAGTTACCCTTCTAAACATGAACTCACTCCCATAATTCCAAATCATAATATTCAAATTAATATATAAAACGGTACCTTGAAATGCATGTTTTGTTCCTAATATAAAATGTACCCTAAATTTAGTTGTCATGCATTGGAAGAATGACATTACTATTTTGATAACTACATAGTGATTTATATTGAAACTTTTACAAATGGAATTGAAAGTTTTGGAATGATCTGCCATTAGGTGGTCTATGGAACACATGGGCACACCAACAACACATAATTGGTATGTGTTGTGTTGACCTTCCAACTAGGTGTTATGCCTATTAGTCTACCATTGAAAATGCAAAATCTATAGTTGTTTTTTGTTTGTTATTTATATTTAAATCAAGGGATACATTATAAATAGGTTGTAACCTCACTTTCATCTCAAATTTGTGTCAATTGTTTATTGCCATAATGGGAGTACAATGTGAGTTTCCTTAACAACCTTGTGGATATTGACTTGTCTTATTGTCTAAAATGAAATATAAGGATTCCCAAAATTTTGGCTGGAAAACCAATTAACAAACAATTTCATTCATAAAATCTTTGCAATTTGTTGTAAAAATTAGGAGTAGAAGGTTAAACTTCTAGAATCACATGAGGTCCAATTTGTTGTGGTGTAGAGTTGTTTGTATTTATGATCATCTGTAGATTACATAATTTGATTTCAAATTGGGACCATCAAGTACTTTGCAACAATGAATTTTCTTCATAGATTTGAACATTGAATGAAAGCTAGAAGCTTGTGTGTCGCAAAAGGATGGTGCCCAAAAACGACTTGTTAATACATGTTCAAAAATAAAATTACATATCTATATATATATATAGATTCTGTATTGTCAAGATACTAGTTATTAGGGATGTAATTTCACACTACTATAATTCCTATTTTTTAAAACTAACCAAGTTGATTGGATCGGTCTTTTTTATTAGAGGACATGTATTTTCTACTAGAGGCCAAAGGTTTGAATGACAATGGGTATTCTTTGACTAATCAATTTGACTAGAATGACCAATTTGACAATTAATCAAATTAGACATCTAGTCATATTGGATCTAAAAATACCACATAATCAAACTGACTAATGGCCTAGTCAATAAAACCACCCAATTTAGTAAAATTGGCAAGTGACATAGTCAATAAGGCCACCTATTATACTCAATCAATAGGGCTAACTAAGTAGGATTAGTCAAAATGGCCAATGGCCTAATTAAAAGGGTCAATTACAAATTCCAACACTAGTTGGGTACCTTGGGACTACATATAACATTTTGACTATGTTTGATTATTTTAAAGGAAAACGTACAAGTTAGCTAATCATAGACCAAATCAATCATGGTTAAACTAATTATATATATATGGTTTATTTAACTATGGTTAAATTGAACATATTGAAATTAATTATGGCTCAACTACCCATATATATTTTTTAAAGATTAAAATTAACCATAACTAATCTAACCATGGTCAATGTAACTATGTTCAATAACTATGGTTAGTTGAACCATATTTAATTTTTAAATGATTCATTTTTCCATAATCAATTATTCCATCATTTTTTTGGCCATATTTAGTTTAATTATGGTTAATTTAGCCATAAGTAATTTAACAATTATAAATAGTTTAACCATGGTTATTATAAATATAACTAAATTAGCTATAAAGTCTAATAACTATTAATTATTCTACCCTAATAAATTTAACCAATATTAATATACCTGTAATTAGTTCTAACTATTTTAAATCTAGCCATGGTTGATTTTTCCATAATTATTTTAAACATTTTTATTTTAGCCATAATTTATTTTTTCATATATGGATTTTTCATAAAATATTTACTCATTAGTTAGTTTAGCCATATTAACTTTATTAGTGGTTAATTTAGCCAAATTTATTCACTCATGGTTAGTTTAACCATTTTTAGGGGTGAAAGCATATTACACTATCCATAAAATGTTGTCACAAAATAATTTTTGTAAGATTTTGGGGCTTATAATTGGCCATGTGTTTAAATATAATTGACTAAAATGAAAAAAGACTCAACACTACAATGTTATATGTATTATAATCACATTGTATGAATTTTATGGATAGTTTTTGAATAACCATAACATAGTGGACTTTCAAGAGAATACCCAAAAACTTGTAATAGTCCATAATCAATGAGTATGAACTCCATGCACTTTTTTCTTTTTTTTTAAATGAATAAAAAACTCAATGGTAATATGATGTTATAACATTGATACCAAGGAGGACTTTTGGAAAAATATTAATGATCAAAATTTTCTATATAAAATTTATTTAAGCAATTATGGACTTCCACATGTGTTTTAAAATGTTACACCTTAATGTGATTTCACCCTTAGTTTAGCCATGGTTAATTTTGCTATAAAAATTTTAAACATTTTTATTTTAACCATAATTAATTTATGCATAATTGGTTTAGCCATAAAATATTTATTCATAGGTTAATTTAGTTATATTAGATTTATTCACGGTTAATTGAACCATTTATAATTTAGCTACGGTTGGTTTAACCATAAAACATTTATTCATCAATTAGTTTGGCCATATTTATTTTACTCATGGTTAGTTGAACCATAAAATACTTATTCATTTATTAATTTAGCCATTTTTGGTTTAACCATGGTTGTTTAAGTCATTAAATACTTATTCATTGGTTAGTTTGGCCATATTTATTTTATACATGGTTAGTTTTAGCCATTTTTAGTTTAACCATGGTTGGTTAATCATTAAATATTTATTCATTAGTTAGCTTAGCCATATTTACTTCATTCATGGTTAGTTTAACCATAATTATTTTACTCATGGTTAATTTAACCATAATTAGTTTAGTCATGGTTATTTTTCCACAATTACTTTAGTTGTGGTTGGTTTAGACATTATTGTTTTACCAATCATTAGTTTTTTCATAGTTAATTTTTCCTAGGTTAAATTAGCCACCTATTTTACTTGTATAATGTAAGTATGTGGTTAAATAGCCTAAATACAAGTAGGTTATATGTAGGTGTATTTATTTATACATACCCTACCTATATTCCACCTATTTACCTATGATAAATTATTAGTTGGTTAACTAGTTATTTACTTAAAATATTTTACTAATGAATGTGTAACTAAGTAGTTAAATATTAGTTTATTACTAATACATTGTTGATAATGTATAATGCTTTAGGTTAAATTTGCAAGGATTAGTTATAACTTGGTTGTAATTATCAATCAACAATATAGTGCATTATAACTAGCTCAACATTTTATATAATTCAAAGATTTATAATATGGTTGTAATTATTAATTATAACTAAATAAGTAGACATTAACCTAGTAAAAGTCATAGCTTAGGTTACCCTAGCCTACTTTAAGTTTCTATACCTAGTTGCTAGTTATAGGCTCCTAGACCTAAGCCTAGGAGCTTAGGTTGTAGGTTCCTAGACATAGGTACCTTAAGAGTAGGTATCTAATTTTAGGCCTAACCTAGGTTGTTTATGTTTTATCCACGTGGCATAGCCTAATGGCCAATGTTTAAATGTAATGTGGCATAACTTAGTAGCCAATGTTTAAATGACACATGGCATAGCCTAGGTGGCCAATGTTTAAATGTCGCGTGGCATAACCTAGGTGGCCAATGTCTAAATGCCACATGGCATTTGCCTAATCAAAACGATTTTTGACTAATCAAAAAATCATTTAACTATTGTATTGATTGGTCAAAAATAATAGTTGAATTGGCTAGTCAAAATATCAACCTACGCCTAGTTAAAAAGTACATGACCCATTCACAATGGACATGTTCAAAACGACTTGTCCAAAATGATTGAAAGGTTTTTTTGATGCCTATCCAAAATGGGTCCTTTTTTACCAAAATTTTTAATTAAAAAAAAAGGAAATTTTGATAGTGTTATATGTAGATATTGACATATGAAATGGAAGACCCACTAAACAAACTTACACAACAAAGATGAAGGGATGATAAACTTTGGGGTCAAGAGGCAACATATGTTGCAATGATTGGTCAAAACATGTTAAAGTGTAGTTGCAACTTGTGTTAAGGCAAATGTAGACGTATGAAGGTATATAATGTGAAGGAGCACTTGTGGAGATTTGGGCAACACCATAATTGTTGAGTCTATTGTGGGCTTGGCCCCATAGATGCATCTTATAATGAGTGGAAAACAAAGGAAACTAGAGGTATAACAACATGGGGTGTGGTAATTGTTGCAGGTGTCAACATGGCTTTTATGTTAGAGCACTTGGCCCACCCTACATGACACGTGATGGATGACCCACCATAGGATGAAATGTAGTCATATTCAAATGGCATGGTTGGCATTTAGATAATGTAAGATGTGTTTTCAATTGTGGATGAACTAGCAACAATGCTTGAAAGTATGTGTGGCAACTTTGAAAGTAATGTAGATATTGAAACACCCCTTTGTGTAATGGAAGCGCAAGTTGGTAATGATGAAGACAATGGAGCAAATGTAGATGGGTTGCAAAAGGTATGCAAACCCTTGTACCAAGGTGTTCACTCCACCAAATTTGTAACCACAATGTTGTTGATGAACATTTGCACAATCCATGTTGTTAATAATAAATTTGTGGATGAGTTGTTGTCCCTCCTACACAAGTCTTTACTTATAGTAGACAATTGTTTACTTGCAAATATGTACCCTGGAAAAAAATTGATGAGGGTAGGCTTCAACTACAAAACTATCCATGCATATCCAAATGGGTGTGTGTTGTCTTAGGGGGGTGTATGTAAAATTGGAGACTTGCCCAAAATGTGGATTAACATGATATAAGGACATAGACAAAATGAAAGTGCTAAAGAAGGTTCTTTGTCACTTTCCTTTTATACCATGATTGAAACATATGTTTAGGGCACCTGTCATTTCAGATCTCATGGTGTGACATAATTCCAATTGGAATATAGATGGTTTGGTTTGACATGTGGCTGATAGTAAGGCATATTCACACATTGATGCTATGTGGCTAGAGAATTTGCAATTGAACCATGCAATGTAAGACTAAACCTTGCAACAAGCGGAGTTAATCCATATGGTGAGAAGAGTTCTAGCTAGTCTATGTGGCTAGTTTTACTTTTTAACTACAATCTATTCCGATAGCTTCTGACCAAGAAATTCTTTGTCATGTTAGCCTAGATTATAATGGGTAAGGAGTTTGTGAAAATGCATAATATTGATGTGTGCATGGCACCTTTAATACAAGAGCTTCAAGTCTTGTGGAGGAAGGTTGCAACCTATGATGTGGCGGAACTTGAAGGGCAAATGCATTTTATTTTGTGTGCAATTTTAATGTGGAAAATCCATGATTACTCAGCATATGGGCTTGTGGTTGGATGTGCACACCAAGGATACAAGGTTTGTCGAATTTGTGAGCTAGATTTTATTAATCGATATTCTTTAGAATTCAACAAGGTTTTGTATGAAGGATATCGACATTGGTTACCAAAAGATCACCCATATTGAAAGAATCAAAACTTGGCCCATTTTAATGGGGAAGAAAAACATAGAAGTAAACCCATACTTGTCCTACATGTTGATACATTGAAGATGTATCTAAATATGTAATATGGTTGGCAATTGGAAACATAACAAGTTCATGAAGTGATTCGTCAAAGGTTATTACGGTGAAACGACAATTTGCCATATTTTCAAGTATGCATCTTAACATTCTTTGAGTTTGCAAATCAAGGATAAACTTGATAAAATTATGGAACAATTGTCATTGGATGGCTAGTAAAATCAAAAGATGTGATGTGGTCATGGTGGCTTTAAATATCTCCTTGTTAGGTGTCTTGAAGTTGGGATTGGAGAGTTCAAAATTGAATCAATTACAATTAATTTATGGTTGGCCTTATCACTTTGTTTGTTTTGTTGAAACTAAGTATCAATCCCTTTTCACATTATTACACTGCATCATGGTTTAAACATTGCACCAAAGTTGGTCCATAGTTGTTGTTGTTAAATTGGTCCAACTTCTTATTTTATCATATACAACATTGTCGTTGTTTTAAACCCAAAACCATTCAAGGACATGGTCCAAACTTTCACTAAAATCCCTGAAGTCTCATGACTATCATCTATTGATCCAACAAATCATGCCATTTTGCTTGCAAGGACTTATGACAATGTAGCCATGCATAGCCATTATGAAACTTGGTCACATTTTTCGTTGAATTTGTGTGAAGGTTTGGAATGCTTTCAATATTGTAGATAATCAAGGACCAGGATTTAAAGGGCATGAAGTCACATGATTACCATATTGTGATACAAGAAATCTTGCCTTTATGCATGTGACATCTTATGACTAAGGAATGCAAGATGGCAATTATTCACTTTTTCCGGGTTTTCAAAAGGTTGTTTGCCAAGGTTGTGGATTTGGCAGTGATGTGCGACTTGAAAAAGGAAGTGGTAATCACCTTAACCTTGTTAAAACGTAAATTCCCTTCTTCATTTTTTGATGTCATGACACATTTGCCCCCCTTTGCAACATGGATAAGGGCTTCCATTGTAGTGACTCTCAATGATGGGGACACATACAATTAGCAAAGACATAGTGCATATTTCCATGCCCCCAACATTGGAAGCCATGTCAGATCAAGCCATGTATGCTTATGGCAACCACATTCGTGTTGCAAGTGCCAATGAACATCTAACAACAAGTGATTGTGGTGTAGTGGCAACTTTTGAACAAGAATGCGCCCAAATGATCAAAAACTAGTGTTTGCAAAATTGGAATATGTTGGTTGGGTTGAAGAGATACTGGAACAAAATTATGGGGTGTTCAACATAGTTCTCTTGTTGTGCAACTGCATGAAGCAAATTACATTGGGAGTAGTGCAATAGTTAAATGAAATGAATATGGTTTCACACTTGTGAACTTTTCATTCCTTATTCCCATTTCAAACCAATCATTTGCTTTCCCCCTACATCTAAAGCAAGTTTTTTTTTTCTAGTGATTCAAAAGAAAGGGGGTGGAAGGTAAAATTATTGAAAGATCCTTATGCGTAATGGATAATTAAAACTATTCAAACTAACCCTATGAATTTGATAGGTTCTAATTTGACAACATTGATGATTACACATGTTTATAAGCTTTTATTTCCATTCATGAGTCCATTCAACCTACCACAATTATAGGCAATTCTATTGTTGCACCATTAGATTTAGATTTGGTTGTTCATGAGGGGGAAGATGATGGAGTAGTATAGTGTAGAGGAATATGCAACAAGTTGTGACAGTGATGGTTAATTAATTATAAGATAAAGGATGGTCAATTATTGTTGGACCATCTTTGCTGTTTTGTTTAGTTTGGAGTTAAACATTCATATGTTCAATCTATGAAACTTGGACATTGGTGCATAAGTAATCAAAGTTCAAAATACCATTTTAATATAATTTCGGTTTCAATATTCCATTTTTTCACTTCTCATATGCATTTTGTTATTTTTCCATTGTTGCCTCTACTTCTATTTTACTATGAATGATCAAAAACATAAATCAAACATATGATAACTTGATGGTTTTTTCATATTTTCCACCAATTCATAATTTAAAAACTTAAATAATTTCTTTTCAATTTTCATATTGCCACTTCATTAAAAAATTACATTATAATCACATTTAGTTAGTGATTAAGATGACGGTTCAATAAGGAATATGAGGGGCCAACCACATTTTGACAAGAATGTAAACCATAGCTAGGGTTCCGAAAGGAACATGAGGGGCCATGTGCATTTTGACAAGAATGTAATCCATAGCTAAGGTTCCGAAATGAATATGAAGGGTCAAGTGCATTCTGCTGAGAATGTAAGCCATAACCATGGATCCAAAAAGAATACAAGGGGTCATGTGCATTTTGACAAAAATGTAAGCCATAGCCAAAGCTTAAAAAACAACATGAAAGGTTAGGTGTATTCTAATGAGAATGTAAACCTTACCCAAGGTTCTAAAAGGAACATGAGGGCCATGCACATTTTGATGAGAATGTAAGCCATAGCTAGGGCTACAAAAAGAACATGAAAGGCTAAACACATATTAACAAGAATGTAAACCATAGTTAGTGTTCCAAAAGGAACATGGGGGTGTCGACCCATTCTAATGGAAATGTAAACCATAACCAAGGCCATAGCCATAGCCAAGGTTCCAAGAGGAACATGAAGGGCCATATGCATTAGGAAAGAAACAATTATCATAGTAAAGGAATTGATGAAAACAATATGGGTTAAGTACATTCTAAAAGGAATGTTTATCAAAGCCAATGTCCCAATATTGGGGATTATTATATTATTTATGGAAGCACACAAATAAATGTATATTGTGGTGCATATTAGGCTAGCAATATGGATGACCACAAATGTGCATCAAATTATGTTTTCTTATTGGGAAATGGTGTTAGTAGTTGGAATAGCAAGAAAGAAACCTCTATCGTTATGTCATTAACAAAAACATAATATATGGTAGGTTCACAAATAACAAAGCAAGCAACGTCGTTTTCATCACTTGTTGGGAGCACTAGTGTTCCATAGATGAAACCCATATCATATATGATGACAATCAAAATTGTAGATATTTATCAAAGAACCAAGTCTTTCATGTTTGCATGAAGCATATTGAGGTTCTTCATCATTTAATGTGAAAGAAGGTTGAAGAAGGATTTATTAAATTGGTGTATTACAACATGGGGAATATGGTTGTAGATATTTTGACCAAAGGATTTTTTTGTTGATAATCATGAATATTTTCAACACTTGATGGGTGTGATTAAGTGCATAATTTAATAGATTTGTTGAGTGGGAATGTTGGATATCAACTTCCTACCAAGTTACTTAAGTTGTTTTTACCAATTTATAGTTATTTGAAATATAATGCTCATACTTCTGGGGCTATGAGACATGTTAAATAATTTTTAAAATATATTTCTAATTAAGTTTCATGTGAAATATTTCAATGTGGGGACTATGAGATATGTTAAGTAAGTTTGTTTATATATCTCTATTTAAGTTTCATGTGAAATATTTCAATGCATGAGATGCTGGCCTTGTCCATGTGCCTTTTAAGGTAAGTAGCATTTGCATGGGGGTGTTCACTTTGTATTTGGATTAGACAAGAACTCAAGGGTGGATCATAGGTTTGTAGCAACATCTGCATGATCCTAAGGTTGGGTGGAGAGCTTGTGACAAATAAAAATGTTTATCATTATTATTTTCTTATCAATCCACTATCAATTTCCAACATTTATGTCTATTGTCAACTATTTAAAGAGTTCCTTTAAATAATGTCACCAATTAAGTTGAAATTTGCTTAAAGATGTTCAATCAAGAAATTGGACAAAAAAAAAAAACACTAGTTGTGCTTACAAAAAACATTATGTGACAATGCTTTTCATGGACTTTTTGAAAATTTTATGGATGATTCTTTGTTTAAAAAATGAAGAAATTTTTGGCAAACTTTAGTTATTTTTTCCCACACATGAATGAAAAAAAAAAAAGAATTATTTATATCTATCTAGGGAAAACTATTTTTTTCATTTTGGAACACATGTGACAATGATTGTTGCACCAAAATAACAAAAAATGATTATGAAAAGATAAATACAATATAAATTTGGTGAGTTCATTTCTAAAATGTGTTTTTTCACAAGTTTCAAAATTGATAGTAATATGTAGCCCAAAATGGGAAATGAAGCTCAAAACTTTTTAAAATTTGAATTGGAAAGCAAAACTAACATAAACACTAAAACTCTTTTCAATATGCTATAATTTTACAATGCAATCTGGACTAAAACAAGTGAAAAATATTTTTCACTAACAACTTCAAGCAACACATATTTTCATAGAGAAAGAAGTACAAAAAATAGGTACGATCCTTTTGCAAGGAATATTACTAGCCTTTTCTTTTCTAGTGGATTGATTTCACCTTTTGCTAAGGAGGTGCAACCACCATATCATGAGTTTTTAGTTTCCCAATTCACCACACATGGTTTCTAGATGAGGTTAAAATGTCAGGTTGCATCCAAGGACAAAGGAAATTTCACTAAATTTTTATTTTAAAGTGATTTTTATGCTATTTTAATTGTTTGGACAATTTCCTCAAATACTTAATGTCATTAAAGCTAAATCTTTTGAGAAAAATAATAATTAAAAAAAAAATTGGACATCACCTAAGTTTTGGGTGAACCAACACCCAAATTTGTGCCATGGTAAAAACTAAACCCCCAAAATTAATTTAAATTACTTCTAAACGTTACAAAATATCCGAAGCTCAAACTAAATCTGAGTTTCTGGGTCCAAACCTACCATTTTTCAGCCTTACTCTGGCCACTAGAAGAGGCCTTACTCAAAAACTTCAAAATACCACCAATGTAGGTGTTGGGTCACTCTAGCCCAAAGCTCTAAAGATTTTGTCAAATGACACTTCACAACAAGACATAACACAAGTTCATCCCAACAATGACAGTGCGACAAGATGCACATTTCATTCATGCGATGATGATAAACTATTAACCCTCTAATAAAAATGAGTAAAATTACAAATCTATTTAGATGACTTTAGTTTTTGTGGTGATCTAGACTATCATTATAATCATGTAATGGCTACCATGGCATGAAAAGTAAACAAATCTTGATTGTATTTTTCATGTTATCCCATTTATTTCCTTACTTTTAGCAATAGCATTTCTATCATAACATTTTGACTACTTTTGTAGTCACCGAAAAAAATGTTGCTACACAAATCTAAAAATTATTCGTGATTACCTAAATAGAATGATTGGTCAAATATTTTGCATTCTCTCACCTTTTACAATTTCAAATTTGATGTTTATGAATGAAACTAGTGAAAGGTTAAGTAAACCAATGTGAAATATTGTTGGAGGCCCAAAATTGGGTATTGGTAGAGCTCCAAGATGCTTTAACTTGGGATCATGTAACTTAACACTCACTAGTGCACCATCCATTGAAAACCTAATATTACTCCAATGTGAATGGTAACCCAAGAATATGAAAGAATTCTAGTTTTTTCTATCTTCATATCTACTATGTAGCCAAATCGGGTTAAATCATATGGATGATGGCCACCGCAACTACATCACAAAATTGATTTTTTTAATTAAAAAATTTATTATAATAAAAAAAACAACCCTGCTTCTAAGAGGAAAAGGAGGTGTCATAGGCAAGGAAATAGGTCTATAAGGCGGGGGGAATCCATAGACCAAGGGGGTAGGTATATAACTTTCACATAAGCAATAAATATTGTATTTATTACATAAATTGATTAATCTGTAAAGTGGTGTTGCTAAAGGTCAAAAGGAAAGGTCAAAAAACTTGGTGTATATCCTCACAAGATTGATATTCAATTGATGTGATTTGATGAATTATATTGTGTGTACACATGGGCAATATATATGGAAATCACATTTAATGGAAGCAACTTATCCTACCTAGTAAATTTAAACATAGAAAAAACTTAAATTTATACACTCGGCTCCAATCTATCAATTTCACCTTTAAACATGAGGAAGGACCATTTGGTCTACTTTTCAACGTAATTTTCTCTAACTCTTGCATTTAGGGGAAGGAAGCTTTTTTGTCCCATTTGGTCTACTTTTCAATGTAATTTTCTCTAACTCTTGCATTTAGGGGTTAAGGAAGCTTGTTTGTCATGTTAGAATCTCCCAACCGATCATGTCCCCATCATGCTCTTGATACCATTGAAAACCCCTCTCAATAACACTTTTGATACCATTGGAAAGCCCTCAATAAGTAGGGGTGCTCAAAGGTGGCTTCACAATGTTTCAACCTTAGGTACATGAGTTATTGAATATTGTACAACTCTATCCAAAAACAATCATCAAAACTTCCTTGGGGGCGGGGGGATGGAAGCTCTTGGTATTGCTAGAAAGCCCTTGATGAGTGAGATTTCTTTTGGAGTTGATTTCACAATTTCTACACCTAAGGTGTGTGGACAATGAATTCAAGGTAATTTTCATCTCTAGAAACTAATCCAAATTTCAAATTATTTTTTTTTCAAAAATTGGTCCCTATGGTCATGGTTGTGTTCCCACTTGAACCAACTCGATAGTCCTGTTCACACTTGGAACAATTACATAGTCCTGTTCACACTTTGGCCACTGACACAGGTCACACTAGTAGTTAGCTAAAACATAGAAGGATGCTTAAATATTTTTTACCTTCACATCTCATTTATAGCCTAATTTGGTTATAATCTTCCTCCAATCCCCACTCTAAAATACATCACAAAATTGGTATCAATCTCTATAGTTGTGAATGCCTACAAGTATTAAGGACCTATGAAGGGATCCTTAAAGTGATATTAAGAACCTTACAATCAACCTTGTGGAGGGTGAGGCCTGCTTCAGTGAGGAGATAATACCAGGAAGAAGGTTAGCAGCATAGCATGAGACTATATAAAGTGTCCACTTCAAAGCAGTAAGCTCTGTTCACCCTACAGACAAAAGGACTTGCTATATCTCAAAATTAATGGCTCTCTCCCTGGCCTATAGTTTCTTAAAACCTTCTCAAAGATATCAGCCAGATGATTTATTCATTGCAGTATCACGAGAATTATGTACAGGAGTGCCTTTATCTGCAATTAAAGGATTGCACAAATTTCTTCTATTGAGTTGAGACTAGATAAACACTACAATAATGGTACTACTATTTAACTGTACATGGTGTTTCCATTTACTTGTGTTATGACATCATGACAGCACCTAAATTAATGCAGTCAAGGTGCTCATCAACAACCAGGCCACTACATAGATTCACATGAATTGCACAGAACTTTTGGGATGTTGCTTGCTTTATGCATGTTGGTCAAGATCCACGGCCATTACCATGATCTGAAACTGGGGACCTCCTCTGGCTCCTTGAAGATTGCATAAGAGGGAGTATACCTCGATGTATGGACAAAGCCCCAGAGCTGCCAAGAATAAATTGGTTAGAGAAATGTCTGGTGGGTTGTTAAACTAGGTCTCAATCCTCACCAAGTATCCCAGCCTTTGTGTAAAAGGTTACCTCAGAAACAGGTTAAGATACCATTCACTACTGTGTCGACCACGCAGATCAACTGCTGCTAAATATAACCTGGCCCATGATTAGGCAAACTGTATCACTACTTGCTACATCAACAATCAGGGAATGCTACCATCATGGTAAGGGCCAATTTATACCATAGCATATTCTAGGTACTGTGAAATTAAACTGATAAAATGAGTGTCTGATCTTGGATCCTGGTTTATGGCTAGTAGAAATACAGTTCTGCAGTTCTGCAGCTGGAAGGTACTACACTAGACGTTGGTAGGAGGGTCAACAGTGCAGCTTGTGTGAGTCACCACAAATACCAACAGGATAAAAAAAGGATGGTCAATCCACTACCAGACCTTGGCAGACTTTGACACAAAAGCTTGGGGTTGAAAATAATTTCAATAGATGGAAAACATGCAGTTATCATCTTTACTGCGTTGACATTGCTAAAGGTTATAAGAGGCTTAAATCAGGGGGGCAGATTGAAGAACCTCCACATCCTTGAGGGTGAAGTCTTCTGTTTGAGCAAGGCAGCAGTTGCCATATGTCTCACAAGCCCCACTTGATCCATTCAGCCTGTACATGAAACAATGTGAGCCTTCTCACGACTTGATCAATAAAATAGCACAAACTTAAGCTAGCAACTTGAAGAGTTCTGAGACATTATGTGACAATCTCTGCAAAACGTGGCGGCTGGAAGTAAAGTTTGCAAATGTGGTGTTACTGTAAAGAACCATAAGTTTCAGATTACTCACAACTCTGCATCAATGTGCAGGGCAAAATGACCACCACCTCCAAATGCAAGGGACTCAGTCGTGCAGAGCACAAAATATCTGTTCAAGCCTGTAAATGATGCAATACTGGTTTCAGACCCCACAGAAACATGTGCCTCCTTGCTTGCTGGAAGAATCCTTGGAGAGAAAAGACTCAACAATTACACATAAATTTGTAACACTGAATGGAGATTCTACAGGACAGGAATTTGTCAACACCTTGAAGTCTCACCTGTGGGGTGAAATATGTATGGAGGGTCAGCAATGTTTGTGAAAACAAATGACTCACTAGTTCCCTGGAGAAAAGCAAAGATCACAGCTTTCCATTAGACATGGATGAACACACTTAGCACTCTAGTGCATGAAAGGGAACCATTAAATAGTGTACAACAAATGCAAGCACCATGCAATGAGAAGCTCCCAGCAACAGTTAACTGGGACCCATTTACATAATGTAACTCAGGCCCCCAGAGTCCCTAAAGGGAGCAAGGGACCTGACAAGACAGCATATCCTTGTACCTAGTGCCTCAAATCCTTATCAAATAAGACTGTTCTTGTGTTGGAAGGACATAAAAACTTAAGGCAACTGTTTGCACAATAGTCAGTTTGCAAACACACAAAAGGCTTCACCTGGTACTTCTTCATTGGTGTTGGTTGCAATGGTGCATTCACCAAGCCACCAAACACAACTCCCTTTGTGTCCCCTGCCACCTGGATATGAGCCATGCAAAACTTTACATTGAAATGTATCCAGTTCAGATTAGAGAGCTCTTACAACAGGTTTCCCAAGTCTTCTGTCATGAACAGTCTAGTAATCTAGAGAAGAACTTGGAGGTTGCTCAATCATGAGGCTTAATCTTTGTACACTGACATAATAACCCTGCAATAGGATAAAGAGGAACAGCACACAGAGAGTAATCATAAACTTTGTTTGGCATGGCCATGAAGCCACAGAAAGCAAGACAAAAATAGTATCCAGTTCAGGGAAAGGATCAATTCAAACATGGAGAGCAAATCAGGGACTGCGCTGAAAGAACACACAGTTTCAGTGGGGAAAACAATACCAATAAGCAAGGCCCTGGCTGCATGGCACTTCTATGATACAGGGTAAGTAGAGACATCCCATGTTTCTGTGTACTGCTCATCACAAACAGGGTGTACATTGCAAACACCTCTTCAGAAAGTGCATTTCTGAAGACTGCATACATCAGCAGGCATTGCATTACTTTGTAACATAAGGCAACTCAAACAAGTATTGTAAGAATTCCATTAAACATGCTCACATTCATAGCATGGGTGCAGTTGCCTACATGTCCATACCTGTAAAGAAGCACCCACTGTCGTCCCTTGGCAAGCGTAGGCAGTGCTGAATGGAGAAAGCCACGTAAGCTGTCAGACATCAGAGAGGATTCATCTGATGTTGCCGGAAGTTCATGGGGTCCTGTAAAAACCATTGCCTGCTCCGACACACTTCCTATCGTCCTTGAATGGAACAAATCATGTTTATCAACCAGCTGCCAGTCAGCCTCATCTTCATTGTTGCCTGTAGTCCTTGCTAGTTCCATATCCTCTGTAACATTCTCTTCCCCACAAGCTTCTGCTTTGAGTGGTGCCTGCACTTGACCAGCTTCATTGCTTGCTGATCTTGCAGACACATTAACAGATCCATCTATCACCTGCACATGGTCAGCTGAGGATGATGCAGTCTCCTCTGCACCTCTGATGTCTGCCTCAGAGCAAGAGAGAAGATTCCAAAGGAATGCAGATAGAGAGGATGTGTCAGGCCCTTCAAAGTCCAAGTCCTGATTGCTGCAATCTTCCAATTCATTTGATCTACACCCACCTTCCCGATCACTCTTCTCATTCACATTCTCTGATCCTGTGTCAAACTCCTGGCCAAAATCAAAAAACAAAAATCCAATCAGATACAAATGCCCTAACTCTCATTCACTGATTGCCCCCACAAAGGGGGCCTGCAGACACACACAGATCATCCCATTATTCACAGTCTTCTAAGAGAACACCCATGACCATGTCTTTTGGGTTCTGAGCACTCCAAAAATTGACTTCTCGCTTTGATAGTGATGCCGTAAGCCCCGAGTAAAGACTCTTCGCATAATATAACCCATTCTCAGCTTGTGAGAGCTGCATATTGCTAGCCAAAAACCAATTCCCCTATTGCCTGACGCCACCATGAGGATTCGACCCAACCTAGCAACAAGAACAGAAAAACTCCCACGAAAACATAAGGCTGGGTAATGCTTCCTAGCTCATCAAGGATAATCCCGAAATTCACTAGCTCTAATGAAATCAATCACCCCAAGCTAGGGTTACGGCAAAAACCCTTAAAAGACAAGACAACAAAGTAAAGCTGGGCACCTCTTCTTCATCGGGATCCTCAGTAAGCAACGGCGAGTGCTCATGCGATCGGAAGGACGGCGCCTTGTCAGCAAGGAGACGGCCGACTTTATTCCCAACACTGTCCACCCAGCCCAGAGGTTTGCCCAACAACCCCATTCTCATGTCTCGTTTTTTTGGCTTCCTCCGTCCTTCTTTCCTTCCTTTCTTCCCGTCCGACCGTAACCTCAAACCACACAGCTCTCAAAACTTACTCACCAGCAGCTTCAAGAGTGAGGACTTTCTTTCCATCATCGTTTACGGATGTGCATCCACAATTGGCCGCCCCCACCGGCCGTTGCCATCGCCTTTGGACAAGAAGCAAAGAAGCGAGCTCGTGAAAAATCCCTCCTACACTTCAGGATCATTGGAATGGCGTTTTGCCTTTGAAGCCCTAATAAAAGATACAACCACAAAAGGCAGCCATTTGACGAGAGGAAAAGCTTCTTTCTTGACTGACCAGGTGCGCCAACGTCCTTCTAGTTGATGTGGCAAGGACAGAGAGATAAGATGGAAAATAAAGATTGATTATTCAACTGCTTGAGTCTTCCATCTTCCATCCGGCGATGGAGTAATTGTAGATTGTGATTTCGGGGGTTCTTCGTTCTTGCACGAGTCCCTCCGCAAAACCCTAATGTTTCAGCTCCATCTCCACCTCTTTTTCGTCCATGTTAAGACTCATTCTTCAGTTGTTGAAAGACTGACGTAAAAGGTCTATAGCTGCCGATTCCGCAGGTCTTTCAGGTGGTCTTATTAAATTGAAGAATCGGCCACGGCGGTAGCTGATTCTGTCATTTCCTACCTTCCTATCCCTATTTAGGGCCTACTTAAGAGCTATCATGAGGCTCCTTAAGCTACTCACGCTCAGCTCTGCCTCAAGCGGACCCTTATTCCGGTAAATCCTACCACCAAGGGCCTTAACATGTTGTAATCATTGATCACCCGATGTTAATGGAATGGTGTAAGCTTGTGGGTTGCCTATTCTGTTGGGTGCATTGCTCGTCTTGCCATAACGGGCTCACCAAGGGCAAATTACGCAACATAATGTGCAACCATGTGCCCGTCCCATAATATTATGTGACCAGCACCCACCGGTGCACCATCCATTGGAAACCCATTATTCCCAATGTTGGATGGCTCTTTATTTTTATGAAGAATTTCTGATTTTTAAAAATAATTTAGAATTGTCTTGGTTTTGGTTTCAAACATAAATGAAATTAGAAATTAGGTTCAAACAATCAAGGTGCAATCACTTGAGGTGCAAACACTCAAATCATGAGCCACACATACCCCACTTAGGTCATTACTTTTTTTATAACAACATTTATGAAAATTATAAGAAATTTCTTTTTATAAATAATATTTAAAAATATTTAAAAATCGTCTTTAGATATTTAAAATGTTACTTATATTATAATGTTAAGGTTTAAATTCAATTTTTTTCAAAATAAATAAATAGGTGAACATGAAATTTGTCAAAACTAGTTAAATATGAGTTCTTTTACATTGTATAAACAATGGGTACAACTGTTTATAAAGTGTTTTTTAATATTTTATATTCATTAAATTGATTTCAAATTTTCAAGATATGTATATCAATATATTGAAAATAAAACTATATATAAAAAATCTAGGTATATTTTTTCTAAAATGTCAAATGCAAAAATCAATATTTTATTTTATTTCCTATTTGTTAGTTTCACTTGTACTTTGTAAATGTTCACATTACAAAAAGTAAATTGCAAATTTATTACTTGTATTGTGAAATGCCTACTTTTAACCTATTTTTACGATGTAAGTTTTGAAAATTAATGCATGATATTGAAGATCTATCTTGTTTTTCATCATCCATGTAAAATTGTTCAATGTATAATAATGTTATGATCGATTTTGTTGTTATTTTCAATATATTTGCATTGAACTTTGGAAAGGTAAATTTGTTATCTATATTATTGTGCTTACACCTTGAATTGTTCCACCATCATATTATGTTTGATGACTTCACATAATTGTTTGTCACATTCTCACAAGCTTTTGCCTTTCTTGGTGCATAGTTGTAAGAGAGGGTTGCTAACTCTTTCCATCACAATGGACTTTTTGCAAAGTGTACTTTATTCACATGCCATAAATGTATGGTAAAATCATCAACGTGATTTTTTTTTTATTGATTAAGATTGCCAACTTGAATAAAAATATGTGCTTAATGATGAAATTAAATAAATATACATCAAACTTCATACAATAATAAACTTTTATTTAATGGAAACATGGATTGTGATCTTAAATTTGTATTAAGATTCAGTTGCATTTTTTAATATCATTTCATTTTAAGATGCTTTATAAAGATTTAGTATGCGATACATGTTAGAAAAACAAACATGAACCCCAAAAAGAATTACAAAAACTTGAACCAACAAATGGCTATGAACTTTTGAAAAATGAATTTGAACTCAATTTCAAAAGTCCTATCCCTATCTCGGTCATTTTTATTGGATTGAACTTTTCCCCCTAACATGTATTAAAAACAGTTTATTAGTTGGGTATTTATTCATCTAAACTTTGTTGGTTAATTAATCACCACATAATCCAGATTTAACATTGGTTTTATGTGGTGTTTTTTTTCCATTTTGGGTTGCTCCTAGGATAATAAAACAGATTATTGTCCCCCCTTTTTGATTGTTTGATATATAATCCTCATTTTTCAAATTGGTTATGTCACACACTGTGGAAAGGATAATGGCTAAACATTTTAGTCTAGATCTAATCTCCAGATTGTGAAAGAAGATTATTTTTTTGCCATCTTGAATGAAAAGTTCAATAGCTACATGAAATTGACAAATATTGCAATGGTTCAAGTGTTGGGGTCTAGTGAGGATGAAAAAACATTTAACAATATTTCATTCATGAAAAACAAGTTGTGAAACCAACTAACTACTCACCAAATGACGTGTTTCATGGTGTTTAGCAAAAAACAATTCATGTTGTCCAATTTCCGTTATGATGAAGCACTTGCATTGTGAAAGGTATTGATCATGAGGTATAAGGTAAATGTGTAATTGTGATTTGTGGTGCTATTTATATGTTGCAAAATTTGCATGTGAAAAATGATGGTTTGGGTGTTTGATTGGAATTTGGATTTAGGGTTTGTGATTGATGGGTGCAAGACTCCCTTGTTGTTGTAGTGGGCAAGCCCTTTTGTAGAAGTGTTAAGTTTTACATGTAGAAATTGCTTCATTGCCATACATAAGAATCTAAAAGTGAAGCATTGTCCATCATTATAAATGGTAAAATTAACAAATGACCAAATGTAGGATATTCATGGAAAAAAAACCAAATTGGTTTCATTGAAAAAAACCAAATTGGTTTCATTGAAAAAAACCAAATTGGTTTCATTGAAAAAAACCCAATTGCCAAAATGTTATTATAAAAAAAATGTAACCTAATATTTATTCTTTCTAAATTAGTTTATAGCAAAATATGTTCAATTGTCCAATTGATGGTAACCATTTTGGCACTCTTCACACACTATACATCGATCACGGTGCATTAGTGGGTGCTAGTTCATTTTAGTTGGGATAAATATTCTACTTCTAGCTCTTGAGCCCAATGGCTAATGGCTAAATATTGACGTCTAAAACATAAGAGTGTATACTAGTGTTGGCCTAGTATTCAAAAAATGGTATGTTGTGAACAAGGTGTAAGGGTAATTTATTTGTAACCAATCTATCACATTTGAGATTGGTTAAACATTGAATAAAGACCTTGCCTATTTAGTATGTATCAATGTTGGGCAATTCTCAAAATTGAATTGAGAACCATCGCAATTTTCGGGATGGTTTTTACCTTGACAACTATTAAAACCCATTTGATAATAATTGCATTAAAACCCACCCACTTGACAATTTCATGTTTTTTAATTTTTAATTTATAAAATGATTTTCATTTGTGAACATTTTAAAGGTTTAGGATGAAGGGGATACCTATTATAAGGGTAGGTACTGACATACCTGGGTTAGTTCAATAGGTTTTTGTTGAATATTTAATTAATTTGTAGAAATCCAATTCGATACCTTTTTTTGATTATTTTTATTTTTGGTAAAAGACTCTAATAATTTTTAGATATTTTGACAATGATAATCTTTGACCCAATGCACTAAATATCTAAATTAGTGTAATCAATATTTGAGCTAGTAGTGCAAAAAAAATGCTTTTGAAACATTTGATCATCGATGAGTGATGGCCAAATTTCATGAACGTTTGGCAAATGGCACTTAAGGTTTCTAAAACTTTTGACCTAATTATATACCATTTTCAAAATTTTCGACAAACTCAAAAATAATATAATTAGTGTCAAATTAGCCCAAATATTATGGTAGTATGTAATCTTTTCTATTTATTGGTTGTGAATGCATTATAACGTGAGGACATCCCAAAGCTTAATGTTTTTATTTCAATGGATCATTTTGATTAACATTGTATTTAATGTTCCCCAATGGATCAGAACACACACGTTAGTGTGAGAAGGGTTAGTTCAAATATATACAATTCATGCTCACATTTTTAGGGCAAAGAATATGGGACAAATTGTCGTGCTAAATAGGGGAATATATTAAGTGTGCATTCTTGGGTGCATATTGCACATTTCACTGTTTGAGTAAAATAGATTCAATAATTAGGTTGTGAGAACTATTGGAGATAACCAAATTGATATTACATTTGTGAGAACTAGTTGAAATTTTTAAAAAAATTAAAAGTAGATATGTTCATGGTTGGAAAATTCTCATAATTTTATTTTATTTAGTAAAAAAACCAAGCTTGTTTTTAGAACTCAATGAGAAAATTGGAACCATGGAATTGTCACATTTTACACAAAAAACTTTATTAGCTTTGATGAACACCACAAACCAACCCATCTCCATTCATGGTTCATCTAAACATATTCTTATAGTTTTGAACAATGAAAGCCTTGAACATTTTGAGAGTTGTCACTCTTTATTTGGTTGCACAAGTCTTCAACACTACTTTCAGTAGTTTTTTCCTATTTCTTATGGGCACTCAACATTGGTTAGGAGTTTGGACCAAGGTTTTTTTGTTTTTTTTTTCCTTGGATTTTTTTTTTTTCAAAGAATGAAATTGAAAATGAAATGCTCTTGGAGGTTTCAATCGTCGAAAGCAAGAGGAAAAATACTAAAAATTGCCAAATTTCTAGAATTGATTTTCAGTGTAGCCAGAAATGAAGAAGGTTGATTAAAGATTTGTATTTCATATCTGATTTATAGCTAAATTTGGCTAAATCTTCATAAGGATGATTGCCATTTTTTCTTCATTTTCCTTTGGATGATCCGCATTTAAGCTAATTCAAAACTTTTCTTTGAAATGTTGGTCAGGACCAGTTATTGAAAAAATAACGGTTATCAACAAGTATACAAGGGTCTGTTATCAATAACTGACCTGGAGGGCATGAACTATGAACTAGAACTGGCATAATAACCTGCCTGCCGGGTATCTGTAGTTTGACTACCCAGACTTACCCTTTTTGGTCGGGTATTTCTTTGGAGACATCCTACACAGTTCTTAGGTCAAGTATTTAAAACCCGACCATGAAGATCATACCACGTGGATTAACCCCAAAAAGATTGATATCCGGCTGGTATTACTTGATAAGGCAAATCGATATCAGTCAAGTACCCAAAAATTGAAAAAAAAACGGAAATTTCATACCTTGTGGGTAACAAAATATTTCAATTGTCAGAAATAACCTACCCGGCTGATATTGAGAAAATGTAAGAAGCGGGCAGCACTGCTCAGGACAGGGTATGAAGGTAGAAGAGGGTACAACTTTGAAGAGGTTACTAATCAAATAGGGAACTCTTAGTTGAGGTATAACAGAATGGGGTGTCAAAATATGGATGATTTGTAGAGATATAATTCCTATTTTGATGAACATCCATCCTTCATCATCCAATTAGATGAGATAAGCAAAGAAAATGTTCATTATTGCATGGATGATTATCATTAACGTAAATGTGGTGCGTTTTTGACAATATAATAAATATTATAAAGTTTGTTCCTAAGTGTGGTCTTTGGTGAAGACAAGGTTGGTCATCACTAATCCACTTGAGACTCCCCACTATTATGCAACCTGATGAACTATTTTAATTTTTTTTCTTATGTTTTCACATGATTTTCAATAAATTATTATTTTTTCAATGTTAACTTTAATTTGAATTAATATAAATTTCATGGAGAAGAAAAGGCACATGTTAATTTATTTTTCGTATCCATGTTAGTGGGTAGCCAAAATGAATGAGGTAGTTGTAAGAATGGATGTAATTATTAAGAAAGGAAGAAAATAGTTATTAAGAAAGAAATGAGATAATTAAGCTTGGAAATGAGGAAATTATTTTTAAAATTGTCTTTAGAATTATCTTTAGAATTATCAAGGACAACTATTAAAATAGAAATTGTCTTTGAAATTGTCTAGGGAGAACCATACAATAGATTAAAAAAAGCACCCATATACCAGTTCCTCAAAATTTCTTGTGATTGGAATTATTGTTGTTAACTTGCTCATTATTATTATTACTACTAATTAAGTAAATTATTAACTTGTTTAGATTTGTATAATTTTCTTTGGTTGGGGTTTTAGTTGATGTGGGTGTGTTGTTGTTCCTAATACTAAGTTTGTCATGTAGCCAACCCACCAATCATCCACAAGAGGAATTAGCCAAATTTGGCTACAGGGTAGAGAGGATTTTTAAAAAAAATTTAATGAATCCTGCTATATTTTGGGCAACCTGCTGGAACCTACCTACCTATTTTCCAAATATGACAATTTCAGAAAATTTTCTGTCAAAATGCGGACAATTTTGCACATTTTTTCCACAGAAAATTCTTGGGATGATACTTTGTTTCAGGTCACTAAATGGCCAAAATTCACCCCCAAAAAAACATGGATTTGATTTGAATTATTTTATTTATTTTTCCTCCTATGTATTGGAACATTTGATTAATATGATTCTTATTTGGATGGCCAACCTACCCATCTATTAATACAAGAACAAGAACAACAAAAACAAACAATTCATTAGCCCATTCAAAAGGGAAATGAACAAAGTGTTAGAATATGAGCCTAATTGAAGTTTTCAATACCTCATTTTCCCCCATTTTTATTTTATTTTTGGGGGTTTTTTTATTTAAAAAATTTGAAGGGAGGAAGAACTAGGTCCTTTTCCTTTTTTCCATTTTTTTTTCTCATGTTTTTGGTTTCAAAAGTTTGAAAATTGGGTTGCCAAATTAGCCAAAAGTAGTTTTTGGCTCATATTTCCCAAAAAAATTCACAAATAGACACAAATATTTATTTATTTTTAATTCCAAAACTTTTTGTAACCATGCGAAAATTCGCCCCCCCCAAAAAAAGGAAAATAAAAAGAAAAAGAAATAACCGCGGTCAACTTCACCCGGCGGACCTGGGGAGCTTGGGACGTGGGGTTTGCGCTTGGCAGCAGCATCGCGGACAGATCTTACCGACGATCTCTTCGCTGCAACGCGCCTTTCTCTTCTCTCGTTCGGATGCCCTCAGCTCATGGCAGGAACGAGGAAGGGGTCGTGAAGCAGCAACGTTCACAGCGCAACAACAATTGCGCGAACCACAGGAACTCGAAGCTTTAAATTAGTACCTCCATCTTGTTGTGTTGCATGTTTTTGCCGCCAACTTTCTTTCTTTATTGGAGTTACAAGGTCCGGTTCGCTAGCGGCAGGTGGAGGGAGTCTCGGTTCTGAGTCTCGCTGCTGTCTATCTTACTTATTTCGCCCTGATCATTCGCTCTGTTTTCTACACCTCTGGGTCGTCGGTAAATTCTGTCTTTGTCCCCGGATTTTGTTGATCAGTCTTGTTTAGTTTGTCGCTTTTGTTGGCGGAGTGTGGTTTTGCGCATCTGCTGTTTGTTTCTTTGCGATGCAAATCTGGCAACTCGTTTCAGAGCCTAGCTTCTTTCATCGGATCTTCTTTCTCCATTTGCAGTCATCAGACGTGTGTGTCCAGACGAGAAGAAATTAGTATTATTCCTTCGCGTGAGTAGGTCCGCAATCTGTTGTTCCTTCACCATTGTATTGGTCAATCCGGAGCCACGAGGTTTCGTGAGCGTGGGGGAGACGAAGTAGCGGGTTTTCCAGGCGGAGGAGAAGCCTTTTAGGCCGCGTGTTTCAGCAGAAAAGGTTTTTGCAAAAACTGTCATGGCACCGACTATCGGGATGTGTGCTGCTGCGCCCCGCCGGCAATGCCAGTTTCTGGCTGATATCAAGGACTCTTTTGAGCGCGTTGTACAGGGCTTCTGGAGTTCTTTGAAGCAGAGAGCGTGCAAGTCATCCCCCTCATGCATTCGCTTGCTGCTGACGCGAAGAAACGGCCACTTCTCATCTCTCGTGAACGGGATCGCAACGTGGCCGAGACTTGCTAGCCGCAAGTCGAGAGAACGCTCATCGCCGCCGAATGTGCAACCTGCATCATCCACTCGGCCTGGTTGTCGCTATTCTCTCTCGTTTCCTGGCCGGGGTGTTGGAGTACCATCCGCGTCGCTCGACATCAGCCAGCCGCCGCACAACAAAAAGTTCATCTCCACCAGCTTCAAGACTGCGAAGCGGACGTCATCAAGTAGAGGTAACGAGGAACAACAAGTGCATGTGATGTGCATGTCAACTGCATCACAGAATACTACGACTCTTCCTCCTCCTTTCTTCATAGCTAGTCCAGACGACGATATCACGCGTCTTTGGAACGGTTTCAATCAGATCGCGATGGAAGAAGACTCCAAAATGTACATCCTGGACGGAATAACTGAAGTGCAGCACATGATCAACCAGTCTGCAGCAGCACCAGAGATGGTCCCGCAGCACGAGAACGATGCTTGGTTTGCATTTGAATCCGAGGGCGATGGGGCTCGAGGAGACTCATCAATCACCTCAGTCTCGGAGAACGAAACGGCTAGCACCGCAGCATCTCGAGAGCTTCAAGAAGAGCCCCGGGCAGTCGAGAGAACAGCGTTCATCCGTGAGTTCAAAGGAATCCGGCAAAAGGACAATAAGTGGATCTCTGAGATCAGGCCTCCAAGCGCAAAGAAGACGGTCTGGCTGGGAACATTCTGCACACCGGAGGAGGCTGCGCGTGCTTATGATGCCGGGATTTTCTACTACCGCAAATGCAAGACTCGCTACAACTTCCCTGACTCTCCTACACTGTTTCCAGCAATCAATGAAGGGCCGAAGGAGGTCAGCGTCGAATTTGTGAAGGCGGAGGCAAAGAGAAATGCACAGAGAGCGTGGCCATCGGCTGTCCCATCAAAGCTCACATCTGTAGTCCAAGAGCAGGCGTCATCCTCCGGCTCTTCTTCCGGCGGATGGTTTTTAAATCCTTACAAGAGAAGGAAGTCGTCGAATTGCAAGTGAAGGTGGAAAGCCTTTTTTGCACCCATTTCATCTCTATTCTCCGCGATCTTGCGTTGTACATGGACGACGACAACCAAGTCACGGACCGCTACAACAACAACGCCTCTCCAGAACACGATTAATCACTCACATCAGGAGAACATTTGTACGCTTCTGTATACATTTCTTCCTCTCTATGGAGCTAGCTTCAATCAACTTCAGGGAAGCGTACTGACACATCAGGCAACCCATTAAAGCTCCCAGCAGTAGGTAGGGACAATTGGGGTTTGCCCAAGTGTTATTTTCCTCCAAAATAGATGGGATTGCTGCTGATGTAGTCAGCAGAAATTTTGTATAGCAGGAAGTCACTCCATTTGAGTGGCCTATTCTTTTCCGTCTAGATAGATGGGATTGCTGCTGATGCAATGTACAGCAGGAAGTCACTCCGCTCAAGTGGCAAATTTTTTCAACTTCTAGAGATAGATGGGATTGCTGCTGAAGCAAAAATGTAAAGGAGGAAGTCACTCCATTTGTGTGGCAGATTCTTTTGCTTCTAGAGACGGATGGGATTGCTGATGAAGCCAAATATGTACAGCAGGAAGGAGAACTTTGTTCAAGAGTGGCAGACTAGGCTGAGCTTTCAACCAGTTTTAACTGGCTTGTTTATGTTCAAGGCAATTCTTCAGAAAAGAAACCTCAGGATTTGTTGCAACCCTTCTCTTCAACCTTGTGACTATCTGATGATCATGACTGTGTCGTGTTGTTGTTATACATTCAGTGATCTTTTCAAGTCGCAAGAGTTAGGGACAGGTGAGTCTTGCATTTTCCATGGCTGCAACCCTTGTCTTTAATATTGTTACTGTCTGATGAACACTGTATATGTCTTACACATCTGGAGATCTTTCAAGTCACCAGAGTTTGGGTCAGGTGAATCTCTTTGCAGTTCCCAGAATGACAGTTTCACTCTGATCTGCTTTTACAGGTCTCATATTTCATAAGTCTTCACAACCTTTCTAAACCAGTACAATGTGAAAGTGAATGTGCAGTGGATGTGGATCTGGACACCCATGAAGAAATTGCAGTAGATGTGTATCTGGATACACATGAAGAAATTGGACAACAAAGAAATATACAGAGCAGATAGGAAAAGCTCTCACCTCTTGTCTGGATCTGGGCAAGCCCTGGACAACAGAGCATATTTGATAATGCTGTGTTCTGCATCATAAAATTCTTCCGTGAGTTGTTGGATCATTAGCATCAGTGTCATCTTCAGCTCCTTAACCAGCCATGCATGTGCAGAGCACACATGGAGGATAGAGAATCAATATTTGGGTCTTGTATAGGTGAAAACACTCTATATATGCCCACTCTGATTGGAAGCTATGTGAGCTCCCAATCACATATTCATGTTGAGAAATAAGCTGTTGTCAGTAAGAGTTGTGTGAAACTCGAGAACAACCTGTGGCACAAGAGGCTCTTAGACCTGCTTGTGCATGTCACCTTCTCACCCCCGATGAATACAAGAGATTAGTGATTGACAAAAGAATGCAAGAGCAACTTCATGTAGCCAGAAATGCTGCTACCATGCATATTGGAGACCAGACTGGACCAAAAACAAGACATGATATCTTTCGTAAGAATAGAGAAATCTCCATTCTCACGATGAAGAAGAAACAGCAAGGCTAACACTTCCTCAGGAAGCCACAGAAAGAACCAAACAAGGGGAGACAAAAAAACAAACAAAAAACAAAAAACACACACCAGTATGAACAAAAGTGTGAATCTCACACCTGTTCAGAGACCATCAACAGTAGTATGTATGATAGTGACTTCACTATCACAACTTCCCCACTGACTTCATCAGCTCCCTACAGTGGATAAAGGCCGATGACAAGTACCATCCTACGAACTAAGTTTCTGCTACATTTCCAGAAGCAACAGGAAGACTCAGCCATACTACTGGCTAGCAACAGACCCCACAACAAAGACCAGACAAAGAAACAAAGAAAGACAGAAAGGGAAAAGAACAGGGAAAGACTAAGAACAAGCGGGCTTACAGGAAGCTCCCAACTTACATGACCTGAAGTAAAATCATTCTGAAAATGCCAAAAGTGAAAATTCCAAACAGGAATTTTTCTTTAAGAACCATCCCAGGCTAGCCTTTTGCCTTCAGAAAGACAATAAGACTGACAATCTGGAAGACAAAAAACTTCTTACAACTACAAAGTCTCAAGAATCTGTAAAATTGACTATTGATAACTCCCAACTTCGTAATCATTGAGATATTGGAATGAACTTGAGGCATTCTAATCATTTCAATACCTGCATATACTCTGGTTGAGAGCGTTTGTCAAAAATGTCACAGAAAAAACCTTGAGGACTCTGTCTCACAGTTAGATCCAAGAAACTACAAGAGAAGCCTTTAGATGTACAATTCAACTCACAAGAGGTTTTTGGGTATATGCCACTACCAAAACAGTCTTGGTTAAGGTACATGAAGTTCTCAAAATCTGGAAAATCAGGAACAAAAAGATCATCCACAAACCTATGAACCAAGGACAAACTATGAAGCAGAACAGGACATGTGTTACTCTTCAAGAGATGCTTAATGAAATCAAACTCATAGGTGAAGAGATAGAAATTAGCCAAATAGACCGCACAATTTGTACCCATGGGGATAGCAATGCATTGTCTATAAACACCTTGACCAAAACAAAACAAAGAAACATATTGTCTAATAGGAAATCCAGCGAAGAGATCAAATCTGAAGCCTCCACAACTTTGAAGCTATGAAGATTTTCAAACAAATTGATCTCTGCTTTATTTTTCAGCCACAAAAACATTAAAGTTCAAAGCTGTTTTTTGAACCATCAAAAACTTAAAACGATGAAGCTCCAGCATCCAATGAAACACTTTATTTATCAGAACTCTCATACGAGCTTTTAGATCCACTAGGTCAATTTTAGTGTATCAAAAGACTGCAACAGAAGTGGGGAAGCTATATCAATTTCAGATCTCGAACAATTAAGATTATTTATTACCTCCACCACTCCTGTAGAGTCATTGAGAATCCAACTACTATCACAAGGAACATCTGCTTTTTTGAGTTTAGAAATTCAAAGGTCATTGACCGTAGGAAACATAGCTTTGAAGAAAGACCACAGCCATTTAGAAACATCAGTCAGAGAAGTAGAGCTGGCTGCACAGATAAATCTAGGTTTAATTGGGTTTTTATGAAACTTCCAAACTGCACAAAAAAACGGGAGATGAGGGCCACACTTAACACCTTTAAAATTATGAGCCTTACTAAAAGAGACATTAAATTTCTGAATATCAGATTGGGCAAGATTGGAGACCACATATGCACCAACAAGAGAATTAAGCTCAGAGAAAACAGAAGAAACATAAAACTTTTTACAAACAAACACAAAGTTGTTACAACATTTATCCATGTAAGTAATGACAAAGGACTGTTGGAGAATCTTTAGGTGATCCAGATCTCCTAAAGGAACAGAAAAAGAAGAATCAAAAGGGGTTTGAACCACGAAGGAAGCACGAGTCCTCTTCTGAACAAACAAAAGAACTTCGATTTTCCACTCACTTAATACCCCTTAAACTCCTAGAAGCTCTTCTTGCTTGTTGACAAACTTCTTAAGACCTTTATCAATAGCTTCTTCAATAGACAATATAGACAAGAAGCCACTTCTGAACTTAGTGCCTCTAGAAAAGAGTTCAATTAGGCTGGGCCTTGAAATGATATGAAGGTTAGCAAAAATAACATGACCATGATGGGAATCAACAAAACTAGGGAAACGAAAACAAGCACAACTAGAGTGAATAATTTAATTAACTTGAGAAGCACGAACAAACCTTCCCAACACCCCATAGCTGAAAAACTCTTGACCAGAAGTTTTGACATATTTCCAAGCAACTAAGGGAGGGGACCAAAACTTTCTAACAAAAGGAGGAAGACAATCTAGCACAGAAGGAAGGTTTAAAATGGAAGAGAGTTTCAAACCATCAATACGAGAAGAAACAAAAACAGAGATATTGAGATCTCTGCCTAGGAAAGAGGCACTTGATGAGAAAAAATGAGGAACGTTTCTCTTAAATGCTGCAATGACCTTGACCAGGACCTGACATCCATGGCAACACTCTTAAAAGGAGAAGTCAATTAGAGCTTCTAGTTCATGAAATGATAGCCCAACTCTCTCTCTCTCTCTCTCTCTCACATAAGAAAGTGTTATTGTGATGCCAAAAAATCTCAAACAGCAAGCATCAACAAGCTTATAGTTGTCAAAGTATCTAGGTATTGCTATTGAACTAATCTGCTAGGTTGACATGCAAGAGATGAGAGCTACACATAAGTTAAGGCCATCTAAGAATTTGAGAACTTTGAGCACAACTTAGGAAGAAGGGTAGTGCCAAAGAGCTTCAATCAACATATGCAATATTGGATATAATATGCATGCCAAGATGTCATGAAAAAGCAGGTGTACTTCCAGACCTGTACAGAAAGAAAGACTGAATCGTTGTTACTCTGAGAGAAATTGTTAACAAGACCCCAGCTCTTTGTGCACCACACTTAATGGATGGGTGCATCTCTTACTGTGGGTTGAACCTATATTGCATTAATAAAAGTTGAGAATCCTGAATTTAAGAGATGCTCACACCTGTGACGAGAACTAGGGTGCTCTGAACCCATCTGGAAATCCAAACCTAATTGAAAGTCTCTTCTCTCTTCTCACCACCCTAGCTGCAACAAACGAGTGTTGAGCTTATATGCCCAGGATGCAATCTCTGAAAGGAAGTCTCAACAAGGATGGGCCTGAGGAAAGGAATGACCTACTCAAGTTTGATGTGTGGAGGAACATGACACAAAATCTGCCTGCAAGCTCGAAAAAGGGGAGGGGGTCTACACATGAGATACCATGGGAACACCAGTGGCTCCAGAGCCAAGGAATGATAAGAAACCCCCAGAGGCCTCCTGATCGTCAAGGAAGAGATCATCAGGTACTCGGAAAGCACCATGGGCAGCAGTGATAAGAAATCCTACCAATAAGGCGGACATCAATATGTATCCCACACTGGTCATCAGTACCACCACAATGGAGAGCACACCCATGATGACAAGAATCTCCCGCTCACTGAAAGTCCTTCCGAACGCTACTAAGGGCTCCGTGCGCACAAGGTAGAGATAAGTCCATGCCGCAAGCACTAACCCTAACATGAAAAGGGACACCGGATGCAACACCAAGCTCAATGCAACAATGTCCACAATAATAATGGCGTAGTTGATGCGGAAGTGACTCATATTCTTCCGAATCCGCGTCGTGGCATCTCCGAGGGATTCAGGTTTGGCGAATGAAGACCGATCTACCATTTCTCCCCATGGACGCTTCTGCGCTAGGGCAAATCGCACGGCCTCTCGTCCCCGTGAGATAAAGGCACGGCCTGCAGGAGTGGAAGCAACTCCGGTCCCTTGCGACACCGGCAACCCCGTTTCCATCTTCATCTTTCTTCTTCAAGGCCACAGGGCCAAAAAGAAAATTGTGTCCGATCTGCTGCTGCCAACTTCTACTAGGTCCCCTGCACAAAACCCTAACAGGATGAAAGCGAGAAATCCTTAACCCAATACCCAAAGAAGAATCAATTCTAAAATCAAAAATACCAGAACCCAGGCATGGGTTTAACACAGTAAGAGCTGCTGTAATCGAAAGCAGTCTCACACGCGAGTCCGCGAAAAGCGATGCAAGGCGGATATGCAAATCTCGGAGCTATGTCGCGAGAGAGAGAAGAACAAGAGGAAGAGTACCTTGACGAGTGGCGACGTTTGGGGATCGTAGTTCACGTTCGCGACTTTCATCCATTTACGAGATGACGTTGTTTGTTGCAAGATCTACACTACTCTCGTCGTATTTCCAGCCAAAATTATACATAAATACATACATATGTACACTCGTGTTTGTTTGCAATTTCAAACCTCCAGTTCAGCAGGCTTGTGACAACAACCCAGCTGAAGCTTGAATCTGGCAAACATCTGGGTAAGTAGTGACATACATTTCACCAGCAAAGCTTTTTTTCTTGGATCGTGCTTAGATTACATGACCTAAAACACACCAGACCCATGTAGCTATTGTTTTAAGGTGTGGATGGAGAAGAAGAGACACAAAATAGAGAGTACTAAAATTTCAGAGCCACCCAAAACTAGGAGCAAAAATACCAGACTCATATACCTATTGATTTATAAAGTGTGGGGAAGGAGAGAGAGCGAGAGAGAGAGAGAGAGAGAGTAAGTAATAAGTTTTCCAGACCATCAAAAACTAGGAGAAAAAAACACCAGACCCATATATTGTTCCAAAGTGTGGATGGAGAAGAAGAGAGACCCAAAACAGAGTGTGAGTATTCAGTTTTCAAAACCTCCCAAAACTAAGAGTAAAATCAGGGACTACAAATTTGAGTCAAGATTAAATTGTAGTGTTCTGAGCAATTTGGGATTCATTGGAGATTGATCCTCAGTGCAACATACTATTATTTATTTACCTTTTGTACCAAATTTCTTAAGAATTGATCCTGTCTCTTGAGGTTTTACTCTCCAACAGTGATAGACATTCACAGATTGCAAAGATATATATATATATATTCACCTATATTCAAAAGTAGCAAAGTTTTTCACATGAATCTATTTCTTGAGTTCACTCTCAAATTGTGACAAGAGCACAAGACTAGTCTCCATGAACTGCCTTCATTTGGTCACAATGGTTGGCCACCACTCCAACTATGGATCTGCATTAAATCATACAATCTACAGCCGATGGAAGCTAAAAAGTACACTGCAAATCAAAATGGAAAAAACACTGCAAACTTCATCTCCAAAATCTGCTGAAGGTTGTGGTGCAATCATGTGATGTATTTTCTGTTTCTTTAGCAGCAAAACACAACAATCAATACAACTGCCCAGATCTCTGTCACAGAAATCCCAGCCAGAAATCAGAGTAGGACTCAATGAGCAAGGGAGCCTAAGCACATGCCAAGCAAATGAACATTGACATAACCCCTCAAACACCCAAACATTGACATTGACATGGCCCATCAAGCACCCAGACATTGACATCAACAACACCCTTCAAGGCACCTGCACAAGACCTGCACTCGAAGATATTTGTTGCAGCTGGGCTCAAACCATTTAATCAAACACAAGCTTCAATCGGTGAACACAACATTTCCTCAAACCCTTGCTTGGACAATGTCCTATCATCAATTTTGTACAAATCCCCTCCATGGCAGCTACAATCTCAATTATCTTCTTGAAAGTATCTCCTCTTATGAAAAAGGATGTGTAGCAACTGCAAGCAGCAGTGGCAGTGGCAACAGGTGGGGAACGCCAAACCTAAAAATCATATAGGAATCCCACCAAATATCCATCATCTCTTGCATAGTCTGAGCTGCCCCCACCCTGTCGTGATGGACAGCACTTCAGAAGGAGCTCATGGGGAGTGAGCCTGCCCAACAAGAACCAAACAGAGCTGAATTGGGAGTTTGTGAGAGCTATGTGTCACAGATGTTGCAGTGGTGCCAGAGTCAATATCTCTCTCTCCCACTTCTCTATCCACATGATGGAATATTTGACATTGAAAGACTCCAAAGAAACTGCATGGATTTTTTTTCCAATGCCACTATGATACAAGAAGAGCTGAAGAGAAGCAAGCTTTGATGCTTCAAGAAAAGTCTGATCATGGTTCACACACGAATGAAGAAAATGCTGAGCTCCTGGCCTTGGGATCCATTGGGGTTGATCATGTGGAAAGAGAGGTTATCAGCTGAAAAACTCCCCCTCTCATACCGTGCCCGCATGTACATAATCTCTTCATCTGATGATGAGTCACGTACACCACCACCACCTTTGCTGCCCTCTTCAGCAGCAGCAGCAACAGCAGGGATGACACCAGCACCCATGGTTACTGACTGCATCAGCCCTAACACTTCCCTGTCTGCATCTACAAACTGCCGCTTAATTGCCAAGCCGACCTGCATTGATTGCACAGAAACAAACACCCACAAGGATTCCGGGCTCTACATCAGACGATTCTTCTCAATACCAAAGCAGCAGATGGGTATTCTCCCAAACACCCACAGGAAGAAAATGAAGCAGCAGACGGGTATTCTCCCAAACACCCAGAAGAAGAAAAAGAAGCAGCAGATGAGTACATTCTCCCGAAACACCCAGAAGAAGAAAAAGAACAGCAGATGGGTATTCTCCCAAACACCCAGAAGTAGAAAGAGAAGCAGCAGACGGGTGTTTTCCCGAACACCCACAAGATGAAAAAGAAGCGGCAAATGGGTATATTCTCCCAAACACCTCCAACAAGAAGAAATCGACAATGTCTGTGGCTCACCTTGCGGCCATTGCAGAACATTGTCCACACAGGCTCTGCAAAGAGTCCGCCTGCTTTCAAGTCCTTGCCAAGCTTATTCTTCTTACACTCCAAGGCAATTCGTAAGAGCCCAGAAGACATCTCTCGTACCAGCGAATGGGTGGGCATTGCAAACTCCAATAACAAGAGAGGAGCGCTCCTGGAATCTCCTTGCACACAGAACGTCACCCTCCCTTTCCTGCACACCAACCCAAGTCTCCGCTCAAGCTTGCGGTTCTTATCTTTGCAATTGCTACTACGCAAACAAAGGGGAATGCCGACCAGAACAAACAAGCAATGTACACTATCTTCCTCTTCTTGCCTACCTTTGACCATAGAGAGTGCCGGTAACAGTGGCGCCCAGGAAAGACTCCGCCGCTTCTCTCTCTTTCTCGACTTTGTTGTGATTGCTGACACTAGTGATAGTAGAAGTAGCGCGATGATGATCTCTTCCCGTCTTCCCGTAACAGCGGAAGAGGACAAGAAGAAAGTCGCGCAGTGAGGTCCAGTAGCGTATGTCCTTGTGGCATTCCACAGCTGCAGGCGGGTCCATGAAGTAGAGATGTGCGTTGGACTTTGCCGGCAAGTAACTTGCATTCATTGCCATCGCTATAAACAACTCCTTGAGTCAGCTTGCTTAGATGAATCTATTCTCTTCTCTTCCCTGCCTCTCTATCCTCCTCCTCCTCCTCCTCCTCCTCCAGACATGATCGCGTCTTCTCAAGCTTGACTCAAGGCAACTAATCTCTCTTCACAATTGCACCATCGAAAATCCGGGCAATTGAGCAGCACCCAAGTTATGGTTCACGAGCTCATTCACACAAGTCATTCGCAAAGAAAAAGGAAAAGCGGAAGAAACTACAGTTGTCCCCCCTTCTTCCCTTCCGACTTTGCACAACAAAAACAACAGGTACTCACAACGGAAGAAACAAACCCAGAAGGGAAACTGGAACAGCAATGAGCTGAAAGCAGAACCAAGAGCAAGAACAATAGCAACAAGAACTTCAACAGGAAGGGGAAAAAAACAAAAAAAAAAAAGTTCAAGCAAGTGAAAAGCGCACGGCTCTGGCAACGGCAGAAACGGTACCAAGACAGGAGAGGAGCGCAAGCAGAGACAGAGAGCAGAACAAGGGCCGTGCGTTAAGAAGGAAGGGCGAGGGCGAAAGAGAGAGAGAGAAGGGGAGGCCGGGCGGGAGGGATGGGATTAAGGACCTTAATTTGGGATTAAGCACCTTAATTTGGGATTAGTGTTGGTGGATTAGGGGAAGGGCCATGGAACTGCACGTCTGCAAAAAGGGCAGAATGGACAGACACTGTTCCTTGCACGATACCTACCTACCTACCTACTTACCTACCTACCTACTTTTTACACTCTTTATATATATATATATTGGGTCTTTTTTTTCTGAATCTATTTAATAAGTCAAATAAATTTGAGATTTTGCCAACCAAATCAATAATGAAAAAAAATTAATGGAACAAAATGAAATTTCTCCAAAGGTTCAAAAGATTTCCTTGAAGCCCTTTTTGTACTTATTAAACCCTTGGCTCGGGCCCTTACAAAATATGTAAGGCCTTAGCAAGGACCATAGATTATGTAACCTGCCATCCTCAAGATACACCACTACTACTACGTCATGCAAATTGTTGGCAGGTTTTTTTTGGAGTGTAGATAGAGTAAGAAAAGGGGCTTCAAGGGGCTTCTTCAAGGGTTCAAAAGATTAGAGCTGCACTTGAACTATGCTTAACATGATCTTCTTTTCAAGAAAATATATGTTTGGTATTGTTTTTAGGGTTTAGGGTTTAGGGTTTTTAGGAACAATGTTTGACATTCTTTTCAATCAAAGGTTTGTGATGCATTTATTGATTGCTTTAGGAGCAATCCTTTGGAGAGTGTGGGTGGAAGGACTTAGGAGGTTCATTTTTTCAAAAGTAAAATATGTCTTTCAAGTATTAATTAACTCATATGAAAATGCTTTTAATTTTTGCAAATTTGGACAAGGGATGATGATGAAGAATCTAGCAAAGTTGAACATGAGACAATCAAACAATTGGGGTTTCATCCACTTTTCATCCTTCTACTATCCTCGGAAAAGTGAATCAACTTTTTGAGATGTCTCAACCGTTATGCAACTTCCCCCAAATGCTTTCTTTGGTAAATGGGGCCAAACTTCATTGAACATTGATCGATTATGCAATTTACTCGGATGTTTTCCTTTGGGAATGGGTCTGCATTATCCTCAATTTTCACCCATAGTTGCAAATCCCTTGAATGCATTTTCAAGGAAGTGTACCAAAGCTCCCCTAGATTGCCTTCCTCTTCAAATTTTTTATTTATTCTACAATTTCCTTGAATTTTCATAATCATGTAGCTTCATCAAATTTCTCCGGAAGGAAAGCTCTCCATATTTTCACTCATAGATGTCATTCCTCAAAAACAAGAAGAAGCTTGAGTTATTTTCATCAATCAATGCCTCATCTCCAAGAAAGCTCAAAGCAATGTTATCTAGGGATGGCCAAAAATCCATAGAAGGAAGCTCCTTGATTTCCATCCCTAGCAAAGGAGACACCATGTAGAAAAGCATTGGTTTCACAAATTCTAAAAATCAAGATTTTTTTTGGCTCTTTTTGGGGTGGGAAATTGCAAGTGGACAACTCTTCATTCTCTAGTGAGACTCATGATGGGCCACGTATGTACTTAAACAATGTGCATGATCATGTTGATTGTCTTAAACCTAAAGTTAGGTCCAACCCTAAAATGCTGAGCCCATTTGAAGCTTGATGCCCAATTGATCACTTTATTTAGTGGTAACAATAGCTAAGTGATATATCACGTAACCAACTTGACCCATATTATTACGAGCAAACTCAACTGAGTCAGTCAGCTCCAAATTGGAGCTTGCTCCCATGGCCATTTGGTGACTTTATTAGTGATAAAAATAGCTACGTAATGATCTATTAAGTTGACCCGTATTATTACTAGCATGTCCATGGGATGTGGAGCTTGCTTTAGCCATTCATCACTTTTACTAGTAGCGGTGATAACAATAGCTATGTAATAATCATGTAAAAAGTTGACCCATTTAACACGGGAGAGAACAAAAGTTCAATACATACGAAATAATGTTCCTAGCAATGATTACCCTAAACCATACTTGTTCATTTCTATGACCACAAGTGGCAAGTGCTATTGTGCAAGGATTAGGAAGCACGGGTGTGTGACAAGCACGTTTTTGTGTGCAATGATCGGGAACAACCTATGTGAAGCAATTTCAATAGGGGGCATTGGGTGTTGCCATAATAAGAGAAGTGCAATGATAGGTCCCTTTACCCTAGTTGGGTTTTTCAATAGAGGCATTGGGTGTGCCATAATAAGAGACTCATTACAATTATACGTCCCTTTACCCTAATTAGGTTTTTCAATAGGGGCATTGGGTGTGCCTTAATAAGAGACTCATTACATTGATAGGTCCCTTTACCCGAGTTAGGTTTTTCAATAGGGGCATTGGGTGTGCCCTAATAAGAGAATTGCAATCATAGGTCACTTTACCCTAGTTGGGTTTTTCAATAGGGGCATTGGGTGTTGCCATAATAAGAGACTCATTACAATGATAGGTCTCTTTACCCTAGTTAGGTTTTTCAATAGGGGCATTGGGTGTTGCCATAATAAGAGACGCGTTACAATGATAGGTCCCTTTACCCTAGTTGGGTTGTATAATAGCCATGGAAGCTTATCCTATAACATAAGACCTTTGTACATTTTCGGGTGTGTTTATAAATAAAGTTTTGGAGGGTTTTGATGATAATAACAACATTTGGATAGGCTCACGAGTGAGAGAAATGGTTGTCTTCCTATGGCTAATAAGGCTATTTCCAGTAACCAAAATGGCCTTTTTCTAATGCATTTTCACTTCAATGTAGTCCCTTCTCAGAACCAAGTTAGGGTTTTAAAACCCTAAAAACCCTACCACCCAATCCTCTTGTGTGTTTGAGTTTTGAAATGTGAAAATAAATTATGTGGTGTTTTTTTTTTTTAATTTTTTTAATTTTTTTAATTTTTTATTTTTTTATTTAGGGTTTTGTTTTTTTGGGGGGTCAGATTTCAATATTGTTTTTTTTTCCCCATTTAATGCCTGCATTGCTGAAGATATGACCGTTTCTATTCTGGAATGGGCTTCAGAGGGCAAAAACTTTACCAAATGTGTCAGGACTTTTTGGGCGTCCAGAATGGTGAGCCAGGGATCTATTAAATGACCCACTCCAAGGCATCCAGAGACTAGGGTTTTACGTGTAGGGGAAAGTATGAGAGGGTTGTATTTTGTGACACAAAATAAAGACTATATACATACATACATATTTATTTATTTATTTTTTTATTATTATTTTACTTTTTAAAAAAATTTGAATAACTTTGATATTAAAATTTTGATAATTTTTTTTAATAATTTCAAATTTAAGGGAAAATTTTGGGGTGCACTTGCTAGTGTTGGAAAGTCCTCCATGAAAAAGGGTTGCATGAAGATGATTTCATACTTTTTAGACAACTAATGTGCAAAAGATATTGAATTGAATTTTGAGTAATTTTTTTTTGTCATTTGAAATTCAGTGAAAATCTAAAATAAATTATTAATGAAAATTGCATTTTGGACTTAGGTTTTAAAAGGTATATAGGGTACCATTACATGATATGTATTCAACAAAACAAGCCCCACAATAGGCTTGTCCTACCAATTAAAAAGGTCATGTGTTTTGTATTGTTTTGTCATGTTGATATTTCCCCAAACCACAACACACCTGCCATTGCTTTAGGTGCCATTGAAAAGCCCTTGATGAATAGGTAAGGGGTTCACTCTCAAGTGGTTTCATGATGTTCAAACACAAATATAGGAGGGTTCAAAACTTATTTCATTCGGGAATTCATGGACACACACACCAAAATCATTGGGATCATGATGAATCCATGATATTCATTTTGAACACAAGCAAGTAGGAGTTAAGAGAGATGCCAAAACAAAGGACCGAACATCATGAGGTAGCCAAGATGCGAAACCAATGTATAAAGGTGCCATCTTGGTGCAAACTATGTTATATCACCACAGATTACCATTATTTGTGACTTCCATAGCCTAGGGTTATTAGCTTCATGGTTGACAAAACAATTTTTTTTTTTAAATTCAAAAAATGAAATTTTTTTTAAAAAATTTTGAAATTATATTTATATTTCCATCATCTACTATAATATTGTGATATGTGTAACGACTATATTTGGAGTGTAGCCCATGATAATTATGATGATTTTCAACATATCAATGTCACATTTAGACAAGGGTCCAAGGTCCACTAAAATTGGGTATCAGTTTGGAAGATTTGCAATGAAATTGTGTATTGTTTCATGAAACTGGGTATCAGTTCAGAAAACTTGCAACAAAATTGGGTATTGTTTCATGAAACTGGGTATCAGTTCAGAAAAACTTGCAGCAAAATTGGGTATTGTTTCATGAAACTGGGTATCAGTTCAGAAAACTTGCAGCAAAATTGGGTTTTGTTTCGTGAAACTGGGTATCAGTTCAAAAGATTTGCAGCATTGTATTCGGACTACTCTTGATTTATTTACCTATTAGACAGCAAAGACACATGTAAGGCAAATTCAAAACTGGGTGTGAAACGCCTGTGAGTACCAATTTAGGTGAGAATACCAGTTTGGTCCCTTTTTTTTTTATCATGTGTACATTTTTTGCAGCCCTACATTTGATTTGGTCCCCAGTTTAAGTGAAACTGGGACCCTGTAGCCCCAGTTTGGGGTACTTTATGAATAACTATATTTTAATGGTGTTATGAATTTTCATATTAATTAACTGAAACCTGGCAATTAGTGTTAGGGCAACACTTTCTCTCTCATCATTTAGGTTAAAGCAATTGGCTCTTAATTTGTGCATCTTCATTTTTTGAAGTTTGTCATCTTGAGTTTTGTGCATCTCATCATGAGTTGCCTCAAAGTTATGCATCTCATGACAACACCTCCAATTGAGTTTGAAAGTATGTCTCCTTAGATTGTTGCACCTCACCATCACACCCTTAAAAGCTTAAGTGCATTTCACAACACCTTTGATTTTTGAAATCTGAAACTTTATAGCATCAACCTAATCTCACACGAGAACTTAACTTGTGATGAGCACATCATTGGTTGTTTGCCTTATCATAATCATGCATCAAGTGATGAGATGGGGAAGACTTTGTGATCATAAAACAATTGTGTCATTAAGGGGAGGGGAAGGACTAGCAACCTTTTAAGCCAATCATGTATGGGGTATGGGAGGGAAGAGGGGAAGGAGGGAACTTGGGTTTCTTTGGTAATGTGCTTGGTTTCGTTGCGCTTATGAGCCTAACTTTAGTTTGCCTAGAGCCTCTCACCAAGCTTTTTTCTTAAAAAATTGAACTTCGAAAGCTCCTATCAACTTTTCATGTATTTTGACTTCAAGAACAATTTCAGGGTTTTTGCAAGCCCCCTCATTACTATGCATTAATCTACTTTTAACCAAGTTGCTCCTCCCTTGGTGCTTATAGGTTTTGCTAACAATAAAATTGATAATTTGGATCCATACTTGCATGAAGGTGAAAAGCACCTTGTTAAATTTGTTAGTGGTGACGACAAATGAGGCACATGTTGATGAAGTGCACATTGGGAATTTGAAGAAGCAAGGTGTTGTTTGGAAAGCTTACAACTTGAATTTGCTCATGTGGGCATAATTTATAAAAATGGACAATAACTAACCCATAAATATTAGTCCTGATTACATTATGAAATGCATAATTAGCGTAGTGAAATCATTGGTCGTAAAATTATGGTCTTACAAACTCTACATGTAACAAAGGTCTCATTGTTATCACAAGTCCAATGGTATAACATTAGCAATGAAAAACCATGTAAAGATGGAACACAACATCATAAGTAAGAAATATATTAGAAAGCTAACAAATTGTCCTTGAGATCCACATGATTGTGAACCAATCAACAAGCAATCGCACGTAACCCCAAGTGATATTTTTCTAAATGTTTTCATTTACAAATCAATTCAAAAAATCAAGAAACAACATTTGGTTATGTAAAGGATGTTATGACATTTTATTTTAATTTTTTTGCCAACGAAGGTTGTAGAATGCATTTGGCCCCATAAATTAACATACAAGTTATGCCAAGGGTGGTCCTCCCATTTTTGTAAAATGTGTGTAGAAAAAAATGTTGACATTGGTAAAAAAAAAGATTACCTATATATGTGTTGCTTACATTAATCACATGCACATTTTATTTTATTTTTGAATTTCAAAAGGGACACATGACATGTTTGTAAATTCTTTTTTTTTATCTCAACAAATTAAGAAATTAAAAGTCAAAACACATGATTATTGTTTGACATGACTAACACCAATTGTGTAGCTATGGCTTTCAAATTGTGACAATTACATGACGTTTTGTTTTACTCACAAGATTTTTTATGTGAAGGAGGAGGGATTTAATTTGTAAACTTATGCAAGTACATTAAAATTCGATGGGTTGTATTGATTAAGGCATGTGGGAACCATTTTATGGGTCTTGCTTGGGCACACGCATACTACTAAAAGTTAATGTCATTGCGATAAGAAATCATAATTTTTCAAAAGGTTCAACTTGACTAAATCAAATGTTCAATTTAACACAAGGCATGGAACATGAAAAACACACAGTTCTTTTGATTTGTTATTTTGACTAGAATGATTTTTCAACCAAATGTCATGTCATACATCTAGTAAAAAAAGACAAACCAAAAACAAATTTGTTAACATGGCCATGGCTTTGTCAAATTGGCCATAATAAACAATAAAAGTTTATTCAAATTGGTCATATTAATTTGGTTAACTAACTTACATATTAAACCTAGGATGCTTACCTAAAACCTAGGCTATTATAACCTATTGTAAATTATTTACCCTAGTCTATTTTATGTTATTTTATCTCAAGTTGTTATCCTAGGATATTAATAGGTTAAGGTAAAATTAACTATAATTGTTTAAACCTAAGGTAATTTTTAAAAATAAAATAGCTTTTTAAAACCTATAATAAAATATCCTAAAATAGGTTAGAACAACTTTAAACTTTTCAAAACTTAAATAATTTAGGGTACAATAGCATGAAATAACCTACTAACTTTGAATACATTAAAGTAAAATAAGAATATAATATTTTATAATAGCCCAAAATGAATTATTCCACAATGACCTAAAATAACATAGAATAATCGAAAGTTACTTAGAGTACAATAGCCACAAATTGTTTAAAATTGTCAAAAATAAAATAACCTAAAATATAATATCAAAAAAAATATTTAAAATAAAATATGATAAAATAACCAAGAATAGCCTAAGGTATAATAGTTTAAAATAATTGAAAATAACTTAAGGTGGAATAGTTTAAAATAGCCAAAAGTAGCATAGAATAACAAAAAATAATGTAAGGTGAAATAACCTAGAATAGCCAAAATTAACTTAAAATTAAATAGCACGGAATAGCTAAAGCTAATTTTTTAAAAAACAACATAGGGTATCCTAGCGTAAAATAACCTTAATATAATTTTAAATGGCCTAAAAGTAGCCTAAAATAACCTAAGGTAATTAAGTAAGTAAGGTGGATAAATTAAACCATACCTGTATGATAGGAAAAAATGTTCATAATAATACAATGACAAAAATTATCATTTGTTGAAAACATGGTGTAATAGTGAAGGGCTTGGATTATTTATGTGAAAATGAGGGGTTCAAATATTCACATTTACAACCTATTTGAATGTGCTTAATTCATCTACCCTTATAAGTTAACTAATAGCCTAGGTAGGGTAGGGTAGGGTGGGTAAGCTATAATTAAATTAAATTTATTTTATTTTATAAAATAATTAAGTTAAATAGGTAAGTAGATAAGGTAAGCAATGTAGATAGGTAAATAAATTATTTGGTTTTCTTAATAATTAAAATTTATAGGTTAAAAAATTGTTACTCATATATTATTAACCCATTTGAACAGAAAAAAAATTATAAAATTCAACCAAAAGATCATCAAAACAACCAACCAAAAACACCCAATCAAAATGGACATGTCAAAATCAACTTGCCCAAAATGGCATTTTGGTTAAGTTGGACATGGGAACAAGAAAATCACATGGGGTTTTTTTCTTACTAATTGTTTGAATAAAAAATAACATAAATTTTTATAGTGCATGAACATTAAAAAGTTTTAAAGGTACAAGTTTCTAAAAATATTTTTAATATATATATATTAAATGTTGGAAAAATCCTTGTTCTAAAAGTTCTAAAAGGTTAAGTTGGTCAAAGGTTCTAGAAATTTGATGAAACCCCAAATGGTTATATGGGATAATATAAATAAAAGGCCTTGACGGCACCCCCCCTCAATCTCACCAATACAAATTGGGATCCATGCAATGCACATCTTTGTATCATACCATGTTAACTATGATTAAAATATTTCATTTTTGTTCCATGTTTATAACTTTTTTTTTGCCAACCCTACATAGCTTTTCATTTTGATCATTTTCTTATCATAATTGATAGCTTGCCAATATGTTATTATATACACAACAAAGTAGTTCATGGACTGAACTTTGCATTTATCAACTTTGTTCAAATTGACATTCAAAAAATATTACTTCCCCAAAATCTTTTAGCAAGGGGAGGCAAGCATGGGACAAAACCTATATAATTATAGATTGAAGCCCACACAATTGAGCACCCAATGAAGACCAAGTATGTGATTTTGATTGAAACTTTCTAATTTAATTTCAATGTGAATTAAGGATTTTACCATGTATGTCAAACATGAGAGCATAAGAAAGATGCATGAGCTTTGACTTCTAATTGGAACTTATGTATACAAAGTATAAAATATTGCATATTATGTGTTTCTACTATTTTTTAAGAGATTTTTTCCACGTCTACAAGTTGGGTATTATTATTTCATGAAGTTGTGACATTTTGTAATGTCATTGCATTATGTTACAATTGAAAAACTACAGCATTAAAAGTGCATGTACCTTCTTTAAAAGATTAAGCAATTTGTGAAAAATTATGGGGTGAAAATTTTGTCACTAATTATGACCGATTGCATTTTGAATCAAAGTCACATTAATATTAGCTCATTGGAAATGCTCTTTAGTTGTAATTTTAACTTGTTGTTAGCTCCATAAAGAAATTTCATGTTAATTATTCTTGACAATTTGGGTGACTCAAAAGATCATGAGTTGAAAGGATTTTGGGAAAAAGGTAATAACAACATGTTGCCTTTGATGTTGGACAAGTTCAAGAACATGCACTTGGTTTCAATTAGGTGGGTCATAAAATTATTGTAGTTTTGGTTGTTGAACACAAAAACAATTATTGATGCCTTTACTAATTGAAGGTTACAAACAATTGATACCCAATTTGTTGTTGAAAAACCTTGAAAATCTAGTTCAAATGTGGAATACCAAAAAAAATTTGAACCATAAAAAAAATGCAAACAATTTGAAAGATTTTGTGTTAAAAAATCTATGTGTATTTTATTGTTATCATATTGACACATATGAAGCAAGCATGCTTTGATGTGGTGGTGCATAAAACAACACACAATTTCCACTATAATTCATTGGTTTGTTAAGCAAACGTATTATTAGCACTGTAGCCAACCAAATAAAAAAATAAGAAATTGTTTCCATTGCTAAAATTCTAATTACTTTTCACATATGTTTTGAAATTGACAATTTAAACATATTGATTTTTGTTAGTAAAACCTAGCCCTATTATCCACACTTAGGGTGTTTAACATTTTGTGAGTGTGACTTTACATTTGTGTACATGAAGCAAAATCAAATTTGACATAAGAACTAGATATAGAATTTGAAGATGTTCACGTGGAGGGCAAAGAGTTTTTAAATGCTAATGATTTATTTTATTTGGTTCATACTTTTTTTAAAAGGTAAATGGTGATCTTGACTTTTAATATAATTATAAACTATGTTATTTTGAATCTTCAAGTTTTTAGAAGTTTCAAGTTACATGAATGTGATGCTTAGTTGAAGATAGGCTAGTAATGTTGGTATTGATGTTGATGATTGTTGTTTATGGTGATCTTGAATAAGGTACTTAAAATGGCCTTTAATGGTTGTGGCATTTTAAGGATTAGACGACTACAACAAACATGTCTAGTGTTTTTTTTGTCAATTTTATGATGTAACCAAATGATCCACATGAAGATTTAACCAAATTTGGCTACAAGTTAAAATATGAAAGTATATAAATTAAATGTCGTTTTATGTTTTTGGCTACTTACTTCAACCATGTATAAAAATTTAGCAATCTTTTTTTTTCAATTTGGTCTCATTTTGATAATTGAAAAAATATTTAAAAAAATTATTTGAGCGCACTTTTAATTATATATATTTTGTTTTGGCTATATATAGCCCCAAAAAAAAAGTTGAACATTTCATAAATTTTAGACATGTCATTGCCAATGGTATTGAAAACCTTGCATTATTTATCACTATTTTGTCATGTTCCCTTGTATTCAAACATGAAGATGAGGTGAATATTTGAAATTGGGGAATGATGAATTAAATAATATTTATGTTTTCTAGACATGTGATAGAGAATCCTAGAAGGATGGTTATTTAAGTAAATTGTGTCAAACACATGAATTTTGCTCTCATTGTTGCGTAATGTGTGTTGAGCATATGAAAGAAAATGAACTTTTATTTGTTATGTGTGATGGAGGTGGGCATCTATTTGAAAGACAAACACTTTGGATGATTATGATGTGATTACTCTACGGCCTGGTGCTCTTGATGTTAAAGCCATCAACAATGGCATCAAAATTTCCATAGTATAATAAATTGGAAGGAAAACAAGTAATTTTTTTAACTATTATGCAATCATGGTATGAACTTGGTCTTCATCAAAGCAATTTTTATTTTATTTTTGTTGAATTTGGCTGGACCATCCATCTTGTTTAATTATGCTAGTTTAAAGTATTGAGCAAAAGCCGTGTGCTTGGAGTGGTGATGGGTGTTTAAAAAAGAAATAGACTAGGTAGATGTTTTTCAACGTTGTTGTGTGATTTATGCATTAGACATGTAAAAGACATCAATCCAAAAGTTTTGTTATTATGTGTGATGAGAGGTTGCATTTAAGAATGATAAATTCTTGAGATGGTTGTAATTTGATGAGTGGTGGGCATTTGAGAAGGAGTTGAACATTGCTCTAAATGTTATTGTATGATGCACATTGGGCATCTAAGAGACATTATTTAAGTAGTTTTGTTAATGTGTGTGATTGGATGTTGCCATTTGATAAATATGAGCTCCTAACATGATTGTTATTTCATGATGGGTAATAGGCATATGAAATAGAGCTAGGTTTTGTTGTGATTATTGTCATGTGATGCATGGAGGGCATTTGAATTACATTAGTTATATTTTTATATTGTGTGTGATCAAAAGTGAACATCTAAGAAAATAGTTGGGAATAATTCATTGTGTGAGCCATGGGGAGATGGAATATAAGAAGTTTTAATTGCTTTGGAACCATATCTAACAAAATGCCACCATTTTTATTTAGGAGAAGGTAGTTGTTCAATTGTTGTATTTGTTTTAATAAAATCCAATATAGATGCATGAAAATCTAACAAAATCATATCCATGGATATTTAATATTCAACACGATTGGGACCCAAAAACATCCATAATTGAATAAATCAAATGTTTTACATGCTTCAATATTTTCATTTTATTCAAATTGCAACATGTCCATCAACTAAAAGATTACAAGGATTAAATCTTGGATTGATGCAATCTATGTTTTGCAACTCAATTGTTTAAGTATGAAAGAGATACATTTCATAACATACAATGAACCAAATTTTTGACAAGAAATTTAATATGGAACCATGACCTATAATTGGCCAAATTACTTGGGATGTATATCAACATGGTGTTTGTTAAGAACTCTGACCTATATATGGTTTATATTGGATCAAATGTCTTTTTTTTAATAGCTACAAAATATACATGCCTTCACAAATAACCATTTTTTAATTCCCATTTCATATCAGCTCATGATTTTTGAAAGCTTGAAATTGGATGGTTATTCAAAAGTTTAAAACCTCAACATCTTAATAGTTCTTTAATTTCTTTTCTCAAAATCTTAAAATTGAAATTCATTTCAAAAATCAAATACCCAAGCCACAGTAATTTGAATCATAGACTTTTGCTTAAGGGAAACAATTATAATCATGATTCTTGGGAAAGAAAAAGGAATTTTTTTGGGTTATGAAGTAAGGGACGTCAAATTGCATTAGGAAGTGGGTAAAATAATAACGATTTTACCCATTTATAGTAGGTTGAAACCACTATGGGCCAATTATTGAGAAAATGACCAAATATCAACAAGGTCCAAATGGTAAGTTATTCATAACCCAACCGGGGTGCAAGCGTGGTAAAATAAGCAAAGAATATGGATATCCAATTTCATCCTACATTATGCACATGAATTTTTTTTTTGTAAAATGAATGGAAATATGATAGAAAACCTTTTCTCCCCTTTGTTACATTTATTAAAATATACTTGCAAAAAACTAGGAACCAATAAATTTTGAAATTAAAAAAAACTATTCATGTTTATTGGATGGTAAATTCATGGTCAAGGAGCCTTTGACGCAAAACACTTGATGAAGTGCACTTATATCATGTTAGGATACAAAGATAATTGTACTTTGGACATCCACATAAAAAATGATATCATTTTTTATTTGTTAAAACATGTTTAACACACAATTTACAAAATTCCACATTGTTAAAAAAAACCTGGAAATCTACTTTTATTTTAACCTATTGAAGATTTATTCTTACAATGAAAAATTTGAGGATATTACATGATCTTGAAAATTAATCATTCAAATAACTTTTTTTATGTGTAATACTTTTATGATGGATTTTCTTGTTTTTTCAAGCTATTTTTCAAATAGATTATGAAGGTCATACATATTTCCACCTATAGGGTTTGGAATTGGTTAATAATCAAACAAAGACTTTGTACATATATGCCATGTATAAACTTGGTGAAGCCCTACTGGGACATGCAATATTTGGTTAGTAAATTGGGTTTCAAGTTGAATATTTGAAAACCAACCCTTTTGCATAACATTTGGGTAATAATAAAAGACCCTAGGGAAATTAGTAATTGGGGCTATTGCTTAAACAAAGAATTTGATAATAGCTAGTCTGAAATAATTCCAAAATATGTTTATTTGATACCTTGTGTGAGAAAAAACCTTGCCAAACTAGTTATGGAAATAAAAGAAAAATTAACCAACATTGATTATAACAAAATTTTGACAAATGATGAAACTTGTAAAATGGTCAAATAATTTGAATTTAATAATAAATTTGAATAATAAAAAAATAGCCTAAAGAATATAGGTTAATTTATAGCTCTCACTTGCAAATTGGTATCATCCTTTTGACCAAAGCCAATAAATTACATGTTTATGCATAATTACATTAACAAATTGCATGTTTGTTCAATTCGAGAATGCACCAAGCCCTTATGTTGTGCACATTTATACAAAGTTAATCTCCTCAATGCACAAAAATCATTATTTGACCTACATAAATGAACATACATATATGTGAACTTTTTATGACAATCAACAAAGATTTTGGGTTACTATGTTGTAACCTCTAATTTAAAAATAATATCAATCTATATTAAAAGCCCCAATTGGTTTTGTAATCACAATATGAGTCCCATCTATGGCTCCTTCATCCACACCATCTTCTAAACTTTTCCATTACCACTTGTGTCTCTAAACTTGTTAACCACTTGATGAAAATTCTATACACAATATTAACAACATAAATAAGTTCATGAAAAACAATAGAAATAATAGTTTTTTTGATAATAAACAATTATAAGTAGAAAGGAAATTAACACCTTAAACAAGATTGTATATTGAACAACCACATGGATTTCAACATGGACCACTTTACAATACTTTGTGTTTTATTAGAAAATTAAGACTCTCACCTTTTAAGCTTTCAACAATGTCAAACAACAAAACCTTATCCATCTTCAAATTTTCAACCCAACTTTGACCATCATATTTTATCACGAGGAATTAAAATACCATGTGGTTGATCTTGGTTCACCCAATGGTGAAGTTCATTATTCATAACACATGTAGTTATTGACAACTAATTACTATGTAATAGATAGGTAGTTAAGGTGAATCATGTATAGGAAAAATCATTTGCAATATATGTAGAATGTTTATCAAAGTTCGATAAAGGAAATCAAGAAAAATGATTAAAGGAAAAAATAATAGAATGACGAAACAACCAACAATAAGGATAAATTGTTGATTGTCCATGCCATCCATAACATCCAAACAAAGGTAATAATTAGTGAAAACAAGAAGTTGGGTTTTATGGTAAACTCGCAAGATATGAAAGCAACCTCTAAAGCTTATGCAATGTGCAAACCACAAAATTTAAAAACCTACCAAAAAAAACATCTCTAAAAAATATAACAAAGGTAATGAAATCAATTAATAAAAACAATCCAAGAAAAAAGAGGAAAATTTTACATATGCCACATAAGTACAAACAAATTGTAAGCAATAATGCTAAAGAATGCAATTGCAATTGAAGTCAAGGTGTTCACCTTCGTCTAAATTCAAAGTAGAAAAACACAAGTGATTTTATTAAATAATAACTCTATGATAATAAGTGAAACCATTTGAAAACAATTAAACAAGAACAAAAGTTATAATAAACTTATAACAAAGCAAAACAATAAACATACCTACAAGAAATAAATGTAAACAAAAATACACAACAAAAAAAATAATTAAAAAAAACCTTCAACAAACAAATGAAAATAACCACAACAGAGCGAAAAGTTGAAGCTTCCATAGATAAGATAAACGAATTATAGGCAATAATGCATAAGAGCCCCATTATAATGGAAGTCAAGGTGCATACCTTTGATCAAGTTCAAAACAAAAAAAAACACAAGTGATGCATGTAGACAACAAGTCAATGATGGTGCATGAAATCAATTGAAAAAACCAAGCAAAAGCTTACAACAAGCATCCTACAACAACAAACACAAAGATAAACAACCTTGCAACATTAAAAAACAAGTAGAAAAGAAAAGAAATTAATGTGGTGGATGGTTGAGGAGCATAGACCTTCAATGGAGTTTAATCAAATATAAAACACATGAAATGTGTAGTTAAGAACAAACATAAACTAAAGAATGTGTCTCCAAAAACCAAAAACACCTTGAAAGAAAACTAAAAAAATAAAGAATTGAGAGGAACTAAATAGTGGGAATGAAAAAGAAGGATACAAATGAAAAGCTATGAACAAAGATGTTGGTGAACAAGGAAAGAGAAAGTATTTCTATCCATAACATCTTCGTCAACAAATAAAGTGTTATGTACCTATATGAACATGTGGTAGGTACCATCAAACACAATGATGGTATGTTGGTGAAAGTTAACATTTTAAAGTTAGGTTCGAATGTTGACACAATAGATTAAAATTAAATTATGTTACAATGATGGGTTTAATCTGATCGTAATGTTAAGGTGTTTAACACTAATGTGTTGAACTCCATGTGTGACTAGAACTTTAGAAGGATGAAACTTGGAGGATTAGGGATTTAATTTTATCAATTTGTGGGCGATAGTTGGAACCCCATTGAAGGCTCAAATGAAAAGTATAGAATTTATAGTTTAAAGTTTGGTACATTATGGAACATGTGAGTCAAAAGTGCAAGGTTTAAGGTTCAAGGTTTGGTTCATCCCAAAAGCAAATTGCATAAACATGCAATCATTGACTTTATTTGATTTAGAAGGATGAAACTTGGAGGATTAAGTATCCAATTTTAGATTGAAACTAATTTGTAGCTAAGAGTTGGAACCCCATTAAAAACTCACATGAGAAATACATAATTAAGGTTTGGTAGATTATGGAAGATGTGGGCCAAGATCACAATGTTTTAAAGTTTGGTTCATCCCCAAAATAATTTGCACAAATGTGCAATCTATTGGCTTTGTATAACTTAAAGGAATGAGATTTGGAGGATTAGGGGTTCAATTTTAAATTGAAAACAATTTGTGGTTGATAGTTGGAACTTATTGAAGATTTGAATAAAAAGTTTAGAGTTTAGGGTTTGTTTCATCCCCAAAAAATTCCACAAACATGCAATTTATTGATTCTATTTAAAGGGATCAAACTTCAAGGATTAATGCTACATTTTTATCTTGAAACCAATTTGTGGGTCACAATTGCAATCTTATTAACAACTTTAACAAAAAGTTCAATGTTTGATATATAGGGTTTGGATCATCCCAAAAAACACAAACATCCAATTTATTTGTTATGTGATTTCCACAAATAAGTAATTGAAAGTTTAAGGTTTGGCCCATGATAATTAATTTGCACAAACATACAATAATTTGTTTGTTGATCCAATTTCACAAAAAATTAATTTGTTGGTTCTATTTAACATGATAATATTTGAAGGATTTGGGATCCAATTTGAGCTTGAAACCAATTTGTGAAGGGAAACCAAAACCTTATAAATAAATGTGAATGAAAAGACCCAAGGTTTAGGGTTTGATTCATTTTCAAGTTTTTTTTTCATTAACGTGTAATTTGTTAGTGCTATTTTCACAAACATGCAATTTGTTGGGTTTGTTTAGAGGGATGAAACTTTGACATCCAACATGGTTGACAATTAGAAAAAGAAAAAATGAAAGGTTCAAAATGTTGATAGGGCAACATGGAATGCACCTTTTCCTCCATGCTTAATTGAAAATAATGGGTATCATCTTATTTCTTGAATCATGCCCCCATTTAAGAAGAAGGTCAACACATGATTCTTGAGTTTCTTTATAATTGAAAGCAAAAGCATGGGCATTATGTCATTGAGAATGTTTTTGGAATTCTAAAAAAGACATTTGAAGAGTTTCTTGGAAAATTTGAATTACAATTGTTCATGTGTGTTTGCATTTTGCATAACCTATTGAGGTTGAAGGGTATATTTTATGTATAGAGGTTCACATGCATTATTGATTTTGAAGTGTAAGAAGATATTCAACTAGTGCACCAAATGCAAACAATTGATGTTGTTGAATGAACAAATTACAACATTGAAGGGTAGAAAATATTAGGATAAACATTATAATGAAAATTGATTTTGTATCATGGAAGGCAACACATTTCATGACTTCAAGTGATTGCAAATTTTTATTTTTTTTTTGAATTAGTTCAAATGCTGAGCTCACATGTTCAACTCAAAACTTAAATTCATATTTAGTTCAAATGTACAATTTAGAAATTCAACAATGTGATATAAGTTATATTTACAATCCACTTGCCAATTACATTCTTGTGAATACCTTCACCTTTTAACATCTATACATGTTGAATGCTTCTTTGTGTTGTAGACAACTTTCATTATTGGTATTGCCTTTATGTATGAATGTTTTTTTTGAAAACCTATGTTAGACTAGTAACGACATTGATCATATTTGCTTGGGTTGTCTTTATTGCAATATCTTTTGATCTAATGTATTCCAATTGCTTTTCAAAAGGGTGTTCATGGGTCTTTATCATTCTTTTCTACTACCATAGTTGTTTCATGCATTTGATTAATTAAGTCAACCACTATTCGACTTCCTTTTTTCTTATTTTTGTCATCAATTTGCAAGGTGACTAATAGGATTTTTTAATGCTTATGCTCCCAATTGATTGCCTTGACCCATTGATTGATGCTAGAAATGTTGCAATTATGTTGTGGGGTGGGTTGTACATTTGGGTATGTTAGGTGGGCTCTAGATGTGGGCATTTTTGAATGGGTAGTGAGGCATTAATAAAATTTGCTTATATTGCAATGACTTCATGGCTTTTTCATTGCATTTTTTTAGTTTTGTTATTATTGAAGTTAATTACATTTTTTGTCACTAGATTTGTTGGTTTGTAATTGTTGTCCAAATCATTCATCAAATCTTTGACATGAGGAAGTTGGTATATTGGTTTGCTTGTGATAAGTTCTTTCATCATTTCATGCATCCCTTGCTTGAATTGATGTGGTAGACACAATGTTGTTTTATATTAAGCACCCATGGCCTAATATTAGTCAATATGCCTTGTGCTAGTCATGCAGTTGAAAATTTGTTTGAAGTCCCCATTGATTGCTCCCCATTTGTTTTTATAAGTTAATCAATTCCTTACGTATGGTGAACATCTTGCTTTCATTACAAAGGTTGTAACCTTTTTCAATTTTTTTTATTGTTGTTTCAAATTGGTTGTGAGGATTTATTTAATCGAGGGTAGTAAGGTCCTTGACCTTTTTTGCTTGAATGAGTGTAATGATCTTTCCATGTTGCCAATTTAGTTGGTGATACTCCTTTGACACAATTTTCGCACTTGAATCATAAGTTTGTAGATTCTTGGCTTGACAATCTAAAACTTGATTCCTCTTCCTTTTTGTTGATATACTTGTTGGATTGAACATCTTAAAAATTGTGCCAAAATCTTGAAAATAATGAATTGGTTTCATATATTATTATTATTATTTTAATTGAATTTTTTGTTGTGAGGTTATACCAAGAACAAGGTGAGAATTGAAGCCATGTGAAAAACAAAATGACAAATTGATGTTGGTTAAAATATACAAGTGAAAGTTGAAATTATGATAGATGTTAAAGGTTTCATGAACTTTATTTTGTTGTGAGTCATTTGCATCATCAAACTCTAAAATAATGATGTCAAATAGGTTCATTTGTGCATTTGTGAATTTAGTACAAATTCAATGTTGTATCAATATAAACTATTGATAAACAAAAACATTTGATCAACTTTCTTGCAATGTGCTTGTTTAGAGAACTTTCTATTGTGCAACAAGTTTCTTGTGTATGTAAAAGCTTTTTTTTTTTTTGGTTGTCATCAAACGCACAAGTAGAAAGTAGGTTGGTTCTTTAACATCGAGTTACATGCTTCATTTTGGTGTTTTTATGTAACACAAGTTTTTCATTCAAAGTTTTTTGATTGAAATCTATGATTTGAAAGCTATATGTCAATTTAAATTTTGTTTAACACATAATTAATATTCATTGCCAACATAGAAGCCAACTTGAATTTCGTGATAACTAACATATTATAAGTGAATGCAAAAAAACAATGATAAGATAACACCAACTTACCAATCCATTACCATTATGTGTGAATTGGGTATAAGTTAGACGAAACCAACAAATTCCATGTTTGTGAAAATAGTTTTTGTGATTAACCAAACATAAAACCTTGTGCTTTTAGCTCTATGCTTATAATTCAAATCTTCAACACAATTCTAAGTAGCTCTTACAAATTGGTTTCAACTTAAAAATTGAATCTCTAATCCTCCAAGTCTCATCCTTCTAAGTTAGGTAAAGCCAAGAGATTTGCATGTTTCTGCAAATTGTTTTTTGGGGATGAGCCAAACACCCTAAACATTGCTTTCTTGGCTCTTGTGTTTTATAATCTACTAAACCCTAACCTCAACTCAACAAGCCCAACCCTAACTTTAACCCTAAACCCAATACTTCTGGTTCGAGTCTTCAAAAAGGTTCCAACTGCCACCCACAAATTGCACAAAACCCTAAAACCCTAAACCCTGACCTTTTGGCTTATCTTTTCCACACTCTGTTGAACCAACGACGATAGAACCTTCATCTATCTACCAACAACACTTGTAAACCAAGCGTCACGCGTGCCTCTGATGATGAGTACGTAGCAACTATCTGGTTGAGATTTGGACACCCTCTTCTTCTTCTTCTTCTTCTTGCCTTGCTCTGTCACTAAAAATATGGATTTTTTGCTCGCAAAGGAACGCAAATCCTCGCGCTGGCTAGAAGCAACAACAAAAGAAGCACTGAAAGCTGCTGGAGGATGATGGGTGTTTTGTTTTAGGGTTTTTTCTCACGGGCTTTTTGTGAAACCCTATCTCTCTCTCTCTCCCCCTCTTTCTCTGTATGGGTGTAACGTTTTGAGGCGGTGTGGAGCTAGAGAGGGTGGGGTGGGCAGCAGCACAGCAGCTTCAAAAGGATTGGTGAATGGCATGGCGCGAGTTCATGCTCTGCGGTTGTTAACAGCAGCGCTGCTCACAAAACATCTGCCTTTGTTGCCTTTGCCGTCTGGTTATGGACCCACTCGCATTCTGCATCAGACCACAAGTTCTTCTTGCCGGACAGGTAACGATCTGAGATGGAGTTTGGGTGTGAGTAAGAGATCCATTTCTGTTGTCATACCTGCCCGAGGGTTTACGACCACTGGAACCAACGAAGAACTGGAGGAATGCATTCACGAAGAAGAAGATGCAATCAAGCAATCTCAAGTGGGTGTGGATCAAGTGGGTGGGGATCATCGCAGCATCGCAAAGCAGGTAAAAATCTTGAGCTGCTTGCTTGCTGAGATTGCTTCACTAAGGATATATCTATTTGTGAGGAAACCAAAAGAAAAGATAATTAGGGTTGCGGTGTTTTTTGGCTTAAAAGCAACATATGTGGGACTTGCAGGTTATCCAGATTCTCCAGCAGCTGAAGAAGGCCGATGACTTGCAGACCAAGCTGGCTCCATTTGCAGGGAGAATTTCTATGCGAGATGCGACAGTGATTATCAAGCTGATGCCTGACAAGCGACTGGTGTTTTCCTTGTTTATGTGGATGAAGCAACAACCACAGTACAACCCTAATATCTTCTTCTTGCTTGCTGTTGTTCGCAATACTGTAGCCTCAGGGAAGTGGCAAAAGCTCGAGATTGTGGTGGATGAGGTTTTTGCCAAGAACTTAGTGTTGGATCAGAAACTTTTTGCAATGATCATCAAGAGAGCTAGTGACGTTGGTAAAGTGAACCTCAGCATAAAATGGTTTCAAAAAATGAAGGACAGTGGCTTGCAACCGGACTTGATTGCTTACAACACCATGATTCATGCATACACAAAAGCGGGCATGCATTCACTGGCTTTTTCCACCTTCCAAGACATGCAAGACCATGATGTGAATCCAGATGTTTCAACGTTTGGTCATTTGTTGAACGTCTGTCGGCGTGATGGTGATGTAGCTAAAGCAAAGTATGTGTTCAAGGAGATGCGGCAAGCTGGGGTTCAGCCAAATCATGTAGTGTACAGCATTTTTCTTGATATCTATGGGAAGAAAGGAGAGATGGAGGCAGCAGCAGCCACCTTCAAGGAGATGCAGGAGGCAGGCATAATGCCTGATGCAAAGGCATACAACAGCCTCATCCATGGCTTTGCAAAGGCAGGCATGATAGATCAGGCCACACTAGCTTTCCATGACCTAAGACGAAGTGGTTGTGAACCTGACCATGTGCTTTTCTGGACGTTGCTCCACATGTACGCCAAGGCTAGACGGTGGGATGAAGCTCTGGCAGTGAAGCAGTTGATGCAGCGGTCTGGTGCAGCGTTCAACACCTTCTGTTACGACACACTGATTACAGCTTTCTTTGGTGCACAGCAACTGGAGGATGCTATATCAATGTTCAAAGAGATGCAGAGATCATCAGTCCCGGTTGAGCCTTCAACTTACATCACAATGCTCAAGGTGTACGTGCAAGCAGGACAGCATGTTGAGTGTGAGAGATTGTTTGACCTAATGATGAGGAAAGGCTTCAAGCAGCATGTAGGCGCATACGAAGGTTTGCTGGAGCTTTACCATAAAACACATCGTATTGCTCATGCAACACAGCTATATCAGCGGATGCAGCGTAATGAATGTGTGCCAACTCCCTCCATGTTTGGCATGCTTCTAGACCTTTACACACATGCAGGAATGTTCCCTGCATCAGAGCTAATTCTGCAACATATGCGCTCGTTAGGCCACACACCAGACTTAGCCACTTACACAGCACTAGTAGCAGCTTATATGCGATATGGTCACTATTCAAGAGCTTTAGAAATTTGTGGTGATATGAAGGAAGCAGGGCTTTCTGTTGACACAAGTCTCAAAGCACAGATTGAGGCTGCTGGAGAGCTAAGTACACCTATGATTTGAACTGAAGAAGATAAATGAAGGACAATGGGAGTTCAAGAGATGAAGACAGTTTCTGAGAATGGACAAAAGTTTCAGCAAAAAAATTAAGATGTACAGTAGATCAGATTATTTTCAGAGGCCAATTGCCTAGAATATTGAAGTCTGTTTGGTAACAGTTACTCATCTGTAGAAAGGAGGAATAACCCTTTCGCCAGCTCTTTTTAAACATGCACTTTCTGCATGAAGTCTTGATTCATACATCACTCTGGGGAAAATGAAGAAGCTGCACATTTCACTTGGGTTGCAACATGCTAGTGTCACAAGAGACAGATAATACAACCACATCCAACAAAACAAAGCATCTTCTAAATCTTTTATTTCGTTCTGGTTCCCTTTAACTAATTTTCAGCTCTTAAAAGGATTGGCAGTGCAATGGATGTCAGTCAGTCTTGTGACGACCTTCCAGGCATCCCAGAAGAGCATACATATACTAGCTTGTGTATCTAAAGCAACCAAGTTGAACACTGTCACCTATCTAATTGGAAGAACCACTGACACTTTGCCTGTCCATCCAGAAACTAACCAGGGAATCTAAAGCCTATATCGTACAAGTTCCTCACTAGTTGCATACATTAAAGGATTGATGCCCAATGTTGATGAGGAACACACTAATTGAGTGATCCAAGCCTTCAGACAGGTTTTGAGACTATTCTGGTACCCGCCCTGAGATCAGCTCAGAAAAGGACTGCAATGGACCTGCAAGTGAACATGCTTTTGCATCTCTCACAAACATAGAACCTGCATCAGAGAAGGAAATTAGTTCCAGAGTTTGTTTCATTTCTGTATATATTAAGCTTTCCAGGGCTCTCTGTACCCAGTTCCTCTAGATTAATGCTTTGTATGAGATAACTCTTGAAACTGGAAAGCACCAAGAACCCTGCACAAACAGGTTCTAAAAGCACTAGGAGGCTGTACTCAGCTTGGCAAAATAGCACTGCGGGTGGTGAACCACCTGACTAGTTCGAATGTACAATTGAGTAGTTTTAATGAGGGCATTGCAGAGCACAGAGCAAGATGGCAGAATGCTTGCTTGCACTACTTTTTTAGAGGTTCACTTCTACCTCAAAACAAGTGGAGTTGTTAAAGAAAGTGACAAGGACTATGGAAAAACCACATAGGAGAGAGAGAATACCTATCCAAAGAATGACTGTTGCAGTTATTCCATAGAACAAATATTGGTCGATGCAATCATATCTGCAGCATTTTAGGGCACTAGAACAATGTTAGAGGAGTTTTAGTTACAACTAGCAGAAACATGGGTATCAGAACCATCATTGGCCCAAGAAAAGTTGCGAAGTACAATTTGCAGGGACATGTGAAGGCTGTCTCAGCATGCCATCAATACATGGGTCTGGTCACCATTACTGAAGCATCTCAAGCCTCTGTCAAACCTGACCAGGGGGACTGGAATGGAATAGATCACCTGGTAAGAAGAGCCTGTCAAACTGCTAGGACTGGGTATGGAGATACCAGGTTATACTTTACTCTCAGAGTGTTAATGATAGCTACTCTGAGCAAACTGCTTCTGAGGCTTATTTCCATATTCAGAGATTTTGGAATAGCACCTACACTTTCTATCCACACTGGAGAAGTACCCCACAGCAAAGAGAAATTATAGTGACCGTGGTGAGTGCAGAGAGCTGAGAGTTGAGGGCCCTTACATGTACATGCTGATAAGAATTCCCAAGCCTTGCATTAGTGTTCCCCATGATGATCCAACAAACCTGCTCACATAACATTGCAGGCTTCAGGCAAAAACTCCAGTTACTCCAGATAAGAGCAACAACATCCATATCTATTTTCACTTGATTCAATCAGCCTGGGAGAAAGAAAAGCATACCACATAAGATCACGTGTGAAGAGAGCCCTTGGCAATAGCAGACCATTGCCAATCATGGCCAGCAAAACTGTGTAGACTGACAGACCCTTTATATTGGAAGGGTTCAAATAATTCGTCCACTGAAACACATTTCTCCATCCACCACATATCAGTAGTATAAGAATGGGATATAAACCCCATGATGAGTCATAAATATTTGTCACATTCTATTACATTCTGCATAAACACACACAGACACCAATCCACTGCATGAGAAGACCTCTCTCCTCTCCTTTTGTCCTTATCTTTTGCTCAGAATTCAGTGGGCAGCCAGGTTCTAGCCAAAAAGGCCACGGTGACCAGTGTTTCATGAGAGTACATGGATTCAAGTCACCCACCATTTGAGCAACAGGCCCCCACATAAAGAGAAGAGTGGCTGTCCATGCTGACATCGCTTTGAGGATCTTCACTCCCAGGGCTGACAGCTTGTCAAATCGTGCCTGTAATGTCCCACATTATCATTCCCACACAAATATAGCTGTAAGAACAGCCCTTTCCTCTCATGCAGCAATTCTATAAGAATATGCAGTCTTCTGAACTTATGTGGCTCCCTTTCATAAATGAACACCGATGTGGGAAAACAACAATATGGCCAACACATGCAGAAAGTCAATGATATGGTGACATGCAGAAAGTGTGCTTCAACAGATTTCTTACCAGCACCACCATGATGAGGGCAACAGCTCCACCAAAACAGCCAGGCAGGATGGATGGGGTGAAATATGTATTGAATGTTGACCACATCACCTACGGAAACAACATTGAAGTACAGCATCAGAATGGAGGAATGTGATCTGCTAGGTCATTTATGATGCCTCACTTTGAAAGTGTTTTGGCCAACTACCTAGTCCCCCAACACAGACAGGTTCATGGGGCACTTGGGGTTCAGAGATGCTTTCAAAACTTAGGTCACTATGGAGTGCTTGGGAAGGAGACGACTTCATCCAGCCCAGGGCAGATACTATATACCTGAGGGAGTACAGCAGCAGCCCCAACAGTGACAGCTTCTCCCCATAGCTGCCAAATTCTGGCACTGATCTTATTTTTGAGGCTCAGGTAGTTGAGGAGAAGGCCGACTGTCACTGTGCTTGCAGTTGCCAAAAAAGCTGGTAATGGCATGGCCTCTGCAATGGCAAGCTGTGATAAAACCACGAGAGTCGATATCACACCCACTGCCTGCACAACCATTGCTCCCCTCTCCTGCTTCCCTGCAAAGTACGATAAGAGTGCCAAATTTCCTAGTAGAGAAGTCAATTGGCCCTGCATCAATCAAACCACCAAAAAAACCCCGCATAAACAAACAAACAACCAAACAAACAAGGGCTTATAGTGGGAAAATTGTTAAATGTCCACAAAGAGTCATGAACTATGGATGATCATGATGAGAAGGACAATGCTGACAGCAAGCTCATGATTCCAATGCTGCTGCTGCTGATGATGTTGTTGAGAGGGATTTTCATGACCACGGAAGACAGAAGATGGTGATGATGATGCTGTTGAGGGAGATTTTCAGGAGCAAGAAGAAAGAGCAGCAGAAGATGAAGAAATCCATGGGCAAGCTCTATCTGTCTGTCTGGGGCTTGGAAAAATGCTTCCTTACCATCCATGGAACGGCAGACAGTGCAGAGGCGTTGCCGCCCGTGAGATTGCGGAAGTTGAGGTAAATTTGCGGGAGCTGCAAAAGCAGGAACGCGAATGTGGCAGAGTCCGCCGATCTAGCAGTCCAATCATCCCATTTCTTGAACCGAATCTCGATTTCCGGGTCTGTAACGCCCATAGCCTGCACACACGCCAACAACTAACTAACTGTTGTCACTACTTTCCACCCGTAATCTAGCTCCAGGATCTTCCCAAAAACAAACACATAAGCACAATTGCAAACAATAATACAGGTGAGACACAGAGAGAGAGAGAGAGAGAGTGATGAAATCACAAACAAACCGCAACAACAACAACAACAACAACAACAACCTCAAGAACGTTTGCAGACAAGGCAGCATTGGAGTCCTCTGCAAAGGATTGAGGCAAAAAAAGCCGCGTGCTAATCCTTCTACTCCTGCGGCGGTTGGGGAATTGGTTGCAAATGATGCCACGGCCATCACCAGTTTCTTCTGCTACGAAATAAGGAGTTCTCACGAATGAAAACGGCCTGTAAAGAAGTGCTCGTGTTCTATGGGGAATACAAATGGCAGTAGTAGCAGTTGTTATTCTCTCTCTCGTAAGATACAAATGTGCGAATCTACCTCCTTCTTCCTTCCACGTTGTGCTTGCTGCTGCTGCTGCTACCGCTTCTTTCCGCAAGCAGCTTGCACCAGCAGACGAAGCAATTGCTTCTGGATTGGATAGAAGGCCCATTCTCTTCCTCTCCAAACCAAAAACCAAACAAAAAAAAAAATTCAACACAAAACCAAACAAAACAAAACACTCTCACTCACTCTCTGTCTCTGTCTCTCTCTCTCTCTCACACACACACACACACACACTCTCTCTCTCTCTCTCTCTCTCACTCTCTTTCGGATTTCTGTCTGCAAAATCTTCAAGACAAAAACTTGGAAGGGATTTTGAGAACGAGTTTGTGCCATTATCATCAAAGGAATCTGGGGTGCCTTGCTTCGCCCCGCGAGCCTCTGTAAGGTCTCTTCCGCCCTTGGTGGAACCGGCCCTACTGGTTGTTTAACGGGTGACGTCCCTAGAGTGGCGGTACCTAAGGACCTAGTAGGCGCACCTAATGAGGTGGTAGGGACTCTAGACTTCAGACTTCTTTCTTTTTTTAAAAAAAAACTTGTGAAATTTCGTTAAACAGGCGATTTGGGTCGGGGGGGGGGGGGGGATTTATATAGAAAACAATGAGATTCTTATGTGTAGGGTAAAGCCCTAGGGTGGGGGCATCCCCAAAATAAGGGGCCTACCGTGAGGTCATAGCCAAGTTTGGCCCCCCACATTTTGTGCATGTCCCCCCCCCCCCATCCACCCACCCATGAGCTTTACCCATCATAAAGCATGAGGTGAACCTTATCATGAACTTAAAAACATACATAAACCATGAGCAACCTTGAGTGAATTTTTAAATTGTTTTGTTTTGTTGTAAATTCAATGATTTTCTATAAAAAATCACCAAAATTAAAAACCAAATTCAGATTTCTATACATGGTTAAAGTAGGTAGCCCAAAGAAATAGACCTTAAAAAAAATTCCCATAATTTTAATAGCCAAATTTGGCTATATCAGCTTATGGATTATCACCACCTCAACTACATCACAAAATTGAACCCAAAACATTGTGAGTCTTGAATGAAATAGTTTGCCTAATTAAAGCCACTAAATGTTAATTAAATTGGCACCATGTTTTTGTGTATGGTGCGATTCCATTGTTTGGACACTCATTTGGCACAACAATGGATAGAAAAACCATAGGTGGATGAAATTCTAATCAAGGAAGTTGGCTCGTAATTAATTCAATTGTGAACTACCTAATCGCATGCCTATAAAATGCTCATTGCCAAGAGGATTTAGGATGAAGGATGAGGATTGATGGCAAGAACATCAAGTTCCCCATGTTTTAAATTACTATGATGATTTATGAAATGTCGAACAAAGGGCCAAATTTGACACAAGGGGTACACCATAAAAACACACAAAAAGAAGAAGAAATTCGTCCTCTTAAGTGGCAACTTGGATCTATGGGTGTTAGAAAAACTTCATTTAGAACAATTCAACATGAAACATGCTATGACTATTTTGCAAGTTTAGGAAAGAAAATGTGTTTGGATCTCAAGAGTGAATAGGGTTGAGAGAGTGGAAGATGAAACACATTATTGCTTTGCAAATTTATCATCTTCTCCCTCAAATATTTTAGGCTTTGCCCATGTCCAAGTTCTAATGACCCAATGAAAAGTTGAAAATATTTCATGAAGGGAAAGAAGGGTAAACAACATAGTTCCTTGTTGACCCTTTTATTTGTGGCACAAATACCCATTTCTTGGGTTTGCAAGGTTTTTTACTTCATCCAACTAGGGGTATTTTACTTGTTCAAATATCAATATTCGAGATAATTATTCTGAACAATTGTAGCAATCATGCCTCATGAAAATAACAATCAAAAGTTTCCATTCCGTATACTTCCCATGTAATATTTTTTTAGTGAATTTTGACTTCCTTTATGTTAGGGATTTAGAAATTTTTTCATTTTGAAATAAAATTATTTTCAACAATTGGTTGAAAACAATAACATGGTGAACTCAATTTTGTGAAGTTTTGTTTCCAAACATGAAATCCAAAACACCTCTAATACAAATTGGAATATGAGTCACCTCTAATGAACTTTCGTGATATGGGTAGAGTAACCTACCCAAATCAACAATGACTATCATCATTATAACAAGGGAAAAACCATTCCCTTGTATTCTTGTCCACTATCAAAATGAATGCATAACCAATTGTAAAAGTTGAACATTTCCAAATACTCTTAAATTGGAGTGGTAGATTATTCCAACAATCCAAACAAATGAATGTGTCAATGAGCCCCTCAAAAAAAAAACCTCAATTTAGGTTTCGTGATTTGATATTGAAAGAAGTTGAAAATATCGTCAATTCAACGTTGCATAATTCCGTTAAAACAAATACACTATTTTACTTAGTTTTAGTTTGGCATCCAATCATGACATAAGAGGGTTGTTGTTGTTTACCTGGGCAACATGGGCAAGCACACGATGTGCTCGATCTGCCCCTCCAAATCGTCTTTCGCGAAGTTCCATCACCTCTCTTTATAGTTGGCTTTTACAACTTGGTTGCTCAATTGTTTCAATTGATATTGCCAATGTTGTTGCACTCCCAATGCATTCAAGAACCCACAACACCAAATACCAAGTCTTGGATGTGAGATGAGATGGCGAAGAAGTCTTGGATGTGAGATGAGATGGCGAAGAAGGCTTGGATGGTGAATGCTTGTTGTCACTTCATGTGTACCCTTGAATGTTTTTTCACCCTATTGGCATGTACAATCTCCATCCCAATGATCCAGCTGCATTTATTTTTAGTCCTGTCATCCCACTTGCCAAGTTTAAATCAATGGGAAAAAACACAAAGGTTGTGCGATTGAGTGAACAAATGTCAAGAGATTGAGTGTTTTAGGAGTGTATAATTTTCAATGTGCAAATGTGCAAAAATGTCAATAGTCGAAGAGGTCATGATCATCCTTTTTTTTCTTTTCATTTTGAAGTGATTGTATCATGCAATAGATTTGTAAGTAAGGAATTAGGGCATTTCCCACATGCAAAAGAAGTTCAAGTTTTTTCTTTCAATTTTGTTGCAAAATCCAATACAAAATTCACATAAATGTAAATAAGTTGTTTATTTTTCCAAATATAATAAATAAGGCACTATATAGCAGATGTCACAAGGCAATGAAAGCAAAATTAGAGAGAGAGAAAGATAGAAAAGCTGATTGATATTCAAAGTTGAGAAGCTCCAAAAAAATTCTACAAGCTTTGAAAGAATGGTTGAATTCCATGTAAAAGTTATCATTTATCATCATCACTCATGCTTGTTTTTCTTGTGTATGCAAGTGCAATACATTTTGATCCTTCCTTGCTCCAGTTTTTAGTTTTTTTTTTTGGTCTCTTGCTCGAATAGATGACAAATTACTTAGTAATCAAGCAAAGAAGAAGAAGAAGAATGAGAAGGAGAAGAACAACATGATACAACCCTTAATGCCCATTATGAGTCCTTTTGAAGACATATTCTAAGCAATGGGTCATGAATTTTTTGAAAAGAAACACTACTTCAACAGACAAAGAAAATCACCCAAGAGGTGTCTTAGAGAAGCACCTTTCCATCCTTGTATAATAACTAAACAATAATACCCTATACCTATACTATACACATACATACCATACCATAATTTCACATAAATACCATACCATAGTTTCACATTTCATAATTGCATATTCTTATATAGTTGTGAAATTTGGTGATTTTGTTTTCAACTTTTTTTTTTGGGGGTGCTTTTTATACAAATAAATTTGGATTTTTGGGGTTTTTTTTTTTTTTTTTTTTTTTTTTTTCAGGTAGTGTTAATTAGACTGATTTTGCTTATGTGGTGGAAAATTAATTCTCCACATTTTTGGTATCACAAAATTGAAAGAAGAACCTTTTGGTTGTAACTAGTGGGTGCCTGTGACCTTCGGCCCCTGTGAAGTCCCCGGTTTCTTTAAACTTGGTTCATGTTTTAGTTTTTTTTAGAAACTTTTAACTTTTTTATTTTTTATTATTTTTATGTGTTTTTATTTTTATTATTATTTCGTATAATAAAAATAAAATGTTTTTTTTTCACTTATATATATATTTATTTGAATGCAAGTTTGAAGTTTGGAGAAAGAAGACACACCTCATTCTTTTCCAAGTAGGGTTTTTCTTCAATATTTATAAGTTTTATTTTTTCTTATTTTTACTCTTTATTTGGTTTCTTCATTTTTGGAGTTTTTTTTCTTTTAAAATTATTTTACTGTATTTCCCTTTCCTTGTTTCATTTGTTTCCATTCTTTTTTTATAGTTTTATAGTTTTTACTTTTTTTTTGGTTTATGTTTGTTTCATGTTTTTATTTTTTCTATTATTATTTTGTCTATTTTCATTTTTTAAATTTTTTATGTATGTATGTATTTATTTATTTTAATTCTATTTTCTTTTTCAAAAAGATTTTAGTGTTTTTAATATGTTCTATAATGAAAATAATTTTTAAAAAAAATGGGTGCCCGTGACCTTTGACCACTGTGAAGTCCTTTGGTTTCTTTAAACTTGGTTCATGTTTTAATTTTTTTAGAAACTTTTAACTTTTTTATTTTTTTATTTTTATTTGTTTTTTATTTTTATTATTATTTGTTTTTCATTTATATATATATTTTTATTTGAATGCAAGTTTGAAGTTTGGAGAAAGAAGACGTAAGCGGGAGAGGAGAGCAAGAAGAAAACGTTTGCACTGCAAGAAGACGACCCAGACGGTTGCTGCGGGCCGCCAGCAGGTCCAGTGGGCGGGTGTCTGCCCTCGCCCCCCTGCCCTGCCCTGCCCTGCCCTTGCCGTGTTTGTCACCACAGACAGACACCACCATGTTTGCTTTAATATATAGGATAGGATTTGTAATAATTTGGTGATGGCAATTCATTCGAACCGATTTAGGTAGGACAACTTTAGGTTTTCATGTGGAGAGTTTCAAATTGGAATTTTTTTAGCCCATTCCCAAGTAAAAAGAGACATAAAAATATGTCTTTATAAATTTGTGTCTTTTTTAAAAGTTTTTTTTTTTGGAAGCATTGGACTCATGAGTAAAGTTTCAATAACCTTCTCCACCAATTTGCATCTCAATTTTCTTCAATTAAATTTGAATCAGAATTCAATTGTTAAATCAAATTCAATAAATAAATTTGAATTCAATTCAATTCAATTCAATTTGCACACAAGGTCATTCAATATTGTCATTTAAATGGAACTTAATTTTCACAAAAATCAATTCATTTTTTACATCAATTAATGGATTGTTGGTAAATGCATAGCAGCATGGAGCCCAAGTAGTTAGACAACATGAACCTTTTAAATTTAATATTTGTCAATTCTTACAATCTGAACCAAGAGGCCCCCCATCTCTTTCAATAATTGGATTATTTCAGCAAAAAAATTGCTGATTTATCAGTGACACTACAGAAATTCTGAATTTTTCTTTATATATATATATATATATATATAGAAAAATTCAGAATTTCTGAAAATAATGTAATTAGTGTCCAAAGTTGCCAAGGTACTACAGAAATTAAAAAAATGAAATGGGTTTTTCTTTTCAATGGAAGCCTGGTGGTTCAGGTATCAGAATTATTACTATTACTATTATTATTATTTTTCATACCAGGCTGGTACTGGTATTGGGTACTTACAATTTTAAGACTTTCATACCAAATCTGGTCCTGGAATTGCTTGCATCCAAGATTGATTTTTGGCTACTATGAAGCAGATATGGATTCGTGTTATCTCTATCTGTGAAGGAAGGTAGTTTGTTTGTTTTGTTTTGCTTTGTTTGTACTTATGAGATCCATTGAACCGGGATGCTTCAGACCGCATGCTTGTTGGTCTCTTTGGAAAGCTCTTGAGGATGCTTCAGATTGCATGCTTGTTGGTATCTTTGGAAAGCTCTTGTTGAGGAGTATGAGGGGTGCATTATTGACTTGGTTTCATGGTGTTTGGACTTGCGGTGTAGAAGTTTTTTGAATATTGAATGAGTTCTTCACTGAAAATTTAGACTCATATAAAATTTGATACAAGGTTGGTATTACCTCAGCTTATGCCTTGCTACCAGTGGTTAGATAGTTGATACCAGGCAGAAGCTCTATAGGGTATATATATATATATACCAGACCAACACTAGTTTCTATATAACTAACTACCAGGGGTGGGGAGCAGAAGCAGCAACTGCCATCTTCATTCATTTGAGAGATTGTGGGGTTGGGGGGATTGGGACTCAAGCAAAGGTCCAGAGGTTTTTGCCCATGAACTCAACTTCCTTTGTGAAAATAGGTATACTCAGGATTCTTGTGCACATAAGAAACAACATAATAATCTAGGGTTTAGAACTCAACTGGAACCTCTGCTATTTCAACCCTATTTTTTTTGATTGATTTCAATGACTTCACAAGAGTGTCTTTTGCTTGCTTTTTGATGTTGTTGTTGTTGTTGTGTTAGTGGTTTCAATATGCTTTTTACGTGCTTTTGTAAACACAATTCTGTAAGCTTTTTTTAAAAAATGGAGAAGAAGAAGAAGAAGAGTAGTGGTAGTAGTGGGTCAAGTAGTAATAAGAGGAGGACGACAGCATTTGAAACAGAGGTATCAACCGAAGAGATGTTACAAATGTTGATCAAGATCAATAAAAGTGTGGGAATGCAACACCATGATCCCGCACTTCCTAGTCACAAAAAAAAGACAACACCAAACCAACGACAACGAGGAAAAGCTTTGTTGCCAGGAGAAACATCTCGATCATCATCTTCACCACCAAGGAGTGCACTCTCCTCCTCGACCCACATTCCATCAAGTCCTTCAAGTCCATCCTCAACACCAGAATCCATAGCAGTCAAGGATCAAATTGAGGGAAGGAATGCGAAGAAAGCTCGTGATCTTCTTGATGGGTCAACAAGAGACAATAAATCCTTAAAAGAAGAGAATGCAATTGCTCTTCTTCTTAAGAAGCATGATCGACCAAATGGCTTTTCGTTCTCGTCCTCCGCACCTCCTCCTCCTCTTCCTCGTTCTCCAACACCACTTGAGTCAATGACCTCATTTGGTCGATATCGAGCTTGGCACCCACAAGAGTCGGTTGTAAAACCGACTCCGATTTACGGGATTCCAGGCCCGGAGGAATTGGAGCAAATGTATCAACTTCCCAAGAGGCGACTCCGGCCAAGAGAGGATGGAATTGGGGGCGCAACTCTTTGGCAACCTTCGGAGAGCGTACCACCCATTGGCATTGAAGGAGCGATTGCCAACAACAACCTCGGATTTCTTGGTCCCATCTCCGATGTCTCGGTTGCGTATCCTGATTTTGGTGGATGGCGAGATGTGTTGAGGGATCCGGCAAATGTTTTAACCGATCGAATCAAGTCCAAATTGAAACGCTCCGCTAGGTACTTACTTGGAGAACTTGTCCAGGGTTCAAACCCCTTAATTGTTAAACCCTAAAAGCCCATCCCCCAAAAGGAAAGGGGGAAAAAAAAAAAAAAAAAACCCTAGAAAAAAATTGCAAGTGTTGCTCATGTTATATAAAATTTGTGTTTTGGACTACTAAATGAGTTTGTTGCCATGGGAAAAATAAATAAATAAATAAATAATATATATATATATATATGGTCATCAATTTTGGCTTGTGTTAAATACCAATTTTGAAGAGTGCGGGCACCTATAATGTTCAATTTAGGAGGACATTATTATTATTTTGGTTAAATTTGTATTTCAGTGTGCCAGTTTTGGAGCTGCGAAAGAAACCCACCAAAGCTTTGCGAGCCTCTAGTGCTGATGATGATAAAGCAAAGCTCAAGGTTCCATTTAAAAAAAAAAAAAAAAAAACCAAATGTATTATTATTATTATTATTATTATTATTATTACTATAATATGCAATGTTTGGTCTTTAATTAATTACCCCACTTAGGAAGTAATTATTGTTGAGAGTTTTTATTTATATAAATTTTCATGGATTTAAAAATGCCATTTTTTGTTGATTTGTGACACGGTTATGGCCTTTTCAGCCATAGTAAAAATAAATTAAAAATATAAATAAATTAGTAAAATAAATAAATACATAAATACATAAATAAATATATACATGGGTGGTTAATTTTGTCCCGTTTTTAGGCAAGTGAAGTAACCGACCTGAACCTGGAACATATAACAACGGGGGATGAAGCAGTTCATTTCTTTGCGGAGCATGAGGGCCAAGCTCGAGTGAAATTCTTCTATTGCAACTTAGCAATTTGTGGCGTTGCGGAGTACAAGCCGTATGATTTGGTCGTATGTCAACGAGAGGAGGTGAATGATGAGTATTTCACTATCTCCAATTCCGGTGTTGTTCATATTGAACCTGGCCTTGGTAAGCAAAACTCAAAATGTTTAAAAAAAAAAAAAAAAATTGTTGGGTTTTTTGGACAATTTTGTGATGTAGCCAAAGTGATAATCATCATCCAAAGGAAGATTTTGCCAAATTTGGCTACAAGCTAAATATGAAACTTTGTAAAAATAAAATAAAATTGAACTATCATTCTATTTTTTCGCCCTACCTACTTCAACCATGTGTAGAAATATGACAAATTTCTTTAAATTTTCATCAAATTATGGCTATTGAAAATCTCAAAAAACACTCAATTTTGGCACTTTGAATTTGTAATCTCACTTTTTGACACTATATATTTATATATATATATATAACCAGCAAAAAATTAAAAGGCTGATTGGGTACTTTTAAAAAACTTTCATACCAATCTAGTCTTGCTTGATATTGGGTCCAAGACTGATTTTTGGCTAGTACAAAGTAAGTATTAAAAACCCTAAACCCTAAACACGAGTATTGAGTTACAATATCTTGAAGAATTTTGCTTTCTTTTAGAGGATTTTTTGAAGATTATATTTTTTGCAGGGTGAAGTATTTGAGTTTCCATATTTCTTCTTTTGCCTTAAGATACATTCTATGGCAGAACCGGTTCTGCTGGTGAATTAAAATGTAGAATTGTCGAAATTAGTTTTGGCAGTGAATTAAAATGTAGAATAGTTGTGTCAGATAAACAGAGTCAAACGCACAGACTACGTGAATTTATAGATAAGATTCTAACTACGTGAATTTATAGATAAGATTCTAAGGTCATGTGGAATCCATTATAAAAACATTTCCCAAATAACTATGGATGGATGCATAACTGATGGATGAATGTCACGGATCCCCCCTCCCCCTGACCCCCTCCCAATGTGTTTCCAATTTAGTGTGTCGAATATTTATCATCTTTATGGATGACAAATTGGGTGTTTGTGATGGGTTTTTCGTACAGGCACAATGAAAGAGAGTAGCTTCCAACCACTTGAAGAATACATGCGCGAGAAATACGTGTTTTCCCTACTACGGCGTATACCCTTCTTCGGTCAATATTTATGCCAAAAGGCGTACAACATATGGAAGAAATATGTCGGGCAACGCAAGTTCAATCGCGTGCGCTCGAGCCTTTCCAAAAAATTCTTTTCCGCCAAGCCTCAGTTCATTGGAGCATTGATGAAAGTGTACGCCTACATTTGTGAGTTGAAGGAACTTCCTTTGGTCCATGTTTCGCAAAATCATCTCCATCAACTGGATGAATTTTGCCATCTCCAAGTCGAGCTTCAAAAGCACAAGGCAATTGTTGATGTTGATGCTATCGCTGAAAAATGTCAAGTTGTACTCGCCCAAATTTGTGAAGAAGCAAAACGACAAGCTCAAATTTATCGGGTAAAAAAAATCTCATTTCTCTCCTCTCAATTATCATGAAAAATCAAATTTTTTAAAATTTAAAAAATCAATTTGAGTTTTAAGAAAAAAAAATTCATCCAAAATGTTTTTTTTCCCCCTAGAAATGAAAATCCAAAAGATTTCATGAATAAATTTATTAGCAGCAATGAAGAAGAAGGTGCAACAATGAAATCTAAAACTCCGGTTGAAACTCTTGGGGACCACCAAAACTCTTGTAGTGAGTTTTAGGTGAGAAAACAAAAGTTTGGTCTTCTCTTCTTTTTTTTCACCCCCCTTTGTCTCTATTTTTTTTTTTTCCATCCTCACTTTTGATTTGGTCCCCTAATCTCAATGAAAATTAGGGCACAATAGCCCCTACTTTGCATAATAAGTCAGGTGCAAACTAAAGACCTGGAGGGTGAAACTGTTGTGAGGATCAAATTTAGGTGAGAAAAAAATGACCTAGTCCCTTCTTCTTCTTCTTCTTTCATCCTGACTTTTGATTTGGTCCCCAATTTTGATGAAACTAGGGCTAAGTAGCCCCCTAGTTTTACAGATGACTCTGAAATGGACTCTTCAAGTCTCAGGTGTTTTTTTAGTGTTATGGGCAGGGTTTTTTTTTTTTTTTTGGGTCCCCAATTTTTAGATATTTAAAATTTTCCAAAAATTCCCCAACAAGTTAGAATTTTTTCAAAATTTTTTTTCCCCCAATTTTTTGGTAAATTTTTTTAAAAAAAATGTCCCCAAAAAACACCGGGCAGGGGTGAAATTTTTTATATTGATATCTCCAGGAAAGTGTGAGGGATGAATCCGAATTGGACGACACGGTCGGAGTCAATTTGCACGCGACCGGAAAGAACAAGGCACAGAGCATGGTGAGCATCAAGGCCGAGAAAATCGAGAGAGCAAAATCGTATCGCCGAGTAATGGTGGAGGAAAAGATGCTCGGAAATTTCATCCGTCTTGCGGATTACATATTCGTCGAACATTTGAGCCATCGGTGCGTAACATCGACCGAAGAATTGTTAGGCATGCTAGAGATCTGCCGTTCCGGTATGGAGAAATCACCAAAGGGTGTATTTACAACGGCCGTTTCATTTGGCCCAACAACAATCGAATTCGTCCCTAACGAGCGTGATATTATTGCGGTTAGTAGTAATTTAATAACACTTTCACTTGAGTATTTTATTATTATTATTATTATTATTATTATTATTATTTAATAAAATATAATGAGTGCCTTTTTGGGGCAAATTTTCAGATAATTTTCACCTTAATATTTTGATTTTTACAGATTTCGCAAAGGATTTTTGTTAAAAGATTAGCATTAATTTTATAAATAAAAAATTGAAATTGTCAAATTTTTACAATAGGTTCCAACAAGATGTCAATATTTATTTATTTATTTCATATATGGTTAGTCTATGGCCAAATTTGGCTAAATCTTCTTATGGATGATTGACAATTTGGCTACATCATAAAATTGGGGGAAAAAAAAAGCTCCTGACTGTTTTTTTTTTTTGAAAAAAATAAAAATTCAAACACACCACTTTGCATGTAGGCTCTTCACAATACAATTGAAGGGCTACTTCAGTTGGTGCAATCGGCACCGCGCATATTATACATGCGGATCTTTTCCGGGTACTTTGAAACCAAGTTCACCGGCATGTCTCCTATCAATATCATCAAGGGGAATTCTTATTTTGCACTTGTTCGTGAACGTATTGATACCGTTGTTAAGCTCGACTTTGTCGAAGCGCGAGCATATACGCAAGTAGGTATATAACTTCACAACATGGTATTTTCAATTGAGGTTTATATATATATATAAATGCTTGTTTTTTTAGTGTAAATTCGACTAATTTTGATAAATATATATTTTGGATATTTTCACCAAAAAATATTTTTATATCACAAAATTGACAATAAATTTTTAATTAAAAAAATTAATTTTAAAAAAAAAGCCTGGTGGGGGTGATCCATCTTAGATATTTGAGGAACATCGAACCTTGTTTGCATTCGGGGAGTCATGGAACTATGAGGCGTATGCAGCTGTGCCTAGATCGGTGCGAACATATAGAGAGTTAATGTCCAAAGAACGCGAAAACCGAATTCTGCTTGAGAAAATGCGTATTGGGAGGTATGGGTTTATTTAATAGTTAATTAATTATTATATGTTCTAAATTTTTTAGGGTTCCTTCCTTCAAGAGAATGAAAAACCTATAATTATTTTTTAGAAATAATAATTTCCTTAAATCTTAGTAAGAAAAAGGTCTAAGCCAATGAAGGTGATAATATATATATATATATATATATATGTATGTATGTATGTATGTATGTGTTATTGTGTTTAGTGAGATTGGATGAAAATTTTGGAAGAATGTAAGTCATCCATGATTTTTGATGGATGATGATGCAGTGTCATCGGTGTTTTGCAAGTCGACTCAAAGTCATTGAGAAATCATCTAATTCCGATTACGGTGCGGACTTTGGACACAATCATAGCATTGTTGATCAAAAATGCGAGGGACGAGACTCTCTCCGTGCTCAACACATTCCAAGACCGAATCCGACAACTTGAGATTCGACCTCTACAATTGGATGCTTTCGTGAACTTTGTCACCGTAAGGAAAAACAATTCTTTTGTTTTTTTTCCCCATCTAGTAGAGTTATCCGTTCTCAAAAGTAAAGAAAAACACTCCACCGGAACCTTGAGTTTGGTCATACACAGGGTGAGATTAAAAAAAAAAAACCTGCAAAAAAGTACATTAGCATTCAACGGGGCAAGAAACTCAAAAAACCATCAATTTTGGTGGTAAACTAAGTTTCATCCTGTCTTTACTTTGCTGATACCACTGAAAAGAGGGGATCAGGAGTGAAAGGAGGCCCAAAGACAGGGTGAACAACGGGGTATGAAACTCAGAAAACCATCAATTTTGGTGGTAAACTAGGTTTCATCCTGTCTTTTCTTTGCTGATACCACTGAAAGAGGGGATCAAGAGTGAAAGGAGGCCCAAAGACAGGGTGAACAACGGGGTATGAAACTCAGAAAACCATCAATTTTGGTGGTAAACTAAGTTTCATCCTGTCTTTACTTTGCTGATACCACTGAAAAGAGGGGATAGGGAGTGAAAGGAGGCCCAAAGACAGGGTGAAGACAGGGTTACTTTACCCATAACTCTGGTTGGTAGTCCAGTTTCCTATAAGTACCTGAAAACTGGGGGCCTACTGAGCCTCAGGAGGACAAAAAATTCTCCAAATTTTTATATCACCAAACAATTGAAAATAATAAAAAAACCCTATTTAATTTTTATTTATTTATTTATTTTTATTTTTTTCGGAGGGAGGGTTGGTGGATTTTTTTTTATTTTTTATTTTTTTTCCCGGCAGTTGTATTTGAAAATGATGGAGGGTAAAAAGCAAACACTTCAAGATGCGTCCGTAATCGATGACATGTATTCATTGCTAGCCGCATACGAGGTCAAGATTCCGACTAACGATCAAGTGAAATTAGACGATTTGCATGAAGTCGTGGGCAAATATGAGGACTCGATTGAGGCCGCCGATTTGTTCATCGAGAGACACAAAAATGCTCAAATGGCCGATCTCGACAAGCAAGTTAACCTCATAAGTGAGGAGCTCATGACCATATTGGGCACGCTTCACTCCGGCAAATTCTTGATCCCTGAATCGGATCCAGCTGAAGTTGTTGCCGATCTAACCAAAATCAACGAACGTATTCAAGAGATTGTGGAGACCGTCGACCGCTACAAGGGTTACCAAAAACTCTTCCAGGTTTATTATACTAGAATTTCCATCCAATCATTCATCCACACACTAAAAACTTCCATCCACATCCCTTGTAAGCGCCTTATGAAGGTCACTTTTTGTATTTTTGGGTTAACCTTAGTGTTGGGATGATGGTAATTATTATTTTGCTACCTAATTATACATGAGATGAATGTCAATATTTACCCTCATTTGAAGTACCTTTTTAAAATTAAAAAAAATAATTTTTAAGATTAACTTAAAGATTTTTCATTTATAGTTTTTTAAAAAAAAGATTTTTTTAAATGTACAAATGTTGGGTAGTTCCTCACTTTCAAATAAATTATGCGAATTTTTCGTTCTCTATTTGTAGATGGCGGTCGATGATATGGGGAACCTAGCGATGACACAAAAAGAGTTCGCCTCAAGGTGGAATGTATGGAAGGCTCTAAACGATTGGATCATAATGACAACAAATTGGCGAACTTGCCATGTTCAAGAGCTAAAGGCCCCCTTGATAATCAGCAAAACGGATGAAAATGCTAAGGATGCCTTCCGAATGGGCAAGGCGAACAAAGAAGATACGGTCGTTTATAGACTCAAGGATACGATTGACGACTTCAAAAAATATGTAACACTCATGGAAGAAGTCGCAAACCCGGCATTGAAAGAGCGACATTGGAAGCAAATCTTTACATTACTTGGCCAACCATACTCTTCCGAAATTCCGTTTAGTACCAATGACTTGCTCTCGTATGACATAATGAGCAAAATTGAAGAGGTAAAATACTTGCAATAATTTCCTCTCTCATCTCACCCCATTAGTGTACTTAACCCCATGAATGAATGGGTGCACTATGGACTCTAGGTAATTTGCTTCTTCAAATCCACACCTTGAAACCTATGGAGTTTCATTTTTAAGTTGAGAGTTCTTCACAATTACAAGCCAAAATACTTGGCTTTGTATGAGATGCAATGGATTTTCTTTCTTTTTTTGGTCTCCAAGTGGTGAAGATTTGCCCCCAAAAAAAAAATGTTGTTCAAGCAAGGGAGGAAAGAAAAATAAAAATCATTTTGGTTGTTGTACTTTGATTTTGTAGGTCCGGAATCTAAGTGGAGCTGCTAGTAAGGAGTACTCATTTGAGAAATCCCTAGAAAAAATGTTGAAGGATTGGGAGGGCATTGAGTTCCTTGTGTTGCCATACAAGGATTCGGGGACATTCATTGTGGGAGGCATTGATGACATTCAAATGATTTTGGATGAACAAATTGTGAAAATCCTTTCAATGTGTGCATCTCCCTTTATCAAACCATTTGAAACGCAAGCTCTTGCATGGCGTACAATAGTATTGGACTTACAATCCTTAGTCGATAATTGGTTGAATTGCCAAGGAACATGGCAATACTTGGGTCCCATATTTGGGTCTCGCGATATCATGAGGCAAATGCCAACCGAAGGTGAGCTATTTCAAACCGTAGATCAAACTTGGCGCGATGTCATGAAGAAAACATTTGTGAATCCTGATTGTTTGGAAGCTGCAAAAGATACCGAAAGGCTTACCAAATTGATTGAGGCGAATCGTCTTCTTGAGCTTGTCAACAAAGGCCTTGCTCAATACTTGGAGGTAAATTTCAATACTTAGGTAGTGTTATTTTGCTAGTGGCTGATTTTTGAATTAAAATTTGAAGAAAAAAAATTTCTTGAGGGAAAATTTCACCACATTTCAATTAATTTGTTAGTGGGTAGTCTTTTTTTTTTTTTGCTAATTTTCTATTTTTCGAAATTTTTCCTAAACGCTTGTCATTATTTAATGCTAGATCTTTCTTTCTTGAGTGCTTGTTAACAATTCTACATAAAAAATTGACACCCAAAAAAAAAAACTTGATTAGGAGGTATTATTAGTAAAGAATAACTTCCATTATCAATTTTAAAGATTTTCATGATGTTTGATTAGATGATGAAATTGATGTTGATTAAAGGATACAATCATGTTAAATATGTGGGAAATGAGTAAATCCTTGTTGAGTCTAATTGTTGCTCCTCATGGGTTTGTGCGTTTTTCTAGTGAACTTTCAAAGGAAGAAATCATCACACATTTGTTATATTTACATGGTTTTGGTTGGGATGTATTTGAAGAAAGTGTTTATGTGAATTTGTGTGTGTGTGTGTGGGGTTTTTGGTTTGCAATTTTATAGGTGAAACGTATTGCTTTTCCTCGATTCTTTTTCCTCTCGAATGATGAGATGTTGGAGATTTTGTCTGAGACAAAAGATCCACTACGAGTGCAACCACACTTGAAAAAATGTTTTGAAGGAATCAGCTTACTACAATTTGAACACAATCTTGACATCACTGCTATGATCTCAGCTGAAGGAGAAATTGTTCCCCTTGTCGACAAGTTCAATCCCAAAACTGCCCAAGGAGCCGTGGAACGATGGCTTCTACAAGTAATACAATTTCATCTCGAGCAACTCCCAAATCTATTTTACTAAATAACTAGCAAACGTACAAAAGCCACTTGGTCATTTGATGATTTGGAACCTTGTGCATGGACATAATTTATTGGGTTGTGTCTCTTTGGTTGCTATGAGAAGACTCACACTTTTGAAGTTGCAAGTTTTGAGCTTTTTCACAATCGGGTAGCACTAACCTTCTCAAGTTCATAAAAGCCTAAACTTGTCTTAGTTTTTTTAGACTTGAATACTCACACAAAATGTGAGACAACAATTTGTTCAAGAGTGTATTATTAACATTGTTGGTGCATTGTAAGTCCCTCCCCCCCTCAATTAAACAAATGGGTGGGTGTTGAAGGAGCAATAATTCGTATTGCACACACTTGATATGTAGATCTATGTAAAGTTAATAGAAATAAACCTACTTGAGATTGAAAAAATTGTGGTGATGAACTTAATTTGGTAAAAACCATGCATTTTGGGGTGTCTTTGATTGTATACAATTTACTCATTTATGTTAGGTGGAAGAAGGCATGGTTCAATCTGTACAAGATCAATGTTGTCGAGGGGTAGAGGCATATGCGAATGTAGATAGAACCATTTGGGTGTTGCAATGGCCTGGACAAGTTGTACTCGTCGTGAGTGCAATTTATTGGACAAGTGATGCAACTGAAGCTATCATCAAAGGCGGAGATGCGGTCCCCCTCTTTGAAAAGTTTTGTACATCGCAATTAGGTGGGATTGTGAATTTAGTGCGAGGAGAACTCACGAATATGAATAGATTGACACTTAGTGCTCTCGTGGTGATGGATGTCCATGCTCGTGATACCATAGCTTTAATGGCAAGGGAGAACGTAAGCCAAGAGACCGATTTCCTTTGGCAAAGCCAATTGCGTATGTATTGGGAGAATAGTACTTGTATGGTGCGTATGATGAACGCCGGAATCGAATATGGGTATGAGTATTTGGGCAACTCGAGTAGATTGGTGATTACACCCCTCACAGATAGGTAACAACATAAGATTCAAATCTTTGGCTTGTTTTTCTTACATTTTTTAAAAATAGATTCGAGAATGTTGATAATCTTTCAATTACCAACTTCAAATTTAAAAAACCGTTAGTTACTCAAAAGTTTGATCTTTTATTTGTCTTTCTCTTTGGAAAGAAGTCGATATGATGCATTCAACTTCTTTTCCTCTTCAAGAAAGCAATTTAGGGTTTATTTAGAGTTCCATACTTAAATTCCATGAAGGATTTCATGCAAATGTAGTGTGAGTTTTGTCATCTTACTCCCTAATTAAATTACTCACCCATTTCATGCCATCTTGTGGAATTTGTATACATATAGGTATGTATGTATGTATGTAGGTGTTACCGTACTTTGATGGGTGCCATTCACTTGAATTTAGGAGGCGCTCCCGAAGGTCCGGCTGGAACCGGCAAAACCGAGACTACCAAGGACTTGGCTAAGGTACAAAGAAAGATTACATTGCAACAAAAAAATTGTATGAAAAACCAAGGACTTTTTTATTATTATCAAGCCCTTATTGGCCTTGCCTTGGTAGGCAAGGATATTGTGGTTAGATTCATTATAGAGTATATAGTAGGCTTAAGGGATTTTGGCCCCTACTAGGTAATAAATAATAGGTCTAATTTTATAGGAGGATTTTTGAAAGATGATATTTTGGCTGGTGTTGAAACTTGAGATTAGTTATTATAGAGTTATAATAATACCTTGAAGGATTTTGGTTTCTTTTAGAGGATTTTTTGAAGATTATATTTTTGCACGGTGAAATATTTTGAGTTTCCATAATTCTTCTTTTGCCTTCTTAAGATACTTTTTAATGTAAATGGCAAGGCTATAGTGCGACACACCCCTTGTTTATTAATTAATTAATTAATTAATTAATAGGGGTTTGATCATGGAGTCTCTAGATGTAAAATCTTGATGTGCAAAATTGCAATTGATCTATTTGTTTGGGCATGGGTTGCATACATATGTCGACGCGTAGGCGTTAGCTCGCCAATGTGTTGTGTTCAATTGTTCGGATAGTCTAGACTATTTAGCCATGGCCAAATTCTTTAAAGGACTTGCCGCATCCGGCGCTTGGGCTTGCTTCGATGAGTTCAACCGAATCGATCTCGAAGTGTTGTCCGTTGTTGCGCAACAAGTAAGAAGACCATAAACTCAATGATTTCCCCCCTACACTGCTAATTCATTCATTCATTTATTCATTCATCATTGCTAATATTGTGTGTTTGTGAATTAGGGTTTAGGGTTTAAGGTTCTTTGAAACCCTAATTTGTTCTTTCACATTAATTAGATGAACCAATTTTTTGTTGTTGTTCAGGTGTTGGAAATTCAGCTTGCCGTGCAAAACAAAGTGAAAACTTTCATATTTGAGGGTTCAGAGTTGATTCTCAAACCTACTTGCAACGTGTTTATTACCATGAACCCGGGTTACGCGGGTCGATCCGAGTTGCCCGATAACTTGAAGGCCCTCTTTCGGACCGTCGCTATGATGGTTCCCGATTACGCCATGATTAGTGAAATCATGCTTTATAGTAGTGGCTACTTACAGGTATTAGTACGTTCCCCGACCCAAATATTTACAACAAGCTCATCAATTTTCCGAACTCGTTTTCCATAGATCCAATTCTTACAATTGAATTTTTTGTTTTGGGGGTTCAAAAACTTCTCCAATTTTTCTAGGTCTAAAATTGTGTTTTATTATTTAATTAATAAATAAATAAATTTTTTTTTGAGTTTTCTTTTGAATACTCAAGATTGCGCATGAAAAATTGTGTTTGATTTTTTAATTTAAAAATTAAGTTGTTTTTGGTTGGGTTTTCTTTAGAATACTCAAGATTGAGCATGAAAAGTTGTGTTTGATTTTTTTAATTTAAAAATTAAATTTGTTTTGGTTGGGTTTTCCTTTGAAGACTCAAGATTGAGAATGAAAAATTGTGTTTGATTTTTTAATTAATAAATAAATAAAATTTAGGTTGGGTTTTCTTTTGAATACTCAAGATTCAGCATGAAAAATTGTGTTTGATTTTTTAATTTAAAAATTAAAATGTTTTTGGTTGGGTTTTCCTTTGAAGACTCAAGATTGAGCATGAAAAATTATGTTTGATTTTTTAATTAATAAATAAGTAAAATTTAGGTTGGGTTTTCTTTTGAATACTTAAGATTGAGCATGAAAAATTGTGTTTGATTTTTAAATAAAAAATAAAATAAAATATTTTTGGTTGGGTTTTCTTTTGAAGACTCAAGATTGAGCATGAAAAATTGTGTGATTTAAATTTTTTTTTTTTTTGGGGTGTGATCTTTTTGTGGGGTTTTCTTTTGAAGGCTCGAGATTGTGCACGAAAAATTGTAGCAACATACCGTCTTTGTAGTGAACAACTCTCGAGTCAAGATCACTATGACTATGGTATGAGAGCCGTAATGGCGGTGTTACGGGCGGCATCGAACCTCAAACAAAGATACCCGGACGAGGAGGAGTTTATTCTCATGCTCCGATCGATCATTGATGTCAACCTATGTAAGTTTTTGTCTCAAGATGTGCCATTATTCAATGGGATCGTGTCGGATTTGTTCCCGGGCGTCATTCTTCCGGAACCCGACTATACCTCGTTGAACAAAGCCATGTCCGAGAATTGCAAGCAAATGAATTTGCAGTTCACCGCCTACTTCAACCTAAAACTCATCCAACTTTACGAGATGATTATCGTCCGGCACGGACTCATGCTCGTCGGTCTTTCATATTCGGGCAAAACTTGCGCCATTCGTGTTCTTCAACGCGCACTCACCGATATGTCGCAATGGGGAACCAATAAAGAGCGAAAAGTATACGTAAGTAGTTGAGTTCCCTAGCCCCAACTCGAGAACAAATTAATCTATCCGACCAATGAGATCTAACCTTTCCCCTACATACAAAACCGATCGAAATTCATTTTCTTCTAATCAAAATTTCTTTTTTTTATTCCAATAGGTAGTAATTAAATTATTTGTGTGGGGGGGATGGGGGGGGGAATGGATTCAATATAGGTCTCGACGGTTAATCCAAAATCGGTCACAATGGGACAATTGTACGGGCAAGCTGACCCGATGACGAATGAATGGCAAGATGGAGTGCTGGCCGTTCGGTTTCGTGAACAAGCTTCCGAACCTACAAACGATCGAAAATGGATCATACTCGACGGCCCCGTTGATGCAATTTGGATCGAGAATATGAATACGGTGTTAGACGACAACAAGAAGCTTTGTCTTCCGAACTCGGAAATCATTCAAATGTCTTCATCTATGAACATGATCTTCGAGGTAATAATAATAATAATAATAAGCTTTTAAAAAATCAATTAAAAAATAATTTTATATAATTTTATTTTTTGTCTCCTTCAAGAATTTTATTTTTTTGGTTGGCTTAGTTTATTTTTTTTAAATTTCAAATTAAAAAAAAAACCTTCAAAATGATAATCAAATACCTAATTTTGAACCGACCTAATTCTTATCGAAATGAAAGTGACTTTCCCATGATTCGCCAACATGAGAGTGTCACCATTTAATAATAATTCCTTTTTTTTTCTTTTTTTTTTCTTTCAAGTTTTGTATATATAACATGACATGATGTGGGGTGTAATTTTTTTAAAAAATTTAAGGTGGGGGATCTTGCGGTTGCATCGCCGGCTACGGTGAGCCGATGTGGGATGGTGTATTTGGAGCCCCATCAAATGGGATGGCAACCGTTAATGGCATCATGGTTGAACACATTACCCGGAACGATATCGAGCGACAACAAAAAACATCTTCAAGGTCTTTTCGAGTGGATGGTATCGGGCGCATTACGTTGTGTTCGTAAAAACATCAAGGAAATCTCTCCGACGGCCGATGCATCTTTAGTCGCCTCGTTGATGCGAACTTTCTATAGCCTAATTGACGAGATCAAGACGGATGAAGGACTCAAGAACGTAGGGAACGAAAGGCTAGTGAAATGGATTGATTCCATCTTCTTGTTCTCGTTGGTTTGGTCGATCGGGTCGACCGGAGACACCGATGGTCGCGCTACATTCGACACTTTCTTAAGGAATTTAGTGGTCGGAACTATTCCGGACGGGTTTGATCTAGTCATCCCGGCCGTCCACGAGAATTTGAGGTGCGACATGATGCCTTCGGATCAAGGAAGTGATGTGTATAACTACACTTTCGATAAACCGACTTGTAAATGGAAGGCTTGGATTGACACCGTCATCCCCATGGAAATCGCGGAGGACTCGTCTTTCGACCAAATTATCATACCCACCAAGGACCAAATGAGGTACACGTTTTTGCTCGACAAGGGCATCCTTTACGGCAGCCCGGTCCTATTGGTCGGAGGGACGGGTACGGGTAAGACAATCTATATGAATCGACATCTTCTCAAAGGATTGTCACGCGAACTCTTTACCACTTTGCTTGTTGTTCTTTCCGCTCGGACGTCCGCAAATATGGTTCAAAATCAAATCGATGGTTCGCTCGATCGAAGAAAGCGAGGACACTATGGTCCGTTGCCTGGCAAAAAATGCATCATATTTGTTGATGATCTAAATATGCCACAGGTAATAAAATAATATAAGTATATAAACAAATATATCAATATGTATATATATATATATATAATATACATGTAGTTGTTATTGAGGGGTTTTTTCCGAATTTTTGAATTTTTTGATATTAAAAAATTTGTCGAAAAGAAAAATATTGTTGTTGATCATTCTAATTTTAGTCCTAAACCATGATACTAATTGTTTTTTAAAGAACTAGTTTGAGAAGCTACCCTAAATTGTTCGGTTTTTTTTTTGGGGGGGGGGGGGGGGGGGGGGGGGTGTTTTTATGAAAATTTACTACTAGTTCTTTGAGAATATTCAAAACCCTAGAATTGGAGTTTTTTTAAAATTTAATTTTAATTTTTTTCAAAAAACCCAAATTGAAGGTTATCAACAATGTCAAGAAACAATGTCCAACACTTGATTATACCCAATTGCTTGCTTGCTAATAAGTTTCATTAAATATTTTCTTTTGTGCTCTCGACATCCAAGGTTTGAGTTGAAATGAACCCCCTTGATGTATATGAATGCACTTCATTCCCTATCATCATCATCATCATGTGCATTGTGCAATGTAGCTTGAAGTGTATGGAGCACAACCACCTATAGAGCTCCTTCGACAATACATGGATTTTGGAGGGTGGTATGGGAGAGACAATGACTTTCGTACCCTTGTTGATTGTCAATTCATATCAGCTATGGGTCCTCCGGGAGGAGGAAGAAATTTAGTCACTAATCGATATTTACGACATTTCAATCAAATTGGTGTTGCTCAGGTTATTAACCAAACAATTCTTCATTATCTCAAATAGTTGAGCAAACAAACTTCTTCATTGCTCTTCATTCGGGGGTTTACACACAACAACCCATTCTTGATTGTTAAGCCATTTACTAATATGTCTATGGTGGCTTGATCACATCACGAGTATGAGGAAGCATTTTACACCATAACCCATTCGTTGATTGTTAAGCCATTTACTAATATGTCTATATAGTGGCTTGCTCACATCACAAGTATGAGGAAGCATTTTACACAACAACCCATTCTTTGATTGTTAAGCCATTTACTAACATGTCTATAGTGGCTTGATCACATCACAAGTATGAGGAAGCATTTTACACAACAACCCATTCTTGATTGTTAAGTCGTTTACTAATATGTGTATAGTGGCTTGATTGCATCACGAGTATGAGGAAGCATTTTACACAATAACCCATTCTTCATTGTTATGGCATTTACTAACATGTCTATAGTGGCTTGATCACATCACGAGTATGAGGAAGCATTTTACACAACAACCCATTCTTGATTGTTAAGCCATTTACTAATATGTTTATAGTGGCTTGATCATCACGAGTATGAAGAAGCATTTTACCCAACAACCCATTCTTGATTGTTAAGCCGTTTACTAATATGTTTATAATGGCTCGATCATCCCGAGTAGATGAAGAGCATTATCGTGTTCCTTTATTATAGTATCTCTTTGTTGGCATGGATCCTTTTGGTTATTTTTGAAGAGGATGATGGCTTCAACCAAACCTTGGGGGCGAAAAAAAAAGGTTTTTAAAAAGAATGCATTATTATCTTACTTGGATTCTTGCAGGTGGGTGAGAGTTCACTCCATTTAATGTTTTCGACAATCTTGAGATGGCATTATAGTGTTAAGAATGAGTTCCCGAAAGATGTGATACTCCTATTGAATCCTGTGATAGAAGCTACATTGGATGTCTTCAAGGAGGCAAAGAAGAAATTGCTCCCGACACCTACAAAGTCCCACTACACGTTCAACTTGCGAGATTATGCTCGTGTGATCCAAGTTGGTTTTCAAGAGCTTAACTTAAAAGCTTTAGCTTTGGCTTTGTTTGTTCTCAACAAGCTTATCAACCCAAATCCAATTGTTGTCGCAATTTTTACATACTTAGATCCACATTATTTCTCACTCTCTTGTCTTTCCAGTTGCGTTTACAATGTGACTACGATGGATCTTTCATGTGGTGAAAACATAACCTGACACTTATAAATATGCTTCGGTGAAGAACATCATCCCTGAACTCATATAGATGATAAATGCAAAGGACTAATGCCACCCAAGTTTGCAATTTGTCCAGGGAATGATGCTACAAAAACCGGAGACAGTTCCAGTTGGAAAGCCTGGTGAGTTGCAGCATATAAGGTTATGGGTCCATGAAGTTCTACGTGTTTTTTATGACCGTTTGGTTGATGATAGGGATCGGAATTGGCTGATTGAATACCTCCGTACTCTCACAAAGAAGCATTTCAAACAAGATTTTGATCAATTGTTTAGTGCTCTTCTCGGGGATGGTGTAAAAGTTATCACTCAATTTGAATTACGACGGTAATGTATAGAATTCTCTCTCTCATTGTGTGATGCATGTATGTTGTGATTTTTTTGCAGCTTTTAGTTTTCGAGCTGTTGTGATGTGCTGGAGCTGAAATAATGAAAAGGAATTTGGGTTTTGTTTTGTTTTGTGTTTTGCAGCTGCTTTTTTGGCGATTGCATGATTGAGGATCCAGAAGCTCGGCTCTATGATGAGATTCTAGACATGCCTGCATTGCTAAAACAAACAGAATCGTATTTGAATGACTTCAATGGAGTCAGTAAGCGGCCAATGAATCTTGCCATCTTCTTGTTTGCGGTTGAACATGTTTCTCGCATTTGTCGCATCCTGAAGCAGCCAGGAGGCCACATGTTACTAGTTGGAGTTGGAGGCTCTGGACGGCAGAGCTTAACCCGACTTGGTGCAGCTATTTACAGTATGGAAGTTTTCCAGGTTTTGAATTTAGATCAGTCCAAAATGTACTAGTGCACTAGAGCTAGATAAATTATGTGCCTTCTAACTTCTCCCTCATGAAATTTTGTACACTCGGTAACCAACAGAATTCATTAGACATGAATTCATGTCCAATTTGGGTTCATACCTAATCCTGAATATGGGTGCTTTTCCAGAATCGACCTTTGTGACTTCTGAAGTTTAAAACTTTGATACCCATGATTTTGTTGTTGACCCAATCTCTTGTCCCTCTGTTTCTGCAAAGGATTTTCATTTCCATTTGTGCCCAAACAAAAAAAAAAAAAAAAAAAAAACCCGATGATTTTTTTGCACAATAATTTTAGTGAAGATCACAGAGAAAATCTTATTGATTATGTCCTTGATAATTAGGCACTGATTAACAACAACCATCCTTTGATTAGAGGTACAGATTAAGAACAACCCATCCTTGATTAGACGCACAGTTGATTACAAGTTCAGCCATCTGTAGCAGAGTAGGAAATTACTTCATCAATCTGCTAATTGGGTTTTAGTACAAGTACAAACCATTTGCTGTTGGGTTTTAGTACAAGTACAAACCATTTGCTGTTGGGTTTGATCCTTTGAGAGTTTGTTGAACACGGAAATCAAAATTGCAGGTTGAGATCAGTAAGAACTACACAAGAGTGGAGTGGAGAGACGACTTAATGCTCATGTGCAAAAAGGCGGGAGCTGAACCAGCAGTACCTAGTGTATTCTTGTTCAGTGATACACAGATCACCAATGAAGGATTTGTGGAGGACATCAACAATCTTCTAAACTCTGGAGAGGTGAAGGAAAAAACACACACACACACATACAAACATACATCCAAAAGCAATATCAATATCATTAGTCAATGATGGCAGTCTTTTGGGGAAGGGAAGAAAAAAAGTGTGCATTGACATTCTCCTCTCCAACATGTGTGTGTAAGAAAGAGAGTGGCTAATTTGCAATTGCAGAAAAGAATTTGTTTGGAATTAGTGTCTGAAGAAGGTCTGCAACATGTTAAAAATTTGTTGACTTGTGTTTTTGTTTTTTGTTTTTGGTTCTCCTGGGTTGGTTAGGTGCCAAATATGTATCCAAGTGATGAGAAGGCGCAGATAGTGGAAGCTGCAAGAGAGAAAGGAGCAAAGGAAGGAAAAATCCTAGAAACAATGCCAGACGTGTGGAAGTATTTTGTGGACAAGTGTAAGGCTAATTTGCACATAATTTTTGCCATGAGTCCTGTGGGGCAAGCTTTCAAGGACCGCCTTCGTCAGTTTCCCTCTCTTGTAAACTGTTGCACAATTGATTGGTTTCAGGTACCTACTTACCATACATCTTCCTTAACACCCCAAAATTCCACCAGCATCTTTCGATGCCCAACATAATAATGGGCAGGACATTGACCATTTTGGTAGCACATTCAGGATCATGTATAGATCATGGCAAAAATAAAGAGCTGTATTCTTGCTTGGTTTTCTTGAAGAAATAATAAAAACAAGGTCAACTCTATGTGATGCAAGTAGAACAATGGCTATTTGTCTAATTCAAAGTGTTCTGCATCGTTTGAATATGGGTTTGTTGGTTGAAGTGACATAGTAAGACATAGTATTATATGTGTTATATAGGAATGGCCAAATGATGCATTGGAGGCAGTGGCCATCAAGTTTTTGTCAACTATGGATCTAGATGATAAAATCCGGAACAGCATTGTGCTTATCTGCAAGGTTTCCTTTCTATGCTCTTTTCACTGGCTCCCTTGAAATCGCCATGCTTACACAATAGGTTCCAGCAAGAAATAGCAGGAATCTTGACGTTTTCTGTTCAACAGAAAGAGGATTTTGTGTTTTGCAATTGAGCAAATTTAGGAGTTTTGAACAAGTTGAGAGAGAGATTTTGTTGCATTGTTTTGTCCAGACATTTCATGAATCTGTGAGGGTGTACTCACTGAAATTCAAGGAGCAATTGGGACGCTTCAACTATCTCACACCCACATCCTTCCTTGAACTGATCTCAAGTTTTCAGGTAAATAAAATTAAATCAGATGATTTTTCAATTTGATCTAAATCGTGATGTTGATCTGCTATTGCCGCCATTCACCCACACAGATTGATTCTCCTTTCTTCAGAAACTTGTGAAGATGAATTTATACATTTTAGTTTGGCATGATTTGTGCATTCCATGGATTTAATTTCCTGCATGTGTGCATGAGTAATGTGAGATGTGTTATTGGATACTTGGGCGATATGATGACATGTGCTTGCGTTGCTTGCAGACACTTCTAATAGCAAAGAGAGAGGAGAACTTGCAACAGAAACGGCGGTATGAAGTTGGATTGCAGAAATTGGCTTCAAGTTCCCAGCAAGTTGCAGTCATGCAAGCAGAACTCACTGAGCTCATGCCCAAGCTTATGATCACAGTGAGTATATGCACCATTGTTGGTTTGGTATCTGTCAGATGGGTATCAGAGCAGGGCATTCACCAATTAAGTGCCCCCTCCACCTCAGGCAGGTGCTTATTTTGGGAATGCCCTTCTCCTTGTGACCCTACACTCACAAACATTATAGGAAATCAAGAAGCAGATGATGCTATACCTTTGAAGATTTCATCTGCACTAGTACATCATCCGGCTTTCTGATCCATTATCTTTGTGTTTTTGTGTACAAATCCTAATCCTAAAACCCTAAACCCTAAACCTGAAAAAGTTTTTTGGGGTACCTACAGGTGACAGAGGTGGAAAAGATGATGGCGGTAGTGGAGAAAGAGAAGATTGAGAAAGTGGAACCCAAGAAGGCCATTGTGATGGCAGATGAGGCAGAGGCAAACAAAGCTGCTGCAGCAGCTAAGGTCATCAAAGATGAGTGTGAAGCCGCTTTAGCTGTGGCAATGCCAGTGCTCAATGAAGCACTTGCTGCTTTGGACACTCTATCTGCAAATGACATTAACTATGTGAAGAAGCTTGCAAATCCCCCTTATCTTATTAAGCTCGTGTTGGAGGCTGTTTGTGTGATCCTCGAGGCAAAACCTGCCAAAGTGCCCGATGGAAAAGGTGGTCAATTATTGGACTATTGGAAGCCTTCAGTTACCTTGCTCAATGACAAAAATTTCCTTCAGAATCTAAAGGTGAAATCTTTTATTAATGAAAAAGGAGCATTTCTTAGCTATTGGCAAAAATGTGTTTCAGTATTTTGGGTTTGTGGGTTTTATGGCTGAAGTTTGGTTTTTATAGTTACCAATTTTCCAATGTCTCTACACTTGAACCAACATGTGGTTCAACAATTGAGTGGGTTTGAGGTTTATTTATGTCTTAGGTTGATAGTTCATTTCTACAGTACTACTTTAAACCAGTTTCTGACATCTCAGATATCTGTCTGTTTCTTCCTTGCACTTTGATAGTATTTATAACCAGACACTAAACAATTTCTACAAATGATTTTCACAAAAGAGCTTGTTGGATTTGACATTGGAGTTTAATCTGTCATATAGGATTATGACAAGGACAATATTAAACCTCTGGTGATAGACAAGATCAGGAAGGTGTACGTTGTCAATCCAGAGTTTACCCCAGCAAAGGCAGCAAATGCATCGGCAGCAGCTGAAGGTCTGTGCAAGTGGATCATAGCCATGGAGAAATATGACTTGGTAGCAAAAGTTGTAGCACCCAAAAAGGCCAAGCTCATGGCAGCTGAACAACAATACGAAAACGTGATGATCGGGTTGAAGGCAAAGCAAGCTGACTTGACAGGCATTCTAGGCAAGCTCCAAGAGTTGGAAGATGACCTTGACTACAACATGTTGAAGAAGGAGAATTTGCAGGTAATTTTTTTTTAAAAAAATGCATACTCTATTTCATGCTATTTCATGCTTCATCTAAATTACTGTTTTTCCACACCATTCTACTGCCACTCCTAGTGAACTTGCTCTTATAATCTAAGCTAAGGGAATTCTTTCTCTATGTTATGAATGATGCCGAGTTTCAGCATTTCCTACTGAGATTTAATAAAATTTCCTTACGGTTGTGGATACAACTGAAACATGGGATAGGGGGTGAAAGGAGGCCCAAAGACAGGGTGAAACCAGGGTGAGTTTAGGGATAACTCTATTATCCAACTTTCTTTTATAAACCCTCCTACAGAAAAGAATTTCACATGAAACTAGGGTAGCTTAAATGACCCATCGTGAGATTGGAGGTTATGGTGGTTGAGTACAGCATGAAGTGAAAATGTGCACGGTGAAAATAGAGAGAGCTGAGCAATTGATTGGTGGACTTGGAGGTGAACGGGTGCGCTGGATTGCCACAGCTAAAGAACTGGGAAATCAGTACCCTGCTCTCACAGGTGATAGCTTGCTAGCAGCTGGTATCATTGCCTACCTCGGTGCCTTCACTGCCAGGTAAAAAAAATGAGCCTCTACAACACAACACAACACAACACAACAATAGATTGCATAACCTCAATAAAAGATTGCCACTACTACTAATCTCAAAAACACCAAGGGACCCGAATGTGAGCCTTTCTTTCTGCCTACATAAATGAAACATACAACTTCTTTTCCCCGCATCTTTTGTCAAAATGAGTAAATCTTATGTTTTTCCAAGAGACCCAAGTGTTAGGCTGAACATTTGGGTATATTATGAAATTTGTAGGAGGACCAAGAGTGTGACCTTATGAAACCAAAAGAAACCCAAAGTTTAATTTGAGTGGGAGAGGAGTGAATGGCATTGTAGTTATACAAAACACAAAGAAAATTTGTAATTCTTTACATGGTGGGAAAACGTGAAGGCCGTGTGAAGTTACTATGTGTTGTTGAATGAATAGCAGCTATAGGCAACAAATATTGGATTCATGGCTGAAGCTTGTCAAACAAGAGAACATCCCGCAATCACCTGGCTTCTCATTGCAAGGCAAACTAGGCAATCCAGTGAAAATCCGTGAGTGGATGATTGCTGGCCTTCCCAATGATCCTGTCTCAGTTGATAATTCCATAATTGTTGCCAATGCTCGCCGTTGGCCTCTCATGATCGACCCACAGGTGTGTGTGTTGTTGTGATACTTGAGCATTGTGCAGAGCAAACAAGAGGGAGGGCTAGTAATATTTCTAATGTTTTGTTCAGAAAACTTGATCTTAACGACCAGATTTGAAAAGTCCAAAATTAATAGTTTGATCCAGAATTAATCAAATACATGTAAATTTGCAAATTCTTCTTTTGGACAAAATCTTGCAGGGACAAGCAAACAAGTGGATCCGCAACATGGAACGGGAACGCAATTTGCAAATTATAAAACTGGGTGGGGTTGATTATATACGAACTCTCGAGAATGCAATTCAGTTTGGGTTGCCTGTTCTTCTGGAGAACATTGGAGAGGAGTTGGATCCATCGTTAGAACCAGTGCTCTTAAAACAGGTGGGATATAATAAATAACTTCTTGTGCCAAAAGTTTTGGCTGCATTTTGATGCTCAACGTATATTATCATAAGGACATGTTAATACATTAATTTGACATACGACAATCTAATTCATTATAAACATCATGATAGCAATCTTCAAACAATTATTTAAAACTAAGATAAGAATTACAATGTTGTTGATGACCATTTTGAATATATGTTTCAAGTCCAACAGCCTTGGTTGAAAGTAGGAACTACCCATGATGTTTTTTTTTCCCTCTCTCTCTCTCTCTCTCTTTTTCTTAAGGATTTTTGTTGAGTTTTGTTGATGTGCACAGATTTTCAAGTCAGCTGGAATGATATGTATAAGGTTGGGAGATACTACCATCGAATACAATAGTAATTTCCGGTTTTACATCACTACAAAGCTTCGCAACCCTCACTACCTTCCAGAGACTTCAGTGAAAGTTACACTTTTGAATTTCATGATCACCAAAGATGGGTTATCTGATCAGCTTTTGGGAGTTGTTGTTGCCCAAGAACGACCCGATCTTGAACAACAAAAGAATGAGCTTGTGCTTCAGGTTTCTTTCTTCCCCCATTGAAAAAAAAAAAAACCCCTCCATGATATATATTAAACATATCCTTAAAGTCAACCTGTGTTTGGGTGCTAGTTTGAGCCTGCAATTCCCTATTTCATCCCCAAATTGAGTTTTGCCAAAGTAAGGGAAAATGGGTACCTTCCGATGAAACTGGGTATTGGTTCACAAGATTTGCAAGGTCTGATTCTGATCAGACTTGACTGAATGAAAGTCATCTCTTTTTTTTTCTCCCCCTGAAATTCCTGGAAGTACCTGGCAGGGTGCAGAGAACAAAAAAAGGTTGAAAGAGTTAGAAGACCAAATTCTGGAGGTGCTATCAAGCAGTGAAGGCAACATTCTTGAAGATGAGACGGCAATCAAAATCATATCAGAAGCAAAATTGGTGGGAACTGACATTGGTATCAAACAAGTAACGTGCTTGCATTGCCCCCTCTTTCACTAGCAACCCTTTTTCTCCATTCGCAGGGTACACACTATAACAAAAAAATTTAAATATTTTGTACTCTTGAAATTGTCATAAACAAATCATATTACACTAATGTCAAATTACGGTAATCACCACATCTATATATATTCATATGGAAATGGATGATACGACATAGTTTACCTCACAGATGTGTCATGAACCATGGCTGTGTCAAATATGCCAGGCACAAGCAGAGGTGACAGAAAAGACAATCGATCAAACTCGGAAGGGATATCAATCATCTGGAGAATACACAGCAGTTTTGTTTTTCTGTATCACAGACTTGGCAAATATTGACCCAATGTACCAGTACAGCTTACCATGGTTTGTGGCACTCTTCATCAATTCAATTCAGCAAAGTGAGAAAGATGCCACAAATCTAACCAGGCGCCTCACCATCATTGGAGACCATTTCCTGTTTTCACTGTACCAAAATGTGTGTCGGTCTCTATTTGAGAAAGACAAGCTACTTTTCTCCCTTTTGCTAGCAACCAGATTACTAGAAATGCGAGGGGAGCTTGCACTTTCAGAATGGTTGTTTTTCCTAACAGGTGGCATGGCAACTGGACAAACTCCTCCAAACCCCGCACCACATTGGCTTACTGACAAATCATGGGGAGAAATCGATCGGCTTTCAAGGATACCCAGCTTCAATGGAATTGGGAAGCATCTCACTGAAAATCTGGTCAATTGGAAATCCTTTTTCGATGCTATGGAACCTCACAAATTACCCATCCCTGGAGTGTTTGCCCAAAAGTTGTCACTGTTCCAGAAGCTGTTGGTCATGCGGTGTTTGAGGCCAGATAAAGTCATACCTGCTATCCAAGACTTTGTAATCGACAAACTTGGCACCAAATTTGTCTTGCCTCCACAATTCAATCTGGATGCTTGCTATCGAGATTCAAGTGCAACATGTCCACTTATCTTTGTCCTTTCACCTGGTAGTGATCCTACTGCTGCCCTGTTGAAGTATGCAGGTCAGATCCCAACCCTTTGTTTTGACATTTTGTTTCCTCTCTCTATACATACTACTAGATCTTCTCAAAGCATCAGACCCTGATACACTCTCATGTTGATTTTGCACCAAAATTCTTGAACCACCCACACTCATGATCTACTGCTCATGACGGCTTGTACTATTCCCCAAAAACTTCAGACTTGGGTGTGTTTCTGATGAAGTAAATGAATTTGAGGTCCAAAGCATCCTTGAGTAAGACTCAGCAATGACATGATTGATCTGGACTGATGAGAGGGAAGGGGGTTTACTTGAATATCATATGTTGCAGCGGACAAGGAAATGTCGGAAAAAATCTTCCCAATCTCCCTGGGCCAAGGTCAAGGACCAAAAGCAACAGTCATGATCAATGATGCACAAGTTTCAGGTCTACATATAATTTTTTTCATACTACCATTGATTGAGCCTTTGAATTGTAAACAGTTGAAATATATATGGGTCCTCATGAGATGCAATATATACATATATGCTTTGTGATCTGCAATGCTTCCCATCATCAATGGACGTTTTGGGTTCTGCCCAAACTGTTAGAAAGACGCATCAAACTGCAGCCGTGTGATTTCAATTCTGGATTATGACTTGGGAAATACTAATTACTAGCAGTTGGATTAATCAAAAGACTGCTTCAGGCTTACTTGGTTAAATTTCATGTCTTCATGCAGGTTCATGGGTGTTGCTTCAGAATTGTCATCTTGCTCCCTCATGGATGACAGAACTTGAAAGAATCGTTGAGGGTGTCGGTGCAGACACTGTACACCAAGATTACCGCTTGTGGATGACATCCTATCCTAGCCCCAAATTTCCCATCACAATCTTACAAGTAAGCTCTTATCCTCTGACAACCATACTATGCCTCTTACAGACTAGGTACTTGTTACCTTTCACCTGGCTACAAGCAGGCTATCTACTAGGTTGACGGCATGCTAAAGCCAGTAGTCATGTGAAAGGTGGCAAATATCATACAATAGTCGAGGTTGCTACCTACCTCTTTAGCTGTTTTAGCTACTGACCTACCTATTTTACGAGATCAATATGAACAGCCAGGCTATGGGGCACATTTGACATAATACTAATAATAATACTAATGGAATTGTTGCAGAATGGAGTGAAGATGACAAATGAGCCTCCAAAAGGTTTACGGGCAAACATAAGGCGGTCTTATCTGCTTGATCCTATCACAAATGCACAATTTTTTGAAAGCTGTAACAAGCCCTTGATATTCAAGAGCTTGCTGTTTGGACTATGTTTCTTCCATGCTGTCGTTCAAGAGAGACGAACATTTGGACCCATGGGTTGGAACATCCCATATGGCTTTGACGATGGGGATCTTCGAATTAGGTATATATTTATTTCCCAGGCTATGTAAGTCTTTTATTATGAAGCAGCTAGCACAGAGCAACTAAGAGGGGATAAACAAACCCAATCTTTTGTAATTTTGCTGCAAAGTCATCAGGCTGCAGAAAATACATCAGCGTATATTTAGGATGAGAATTTCTATTAGATATAATATGATAATTTACAAATGGGGAATATATCTATCTATCTGTCTATTTATCTATCTATCTATCTATCTATATATATATATATATCAACTACTTAAGGATCTATTATATTTCTATTAACTATGTGATGAATGATGATTACCACTTTGTGGTTGTTGAATTCTTGTGAAGTGTCCGGCAGCTACACATGTTCATAAATGATACAGAAGAGGGAGCAGCAATGCCTCTAGAAGCACTGAATTATGTGACAGGCGAGTGCAACTATGGTGGTCGTGTTACAGGTACATTACCCACACACCCATTATCAATCAAACCAGTTCACAAACTTGTTTGAAGTAAAGCTGATGAGGAACTTTGAAAAGGCAGATAGTCAATTTTTCACAACTTGAAATGTGAAAATATTTGTGTGCAATGATGAGTACAAGCGAGGTTCCAATCTCACTTGTCATTATATGCAGTGTTTTTTTATTTTGGCAAATTTTTGCCACTTGGTGACAGAAAAGAAATCCAGTGCAACTCATACAAAAGATTTTTGAGAAAAAAAAGCAGCAAAGTTGCCATATTTCAAAGAAAAAAAATTCTGAGATTGCTCCATTCAGACAATTGGTTGCAGCAGGTCACCCAAATCTCACAGGATTCTTGATTTTTTCTACATTCCTCTCTGACTTGTAGTCAAATTTGGGTAGCTCCTCTTCTGGATGACTGCTAGTGTGGCTACATCACAAAATTGGGGGGAAAAAAGCCATGCTCATTATTAATAATCTTGTTATGGTGTGCAGATGATAAGGATCGTTTGCTGTTGACAACAATTTTGAGGACAGTTTACTGTATGGAGATGACAGAAGAGGGTCATGCTTTGTCAGAATCAGGGACTTACCGTACACCACCAGTTGGAGACTTGGAATCATACATGACGTATGTGGAGACCCTCCCTGTGATCCCAGCTCCAGAGGCCTTTGGTCTTCACTCCAATGCTGATATCACAAAAGACATGAATGGCACAGCTCAGATTCTGAGTAATTTGCTTCTTGCTTCTGCAGATGCAATAGGTAAAATTCATCATCTGTTGAATCTAGCTTTTATCTGAAAACCAGATTCTTCATGATGTACTTTTGCATCCAATGGGAGGTCAAGATTCCAGTCTTCTACATTTATTATATGTTGGATTTGCAAGATACCACAACACAATAAAGAAAGGTCTCCATTACAATTTTCTATGGCAATATTATCCTGGGCAATATTATTACTACACATAATTTGTTTGGGAACTGGGCGGTGTGCATGGCATTGGCAGGAGCTGGAGGAGGGGGAGGAGCTGGGGGCGGTGATGGAGGTGGAGGAATTGCCATGGTTGTAAAGGAGATGTTACGGGCGTTGCCACCAAATTTTGATATAGAGGCTTGTGAGCTCAAGTACCCAGTGTTATATGAGGAGAGCATGAACACTGTGTTGAGCCAAGAGATGACTCGTTTCAATAAGCTCCTTAACATGTAAAAATGCTTACCTCAATAAACTGTCATAGCTGCTGTTCTTCAAGATTTGACAATTGAAATTCGTCGTACAACTCTTCTTCCCCACAATCTTCAATTGATTTTGAAGAAAAGATCAATTAGCCTTGTGGTGTTCAATGAGCTTCCTGTTGTCCCTGCTGGTTCCAGGATTCGGAACTCATTATTGACAATTGAGAAAGCCATTGCTGGTCTTGTCCTTATGTCTACTGACCTTGAGATTGCCTTCAGGAGCATCACAATTAATGTGGTATCTATCTATCCTCTTTTTCCCTATCTCATTACATTTAGTTGCAATCCGCAAGGTTCAGATTTTTCTTCATGTTCTGTACTGGCAGCAAGCAATACATTGAAAAAAAGAAGCTAATTTTGAAACCACAAATTATGTGACAGCTTAGAAACCCAACTCTGAAATCTCATGCATCAATCAATCAATCAATCAGACAGTCAGTATCCCTACACTTACCTTTTTTTGTGTTTTTCTCAAGTGTAGAGGTAAACTCACTCACAAATCATCATGATGCCATAGGTACCTGCAATGTGGGCAAAGGTTTCGTATCCCTCCATGAAGCCATTGGCATCATACCTTAAAGATCTTCTGGAGCGCATCAATGTACAACATTCACCCAATATGGAACACCCTAAATCCTAGCAATTGATAAACCAAAAATTATGTTGTCTGTTGATATGTCTCTCTTCTTGAACAAATTGGCTACTACTGCTGCTGCTGCTGCTGCTACTACTTAGGAGGAGCTAGCCCATAATGCAAATGGATTGAAGGCAGAAATCAAGGTTTTAACTGTTTGGGAGGGGTTCTTGTTCTAAATGGGCAACAGGTGCTGCAAACCTGGTTTGAGAAGGGCCGCCCAGCAGTTGGCTGGATAAGTGGCTTCTTCTTTGCTCAATCATTTATGACAGCTGCATTACAAAACTATGCACGAAGACGAAAATTAGCCATAGATGGAATTGGATTTGAGTTCCACATGTTGGATTCCCCACCCCTCGTTGTGCCTGAAGAAGGAGCATACATCAGGGGACTTTACCTTGAAGGTTGTGCATGGGATCCAGTCAACAAGATCCTGTGTGAATCACTCCCAAAGATCTTGCACGTGCAAGCTCCCCACATCTGGCTTAAACCTGCATTGTTCACTGACATGAAGCCCTCTCATTGCTACAATTGTCCATGCTACCGAACCGCAGAGAGGAGGGGGGTTCTGGCAACCACAGGTCATTCTACTAACTTTCTAATGACCGTCCGCATGCCATCCAGGGAGCCACCAGGCCATTGGACCAGACGCGGTGTTGCCATGCTTTGTAACCTTAGTGATTAAATTGGATTCAAATCTGGATAGACTAGAGACAAGCAAGAGAGTTTTCTATCAATTCTCACAGCAGCGCAACATCTTCTTATGAGACTTATACTAAGCAGCTTAGTTCTCTTTTCCTGGTGCAGACATCCATTTTCGCTTCAAGGAGGAGCTTTTGTCCTCCACTTCTCCTTGACACAATTCCTGCCATTTATTAATGATTTCTCTCTCCCTCAAGGAACACCAATTGCTCTCTCTCTCTCTCTCTCTCTCTCTCTCCATTAGAAATTTTCAACAAGCTAGCCCCAGCATATTGACAAACATTGCATCTTGTTGAAATAGAAGCTGCTACTGCATGGAAAGAAATAAAAACCACATCTACTACATGAAAGAAGAAGACAGCAACACTAGAATCATACCTTAATAGCATGATGGGACAAAAAGAAAGCCTTGGCAATGAATCATCCACGATGGAATGAAGACCAAAACAAGTGAGAAGTACATGCTATACAATACAGATTGCACAGCCATTCCAGTTCACAATTGCTCTTCGCCTTGGATAATGGCAAATTTTGACATCTATTCTTCATACTCGTCAATAGCCACAGAAGCTACTATATTCAAGTTACAGATCCTTGCCTATTTGATCTTACCCCGCATCTTGTAGTGCCTTGTACTTAAGAAGGAAAAACTTGTTGCAACTTCAACCTAAAACACTCATTCAATTCTCACTGCCAGGTTATCTACTCCACTTAGCCACTTGTAGAGTTAAATAACTTTTGCTTAGCCTATTGGAAGCACCAACCCCAATTCAACCAATAAATATGCACCTTGGAATAAACTAGAAGCACATAGTCGCCAACCAGCATACTTGGAGAAATTGAAAAAGAAATACCCTGTTACCATCCCTGACACCCTTGTTAGTAAAAAATGCCACAATAATTTAACCTTTTAAAAATGTGGTATCGCAGCCTCAAATTAGAATCTCGAAATTCCAATGATTTGAGAATATAACTATAAAGTTTCTTCCACTTGCATGAGAAGGTGTTGTCCAGTGTTAGTCATTTCATAGTAGGTGTGGGGTGGACAAATTGAATTAGAGGCAATATAGGCTTGTAAGCTTGTGATTTGCTTACTCTTGGGTGAAAAAGGTAGGGAGTGGCAACTTGGAGCTGACTTTCATGATAATAAAAGGAGTAGCAAGGGGAACATCCAATACCAACCTTCACACTGGCTCAATATTTCTGACATCTTAAAATCCACATTATCCTATTTGACAATAATTTCCATGCTTACAAGGACATTTTTTCTCCAAAAGATTACAGAGGTGTGATAGAGAGAGTTTCATACTATATTAGAAGCATATGTACCATAATGAATAAATAGGACTAAAATTACATGAAATCATATGACTTGCATTCCAAACATTCAAGCATAATATTGAGGAAATCTGCTTGTTTTTGGCTGCTTAGTCACCTCCTAATGAAAAACTGCAACAAACCTTATAACAAGTCTCTTGTTGTCATAGAGCTTTTAAGGAGTAAGGAAACTTTTCTAGGCAAGTACCTGTACTTGAAGATTTTGGCCTGTGGCTCCAGTGTAGAAGATATCTAAGTCTGCTGACTTTTGTCCTGAGAAATCTGCAAGCATGAACATGCATCAGTACGGGGTATAAAGCAGACGTTACATATATGTGTACATAGCTATTAGATTGCCAAGAAAAAATCCACAAGAACACTTTGCCCCCATAAACCCTTGAGTCAGTTCCTGGAAAACCAAAACGAACATTGACAAAGAGACAGTGCATGGTCATGATCTTATGAGTTTTAACTCACAAAGCATCAGACCGCCATCTTGATCATGAGTATCTAACAGTGACTAGCAGCCATGATTCCACCAATGATAAGTTCTCATAAACTTCATACCTCTGGTTTGATGGTTGGCCACAACCATCTTTCTGTGCAAGTTACATCCTACACAGATGTTAACAAGCTTGGTTCAAATGCAATGCCAGCCAATGTTCTTCGGCCTAGAAATTTCAGCAGTTTGTGTGAATTCAGTAGCAATGGATACCATGACCTTGCCAATCCAGCACACATGTCACATGCTACTGCCTTGAATGTGGCTTTTTCAAAGATGCAGATGCGGCTGTCATGAGCAACGGATCCAAGACTGCCAACACTGATGAGATCTATTCGCAAGTGTTCAGGCATTGTTCCTGCCAATGCCCACTTCAGGGATTCCCTCTCCAGTTTCCATATGCTGATCGACTTCTGTCTGAGTGTGATCTCATCTATCACTTTATCTACAATTGTGTAGATGTCACCTCCACATTCTACCACTTGTACTTCCAGAAAGTTTTCACCAGTCTCCTTGGGAATGAAGCTGATATTGCTCCATGTCCTTGCACCCTCAACATCAAGTATTACCACACCATACCTGCCACTGCGCTCCTCCCGTGCAATGCAGTAGAGATGACCATTCCAGAAAGCACCAGTCTGTGAAGACAATGCAAGATTTGGGGCTGGTCTTCCACTTCTAGTCCACAAGTTTGTTGCAGAGTCATAGATCCGAGCTCTCTTGGTCGATGCAGCAGCAATGAGCTTGTATGTGTCCGTCTCTGAATCCACCGCCATGTGCATCACATTCTCTTTGAATGGAATCTCCTTGCAAGCCCCAGTAAAAGGATTGCACATCAGTAAGCAATCCTCTCCACAGAGACACAAGAGACTTTTTGATCCAGTTACCACTCTATTGACTTCCAATGGTGTGGAGAAGGGTTTCAAGGTCTGCCATTTCTCTGTTGCAAAGTCATAACCCATCCATGACCAGTAATACCTGGTGACGTCCACGTCAGGAAGAACAAAACCTTGGTCTTCTTCTTCTTCTTCTTCTTGCCTCCAAAAGAGGAGAGGGAAGAAGGAGTCCTGTTGCAGACTACTCCGAATTTCTGCACGAAGTCGGAGAAACGGAGAGTGGAACAAGATGGAATTCCATCGCTTGCATACTGCACGGACTTTGAAAAGCGTTGTGAGAGGAATCCGTGCCAACACCAGGTCCTGCAGATCGTCAGGTAGTACCGCCGCCATGTCGTCGTCTCCTACTCCAGCGTCTTCATTTCGATTGACGTTTTCCATTACTTCCTCTCGCGTCCGATCCTTGTTCTCCAACAAAAACGAAGTGCAGCAAATAAACTTTTCTATGTCGTCTTACAAAGAAAATTCTTCACCAGGAGAACGGCGAAAGAATTTACTCAAATTCATCATCATCATGTTCTTCTTCTTCTTCTTCTTCTTCTTCTTCTTACCAAACCATGGCCACAAAATTCGACACGGAAACTCCATATCTTGCTCAAGTATGCACCCAAAAAAGAAAGAAAAAAAGAACTTACAGAATTAATAACAAGAGCGCTACACTCCTGTGAAGCTCCGTCGCGATTTCTTGCACGCAGAATTGCAGCTCCAAACATCCCTTGAGAAACCAAAACCGAGACGAAGTGGGAAGCGCAACGCGCAAACACGAAGTGCGCAAATCTGAAAGAGAGGAAGGGAGAGGGAGAAGACTGTTTTGGGACCACTTTTGGGGTAATACGGAGCCACTTTTGGGGCCTATCAACAGCAAGGTTAAATTTAAGTGGATTTTTATTTTTGTTTTCTTTTTCTAGTATAGCCTAAATTCGACTAATTGTTCTAATTTTCCGGAAATTTTCGGCAAAAGTTTTTGATGTCACAAATAGGAAGAAAAAATCAGGGTTTCAAATAGGTAGATTTCATGAATATTTATTTTTAAAAATAAAATTCGACGAATTTATTGTATAAAAGAAATGGATGAATAAACTGACCAACGGATTGGATTACCTTCGATGAATAAGATCGACGGAGAAGAACTTATAGAGGACGAAAGGTAGATGAATGAGTTTTTTTCTAACTAATTAATTAGGTCATATTTGACGGTCCAGATGAGGCAAATCTTGTTTCCGGGATCTGTGCCACGTATGTGATGATTCTGCCAGCGGTACAGCTCGTGACGTTTGCCACGTAGCTGACTACCTATTGTCCGTTGTGCATTTCTTTGTGCACGTGTCTTTTAGGGATTTCCAGTGGGTATATAGCAGGGGATATATTATCCAGCGGTTATAGGGTTTTTTGAGCTTCTTCCGGGGGCTTGTGGGTTTTGCTAGCGATTCTGAGTTTGGCATAGCAGCAAAACGGTTTTTTGCTGCGAAGATTTTGGGATTTGTTTGCAATTTCTTGCAATTCGAGACGGTGATTTGTATTTCCAGATTGCTGTATTTGTAATTGGAAGTTTTCAATTCAGAATTTTTTCGTTCTGGATTGTGTTTTTTCTATTCTTTTTTTTTTTGGTGGGCTCGAAAGAGGCTGCTGCGGGCGGGAGGCACATAATCTTGTTTTCTTTGGTAGAAGAACAATCTCTTCTTGTGAGCCCAAGCAAGAAGGTGCCGCAAAATGCAGTACACCGTGCAATCTTGTATGCATGGAAGGTTGCAATGTAGTCGTAATAGCTTCCCGTTGTTTAGTCATCATCGCCTGTCCACATCGCCTGTTGTAGCTCCAGGTGGTGCTCCGTGCGTGATGCTGCACAGGAGAAGAGAGTCCATTGGGAGTTATGGTAAAGGAGCGTCGTCGAATGCACTCTCTAATAATAAGGGTTCACTCTCATCGCATTTCCTGCTTCGCGGAGTGGCAGTCGTGAACCTGCTACCGCAGCAATACACAGGCGGCCTCGACAGGAATGGCAGAGGAACGACGGTGAAAGCCAGCGTTGGAGCGTACAACAAGGAAGCATTCGTCGATGATGCGGAAGCACAGAAGCTTGCTCAGGTATTTGCAATGTTACCCATTATCCTCTCTGTCTGAGTCCAACTGAGACCTTCTTTCAGGTTAGTCTTGTCTGTTGTAGAAGCAGGCCTATATAGGCTGCTGCAGACAAGATGCTCTTTGGACCTACTTTGTAACCAGAGATGAAGGAAGATGTTTAGGGTTTGAAGGGTTTAGGGTTTCAACCTGCATGTGAAATATGCTCTTTGCCGACATGTATTCGGGGTGGTACTCAGGTGGCAAAGCGACTGGAGCGAACAGCTGGTTACTTCAGACGCTTGGGCAATCTGGGATTTTGGGGCCAGCTAATTTGCACAGTTGTATCTGCGGTGATACTGGCATTCTCCATAGTGATCACTGGACAAGCAACATCACCTGTATCAATCTATCTCACAGCAGGTGGCATTGCTGCAGCTTTTCTGTCGGTTTTTTGGTCCTTTGGCTACATTCGACTGTCCCACCAATTGCGTGAAACCATCGATGATCCCACTAAGGTAACATCGTGCAAAGTCTAATTTAAGCTCATGTTGTCATTGGACCACATCGTGTGAGAGCAACTGTTCATGCTTTGATGTGTATCCAATGTTGTGTAGGCACCTCCTCGTGCACAAGTTGTGAAGAACCTGAAGAATGGAGTTTTGATCAACTTGCTGGGAATGGGGTCAACATTGCTGGGCTTGCAAGCAACTGTTGGTGTTTTAGTTGCCAAAGCTCTCACATCTTCAAGTACTCCATATCTGCAAGGAGCACCTGCTGGGTTCAGCCCAGTGCTAGCACTTGATGTCTTCCTTGTGCAGGTAATGAGTCTTAGAATCAATAACCTGCATAACTACAGTAGACCTAGACACTTTTTGAGTGTGACTCTCATAAGGTTACAGCTGCGGTAAGGTTTGTTGCATGTTGATACCAGATGCTTCCATATGTTCGTACTGTTGATGAAGGTCCCAAGTGTGTTTGTTCAAATAAGGTTTTCTCATCTGCGCATTGTTGTGTGGCAGGCGTCAGCAAATGCAATCTTATCACACTTTCTCGGTCTAGTTTTCTCACTGGAGCTTCTTCGATCAGTAACACTCGCTCAACCCCCTCCTGAAAATGTGATACCAAAGCCAGCTTAGGGAAATCCCCTGTCGGGGAGAAAGGAATGACTCCAGAAACATGGGTGTGTACAAGTCACTTTTGTAAACAAGGGATTTGCAAGCAGGATATGTACTTTTATTTTTGTATCTTCCTGACACTATTTTTAGGTTAGTTTTATCTAGTTTGGCCTATTGGACTGTTGCTTGAAGTTTGTTTTGCAATTCTGATAACAAAAATGCAGGAGTGCTATAAATTGTGATTGGTGAATGCACCAAGTCTCCATAATCAATTGTGTGTGTGTGTGTGTGAGTCAATACACACTGACAAATTTGTTGTGGATGTAGAGATAAAGCTACAGACTGTGCTTCTGGAAAGTCTTGCAGAAGAGAGCACACCACGATTTTTGTTACATGTGCATATGGGAGTTTGAGCCTTGCTTTTGTAATTCTCAGTTCACAGGATTGACCTAATTTGAACTTATAAGGAGCCGTGAAGCTCTGACAGTGAATGAATGATATGATTGCAGCTACTCAAGTAGTGTAGTTCAATGTATTTCTCTGGATTTAGTTGTAACTACTTGTCCACCGTTTCCAAATCTCAAAATCTGATGATTGCCTTGACAATGCAGTCTATTGTCCACACACTTGTCTGCACTCTTCACATACCTCTCCACACATTTGTGCACTGAACTGTATCTTTTTTGGATCTTAATCTAACCAGATGATGCAGAAGCAGCAACCTCTCTTTGAAATTTTGGCGCAAACTTTAACCACTGTACAGGTGACACAGGTGGAGAAGTTATAGATCCAGCAAGGGAAGCACAGTTTATTTCATCAACCAGGTAGATTTCCAATTTATCACAAATGTTGTTACACTAAGAAATTGGCAACTCTTGAGAACATGAGACAACAATTCTTCCATAAGTATCTCCAAGATTTGTTGGGAACAATCTCTATCCAAAATCCGACATCATTTGTTACTCAAGTTGGGATTTGTCCAAAAGGGATGATCTACAATCCCTAGGCAGATATTACACATACGTAGATGCATACTGAATTGTCACTTCAACAAACCTCCTCAATTTTTCTCATAATTTTACTTGAGAGATTTAAGTAATGGGCCCTGCACCCTAAACCTGTTGCAGGGTCAAGTTGTATTCTTTCAAATGCATGCAACCCCGAACATAAGAAATCATGAGGTCTAGCAAATAGTTCACAAAGTTCCTCAAAGATGTGACAGAATCTGTCTCCAAATGAGCCAGATTATGTCAGATAATGGCCAATGGGTCAAATAATGGCCAATGGGTCAAGTTCAGCTTACAGTCATGCACATCCACAGCTTGGCTGCATCCTCCCAATGGTCATCATTCCCTTATGGTACATGTCAGAAGTAATGGAGCAAATTGTCACTGCATTACATGACCCACAAACAATCTCATGTCAATCATACTCCCATTTTCACACATTTTGTCATGGGAGTAGAAATTTTCAATAATCCAACAAAACACTTCCATCAAGTCTATTTTCTACACTAACCTAAGTTTACTCTTCACATCCATACTAGTTACTATCTAATTTAATAAATAATGTTAATTATAGCCTAGGGCAATATAAAGGGTAAATACGATAGGAATAATATTATATGATATATTAGTGTCCTATGTATTGGGATCTTTTGATTAGGAGCTCATAATATATGGATTACATGAGTGATGTGGTTTTAGTTAATTATTTTGGGTTTCACATAAGTAGAAATCAATTAGCTTGACCAACCTCACATGCAATTAGTTTCTTTTTTCACTTAAAAAATTTAGCAAGAGTTGCATTACCAACACACTACTGAATTGTGCTCTCTTTTTTTCATTTAATACATAAAAACTACTTGGTTTTTTCTTTTGTCCAAAAATTGTGGCTTTATGTTGTTTGTTTGTGTATACGATAGTTTACAAAGTGGAAGGTTTGAATTCATGCAACAAGTAATGATTATTGTGAGTACATTGGTTCCATTGTTCAGCAAAATGAGCACATAGCTAGGCAAAGCTTTCTCAAAGGGATATGAATTTATTTGAATATTTGAGGCACATGCAAACTTTAAAGTATAGGCCCAACTTCTAATACAACTTGTAGACAGACATAACAAATGCATATTTCAAACCCAACATAAGTATTCTACACAATGTAGCTCCCATGTGAACGCATTAGCGTGCACCAACTTATGAGTGATGAGCAATAAGCATGTGAGCTGAACTTTTGTGAGATGCACAAATTTTTGAAAGAATATATTTGTCACATAAGCTGAATATTTTTTTCCATGTAGACAAGAATATTTCATATGCATGGACAAAATATTCTACTTACATGACCACAACTTTTTTTAAATGATATAAAAGAATCATTCTAATAGACAAAAAATATTATTTGTGACAACACTATCATACATAGCTTTTGTTGAAGGTGCTTGCAATTGAAACTTAGAAATTATTTCCCATAATTTTCAATATAAATTATTATTGAACACATAACTTAGTTTGATATCTAATTTATATCTAATAATTAAATATGATTCATGACAAGCAAAACGTTGAATGAACAATTGTTGAAACCTTTATAAAACTAGAGTATAGTAGTAACATCATTTACAAGTTCTACTTTAAGAGCCAAACACGTAACATCATCATGAATGCTAGAATTGACAATGTTCATTGTATTTGTTTTTTATGACAATTCAAAAGTGTACTCCTACTTACGTAGAAGTTACATCACAAGTCAACAAGCGACAAACTTTATCACAGCTCCAAGTTGGAAAATGAATGAAAATCTCAAACTATCCACAAAACATGACATGCTATAAAACATATTACATGTGTTTTTAAAGCACCCATTTCCTTCGCTAACCTAACAAACTAGAAATCATTGTTACAAAATCTAAACAAATACAAGTTAGGAAGTTCCTTATAGTATTTTCACATTGCCTTTTGTTTATATTTTGGCTAAATAGAACCTTATAAATTCATCCATGTCCAGGACGGGGAACTTCCAATGGTGTCTTTATAGTCACTTCAAGAAGTCAACTAGCCTCCCACCAACTCCAATGTAGATTTGACATCTTGGATAGAACTATCTAACGAACAACATTAACAATATGTGTTGTTGACCATGACATTTCATCCACTGGCTTATTTATACAAATGGAGTTTTTCGCTTTGAATAAATTTCGAGGAAAGATTGGCTCTAATTTATTCAAAAGAAACTTTGCTTTCTCAAGAGACTTGAAATTTCATCTTGGGTGAGATTGGTTTCAACTTGAATAGGCCAAATTTTTGGAATGGTTGGTTTGTTGAATGCATACTTGCACTTCATACCACTACTGCAATAATTCATATCATCTACACAAAACCAAAACTTGTGCAGCTTTATGGGTGCACCAAGGAACTAAGACCACAACCTTAAGTAAATTGAAGCAAGGACATCAATAGAAGTTGACTTGGTAATTATCCTTGTAGCACAAGAATGCTTGGTGGATTTTTACAATGTAGAACATTGAACATGCGACATAAGGGGGCATCTTTTTATATGCCAAACTCCATCTCCGCATGGCCTGAAGGACCTCAACATCTCCATGAATTTGAATACCCAAGGTTGTTCAATTTCCACATTTAATTTTTTAATTACATGGTTTTCACAAGGATGAAAAAAATTCACATGATTATGCATATGTGAATCCCCTTCTAATCCAAAGGCTAGGTTTGCTTTTTGTTTGTAGGAACCAAAGATCTCTTCACCTTCCATTTGTGCAATTTAATTTATGTAAGTTGATCCTAGGGAATATTTTAGAAATATGTCTACAAGTTATTTCAAATTTCCATATTAAGTTGTTATATACAGAGCAATTCGCTCTTATCAAGCCCTTGACTTGGTCAACCGCCCTGATTGAAATAAGAATATAATGTTGGTTGTTTGAAAACTCGAACATAGTCATTCAACGTTGCAACACACAAATAGGCTCCCCTTTTCCCTGATTGCTAAAGCCATACATTGTGCATTGTCTTTGAAAGGTTGCACATGAGCATGTTTGCAAATTCTTCCGAAATGAATTTTTGCAAGAAAAAAAAAGTTTATTATGCTAAATCAAAATGAGTGGTACTTTAAATGTGAACTTGCAAAGATGGGATGAAAGAAGAGATATGTGAGAGGGTTGGAAACAATACATGTATCATAAATCCTCCCCATTGTTTCACACAAAAATGCCAAAAATTGAGCCAATTTTCCAACTTTTGAAATTTAGCTTCATTAGTTGCCCCCATAAAAATACCACCAACAATGAATTGCTACATACCAAACATTTGCCTTTTCCAAAGAAATGGCATTTTTGTATTCATAACACAATGTCCTGTGTTTTTCTTGCATCTTTGGTTTGATCTGTTGTTTTGTGTGTTTGTCCAAAGATTCATTCTAGTGAAAAAAACAAGTTCATTATCTATCAACCATCAGTTTGCTTGGATATTTGTTACCATAAACAATTCAAACTGTATTCCAATTGGCTTAAGTGCCATTGGCCATGAATCCTTTGAAGTTTGGATTGGGAACACCATTTTTTCACCGTCACTTTGTTTAACTTTTGCCACATTATGCATTAAGCATCCATGTCTTTAGAATGCATATTACATATCTAATTGTCATCACCTATAGTAGAAAGAATCATACACATGGAAGGTGAATATCGTCCAAACCTCAACATGTTTTACATGATCAAACATGATCCAAGCGGTTTGGAGGTCGCCCCTAGGTTGCATCCGTTTCATTAAATCACATCAACTACCATCTCCATGCATAAACATCTTAAACATAAACATTTTTTCTCCAATCTATTGCCTTAGAAAACAATTATATTGAATGTAATCATAACCATTATTTGCTTTGAAAGTGAGAATGCTAGAAAATGTACCCTTTGTTCCATGAACGATGCTTAAATGATGCAACTAAAATTTCAGACGTTGGGCGAAACAACATTATAAACTTGTCTATCATTTGTTGCAACTTTTTGCCTTTTAAAACTTCCACTAGTCCTTCTCCATCCTTGTTTAGTAGGTGCTCAAAGAAAAAAGATTTACTTACAACCAATGTAATGGCTAGTTGGGTAGCCCATGGTGTGCAAAACACCTTTTCCTTGACCAAGGATTTAACTTGCTCAACAACTTCTCTAGAGCAACTATTAGCCATCTGGTCATGATCACACATACCTAAATGAATCACTATTCGAATCAAATTCTCCTACTTGTGCACCACGTAATAGAACTACATACATATTCACATAAAAGGGGCCACTATAACAACAACACATAATGGGTTTTTTAACTAGTCAAAGAAACAACTATTATCTTTTTTGACTACGATTGTAACTACTTAGTCATAAAAATCACTATGTAGTTGTAAAGGCCATTGAAATGTCATGTGATGTCATGGTTTTTTTACTATAATTAATATGATGAATATTGGAATTTTTTGGATAAATATATTATTATTTATAAAATTGTAATAATATTTTTAAAGTAAAACAAATTTAGTTAGTTAAAAATACCCTGACTTTTGTGATTAGAATAATGACTTCTAGTTTCACAACATGATGATGTGGCATTCCACATGTGCACAATATTTATTAGTCAACATGATGATTCATACACTACTTTGGATAAAATGGGGCATTTATTGGTCAGTCACAATGTTAAAAATGATGTCCAATCTTTCAATGTAACTTTTTGCATCAAGATGCAAATCCAAAAACTTTACCTTCATTACAACAAATCATGTCTTTTGAACCAAACACAAAATGACTATTGTTTTTTTCAATTACATTTATAACTATTTAGTGATAACAATTGTTAAATAATGGCAAAAAATATCAACATGCCACATGGCATCATGGTTTTGCAATTGTAGTTAATATGACAACTAATTGGTTTTTTTGGGTAAATTATCATATTATTTTTAAATTTTTGTTCATTAGTTAATTAATTGCAATAACCATCCACGTTTGCAACTAACGACTCAATCTCCCATTATGATGACATGGCATGTTATATGCCAACAAGATGATGTGGTCCTATTTGTCAACATCATGATCATTGATTTGATGAATTAATCTCATTTATTAACTAGTTGAAAATATTGTTGTCCTTTGCGATTAATAATGACTTTGTGTTTAATGTGATGATGACATGGTATGCCATTTGACAACAAGGTGTCACAAATTTTCATGGTAATCCATGATTTTTTGTGACACCATAAGTTTTTGTGTGTTTTAATTTATGACACCAATATTTATCATGGCGTGCCATAATGTTTTATGTGCCAAGAGGTTTTTGAAGTTATGAATTCACATGCATGTATATGTGTACCAAACAACCTATTATTAATTTATAATTATCATTAGAGTATTATTAGTCATTTTGAAAAAGATGACACAACTCCTTGACTTTTAATCTACTTAACACATTAGCTTAAGTTAACATACCTATTAAGTTAACCTATGTATATAGGCTATTTAATAAAAACCTACTTTGTAATAATAGGCTACCTTATAAATTATTTAGCTAAACATAAGAAATTTATTGCATCTAGTATGTTTAAATATATTTAGAATAGGTTTTCTTACTAATAAATTAACCTAGGTAGGCTTGCCTAGGTTCCTAGCTTTAGGTTTTTTGCCAAGTCAATTTAAATAACCTCATTATAAGATATTTTATCAAGTTTGAAACCACTTTAAGTTTGTGTGAATAGAAACGACTATGATGTGATTGGATGTGACATAATTATTTTAAGTTTATTTTGTTTTTAGCCTAAAAATACCTAGGTTAACCTAGGCTAGGTTAGTAAGTAATATAGGTTGACAAACTAGTTCATCCTAGGGAGGCCAACCTAGGGAGGTCTAGGTATAAGCTAGGTTGATAGGTAATATGTAGGTTGACCTAAGTCAACCTAGGGTGCCCAAGGTTAATTCAAGGCTAAAAATTTTGAACTTTTTTTTGTTAAATATAATTAGTACAAAAAATGTGATAGTGCAATGGATGAGGATTTGAACCCCAAAATGAAAGCAAGGGGTTTAAGTCCTCATTATTGCAACCTATGGTACTTAAACCACTTGGCTTAGATTACGTAGCGTAGTTGAAGCATTTTGGGTTATAAGTTTGACATTTGTTTTTAATTTAAGCCACCTAACGTAGGTTGTTTAACATCGGTAGAGAACCTAACTAGGTTGAGGTAGGTTGACTTTTGGCTATGCTAACTACATGGGTTAAATTAGGTTGAATTTTGGTCATGTGCGATCAATCATAACATGTTTATAGATTTTTTACATATGTTGTCCATCCATCAAAGTAGATTTTGTAACACTTCATTGAATAAAATGACTACTTGTTGAAATAACATGCACTTTACACATCAAACCAAGGTTAATGATGACATGGAATTTCAATATTATAAGAAAATTTTAAAATCCTAGTCATTAAAACGACTTGGCTTTGCAACTACATCCCTTGGGACTAAATGGGTGAAACGAAATGGGTTTAACAACTCACTAGTCATTAATTGCATATGTCCTTCTTAATTTGTATGTAGTTGTAAAAGTTAGTTGCAAAACAAAAAATGTGTTGTCATGTATTATAGAATTTGTAAAAAGGTGGATTGAAAGTGAAACAATCTCCTTTAAGGTTGTGAAAATCGTCACCACTCCAAGTTGTTTCCTTTCTACATTTATAAATAAATAAAAATCATAAACATCATTTTAGCATTACAAATGGCCCAAGCACCAAGCTCTTTGAAATGTAAAATTGAAATCATTTTTTATGTTAGTTGTCTTAACCTTACACCACACATGGCCATCATGTTTCTTGACTATTCCTTGCATTTGCCTAGAGTGATCATTAGTGGAATGATTTGCTGCATGCGGGTCCATCCATCAAAGTTTGGTGAGCCTACACTACAAATTACCAAAATTCGGCTCCGAACTTTGGTGAATGGAGGCACTATCAACACTTTCAAAGCCAAACTTTAGTTTTTTTGGAACATATCCATCACTAAAGTTTGGTGTCAAAGTTTGGTGAAGATTCCAACCTATACCCCTTATCAAATTGATGTAGTAAAGTGCATGTTTCATTGTTTAACTCTTTTTTGACTTTGATAGAATTTGTTTTTCCACCTCTGCAAATCTCCTTAGACAATAAGGTGGATGTTATGTCTCCAACCTAGCAATCTTTATTTTGTGTTGAAATCAAAGTGTGGACAACTTCATTAATTCTATCATTTTGTTTTTTGACAAATTTTGTCCAAGAATGGCACCATTCTCCTTTTCCATGCCAATGACTTGGGTGTGTTGAAGGAGATTTAATCCTTCTTGGACAACTATTTTTTGAGGTAAATCCGGATGAAATGGATCGCGATCAATAGTTTTTAATAGACAAGTAGCAAGGACCATATATTGAAGGTATTCAATTTCTATGTGTTCACATTTTTTTCCTTATTTTCTTCACACTTCAATATGGTAACATTGCTTTTCCTTTAGACTTTTGTGAACAGGGCTACTGTGCTAGTGAAAGTCCCAAATCCCAATATCGATAACAACCTTTAATTTCATTTCCAATCCCTTTCAAACAAAAAAATCAATGTAGCCTTTGAAGACATTGGGACAATTTCACAAGCCTAATAACTATGTCAAGATCAAGCTTGGGGAAACCATTTAAAAAGCCACAAGAAAGATAGATATTGGGATGATACAAGTGCTTATAGAGGCATGTGTGGGGTTTGGATCTTTGGTTGTGGACTTGAGTTGTGGACTAGGTCATTACATATCACTTTCCCTTTTCACATTTGAATAAGCTATGCTCTTGAGTCAAAAATTATATATTTTCATTTCCTTTTGTTCCACATGGAATAACATTTTGGCATGTCAAGGACTTGACATCAACATTCTTGCCCTTGAGCTTGAGGAATACCTATTCCAAGAGATTTTCATGGTTTTTTCATTAATCCCAACATTGCCACCAATTAGTATTAATGCCCCTAACCTAAATTTTGACTCCCTTGTGAAGAAGAAATGATGAATTATTTTGGATTATGAATAAGGGTCCCAATTTCAATTCTTCCAATTCCTTCACAGTAATGCCCACATGTGTCATAATAACTAAATCCATTATTTTTTGCATAAATCCATATTGAAGATTTCCATTCTTTGCACACCTTCAACTCCTCCAAACTCCTTTGACTAATTCAGTATTGCATATGTATGTTGAGGCTTGGGTTAGTGCTATGGAAGATATGCAATCCTTTCCATTGTTTGTAGTTTCATCACCTTTACGATCCCCATGTTCTGGCTTTTGTTGACAATGAAGCTAAAATTTTTGTTTTTTGATAGTTTTTCCATTTTTTTATAGTTGTGTTTGTTGGTTTTTTAAAAAAAATTGTTGAGCTTGGGGGTGGATGACATTTTCTTCGTCATCCTAAGGTTGGGTGGAGAATTCTATTCAAATTTCAATATGTAAAAGTTCCATTTCATTTTGCACATTCAATGTTTTTGCATAATATGTAGCTTGCAAAACCTAATTAATTCATGGGATGATGGATTTCATGATCTTGTGTTGTGAGTTCTTTTAATCTTTCAATATATGAAATGCATGTATATTCATATGTATGTGTGAAGTTCATTTGCCAATGCTTTGATGTCTTTTCAATGATATCCTTTGCAACAAATCTTTCATTAAACCCCCAAAGCAATGCCCTTCAACAATCTCCATTCATATTATTCAAGGGAAATCTTTAATTAATATTGAGTAGTTTAGTAATGGGCATCATTAATTTACTTTAAATTTTTTTAGTCATAACAATTTAATTTAAGCCAAATGAAAATTGTAATATACATATTGAATTGTATTAAACAAGTGTGTTTATAAAGATTATGAATGTAACAACATTTATACAAACAAAAGACAAGAACACAAATAACAAAAATATAAACCAATGCTAAGATGGACATTTTCAAATCCAATTATCAACCAATGCTTTGCTTTTGTAAATTTCCCACATTAATACTAGCTGCCATACCTAAATTGTTTAAAATTTACATTGAGAAAATGACATTTCAATATAATAACCATTACCCAATGTTCAATGAACCATCGTTCACCAATGATAACCTTTGAAATAACAATGTGCATGATGTTATTATGGCAACTTAAACCTACCTTAGAAGTTGGAGTGAAGAACATTAATAAAATGACCTTGTTGAACACTTAATGCACATTCAAGATTTTGGAGATATATGGAAATTGCAAGTGCTTACAAAAGGATAGAAGAAGTGTAAGGTTTCATTATTTCCCCAATTTTACATTCACATGTGTAACTCCCACCATGATTTCTCCCATGTGTGCTAAGCTACTTATGAACATTAGTAGTATATTTTAGGTTATAGGTCAATTCCCCAATGATGTGGTCTTATGCTATACATGATATAATGGATGTTGTGTTTTGTATTTATGTCTTTTTAGGCTAAATATCATCAATCAAGGTGAACTTCTTTTCCTTTGGACTTGGATATAGGCACTTTTTAATATATAAAAAATAAGGAAACTAACCCTGAAAAAATGATTGTTCATGTTTGTTGAAAAAATATTAAACTATACATATTTTTGAATGTCAAATAATATAAAACTTCATCGATGAAAATGATGAATATTTTAATAGGTTAATAGGTAATGCAATCCTATAGGTCTCAAGTTAATGAAGTAGTCATACCTATTTGAGCTCCACATTGTGGCACATTACCGGTGATGATGGAGGTAATTATTAGGAAAATTAGGAGGAAAGGAAATAATTATTAGGAAAGAAGTGAAGTAGTTAGACTTGCAAATGAGGCAATTGTCTTTGGAATTGTCCAAGGAGGACCATATGATGGATGCCCAAAAATCACCCATAAACTAGTTCCTAAAAAATTATTTTCATTAAAGTTAGACCTAAATGAAAAAGTGTGAATAATTCATCCACTTGAACCTTTAAGTATGTTGAGGCATGTGGGTAAATCATTAAGCCCATTCTTCATTTTCACACTTTGATGATGTTGATATTCTTTGTTAAGATCAAGGAGACTTATGTTATGAAACAATAAACTCACTATTGTTGTAGTAGTTGTGAGATTGTACCCAAAGGGAAAGCTTAAGTAGATTTGATGTGCATTTATATTTGATTTCTTCGATTCAATTTTCATAAGGTGAAGTCTTCATGTGCATGTGTAGAGTTTCCATATGAATGTAATCCACATAAAGATCAAGTTTTATGCATATGAGCAACCTTAGCCCAAAACATGAAAGGTTTTTCATTTTGTTTTGTGTGTGTCATATGATGTTTTGATTACCTCCATGTTGTAAAACTTTGATGATTAAAAGGGGAAAGAGGAGGGATGATGGTGGGGAAGGAATACTCAAGACAACAATGAAAAAAAAAACTAAATAGAGAGATTTTGGCTTGTTTAACATTGTTTTATAAACCCAATTTTGAATAGCATTAAACTTTACATTATGAATCTAGTTTCTAGGGAGATGCATTAATTTGTAGCATCCAACTTATCTTTGTGTTAATGCTCTTCGACAAGAAGGATTCTACTTGAGAAATTTTGGTACTAAAGTTATTATTCAATTATTAAAAAAGAATTTTTTTTTGAAGACTAAGACTTATACAATAGTTTTGATTTTGGGGTGGTTTGATTTATTAGATGATTGGGAATATGTATGTTATTTGGATTTATCCAAAGTTTTTTTTCACCGAATCCATATATATATAATACAAATTTTAAATTCATTTCAACACCTTTTTAATAAAATAACATGGAAAAGGCACAATAACATGTCTTTTCATGTCCACGATATATAATAAAATCAAAATTGAGTTTGACAAAAATAATGATGAACTATTAAAAACCATATGGGAACATATGAGAAAAATAAAAAAGGGGGAAGGGGAGGGGAATTATTACATTGATAAACCTTTATTTCCTTTACCATTATATTCTTACATTTTTTTCACATTTAAAAAGTGAAGCTTAAATTACAATTTTAAGATTTATTTAATTATTTTAAAAATGCATTCTTCAATGGGGTTCATATATATATATATAAGGGGATTAAGAACCAAATTATGATGCATATGTGTAAACCTAGTTACTTTGATGTACCCTTAATCCTAACCTATTTCATAACCAAACCAATTACCAAAATGATAAGGATATAAAATTAAGTCACAAATGGGCATCCAAATTCTTACTTACTCATGTGTTTCCAATTAATTTGTCAAAATAATAAAAAACCAATTCACCTATCTACCTAATCTAAAAACTCCCAAATTCAAGATATTTTCAATCCAAAAAAAATAAAAATAAGATCATCAATTTTTGCTTCATGTACACTAAGGGAAAAATTATATATTGCATAAATGTTGCAAAATAGATATACACAAAAGAAAAAGAGAGAGAGAGAGAAAAAAACTAAAATAAAAATAAAAGGACTATTTTTCAACAATTCCCAAATTCTTGTTTAATTAAATAAGACCTTAATTTAAGAACCTCTTGTTAAGGTGACAATCTTCTTGCCCTAGGTTGTGTAGCTACGTGGTGCACTTTAGGCCGCCAGATTCGACCTAGTTTGTAGTAGTACGTGGTGGACTTTTGGCCGCCGGATTCCCGATCCTCTGGGAATCCTACACACTTGTGTGCGATATCCACCGTGCGATGCGTATCCGATGTCGTCTCTCTCTCTCTCTCCCTGTGTCCTTGGGAAAGCGAGCGCTTCGCACTAGTGAGACAAAGTGTATGGGTTTATTGCTTTGTCGGTGTTTTGTTTTTCTGCCTAAGCTTGCGGCCATCGCTGCAGACGAAGAACCACAAGAAGTGCTTCGTTGCATCTTTGTTCGTTTGTTTGTTTGGTTTTTTTTGCTTCCGTTATGGCTAGCATTGCCGCAGCTCGAGCAGTATGTGGACTCTGCTACGAAACCCGATTCCAACGATTGTCTTCTTGTAGTAGCTCGCAGTTGCAGCAGCATGCAAGGAGGAGGACGACGACAGTGAGCTCATTGAAGCTTGCGTCGCTGTTGCCTGTTATTGGTAGCGGCAGTAGAGCTGCTTTGTTTTGTGATGGAGGAGGAGCTGCTTCTTCTGGTGCAGGTGCTGATAATGCGGCGGAAATTTTTGTGGCTCGGGGCGTGGGAAGATTGGACTTAGTTGGTCGTGGGTTGGTGAAGAGGAAGCCGAAGAATGTCGTTGTGTGCCAGGCGGAGATCAGTACTACTGTGGGAGATACGAGTGGATTCTTGGACACAAAAACGGAGACGACGTTGAGCGCTTTCGAGAAAGTGGTGGACGTGCTCACGACCATGTTTCCCGTGTGGGTCATACTGGGTACAGTGATCGGAATCTACAAGCCATCGGCAGTGACATGGTTGCAGACGGATTTGTTCACATTGTTCTTGGGATTTCTCATGCTCTCCATGGGTCTTACTCTCACGTTCGAGGATTTCCGCAGATGTTTGAGGAATCCATGGACTGTGGGAGTAGGTTTTCTGGCGCAGTATCTGATAAAGCCAGTGTTAGGATTTCTCATTGCGCTTTCTATGAACCTCTCTGCTCCTTTAGCAACAGGACTGATTCTTGTCTCCTGCTGTCCCGGAGGTCAAGCATCCAATGTCGCCACTTACATCTCTAAGGGCAATGTAGCTCTCTCCGTTCTCATGACCACAGCTTCCACCATCGGTGCCATTTTCATGACCCCATTGCTCACCAAGCTTCTTGCAGGCCAGTTGGTACCAGTAGATGCAGTAGGGCTTGCAATAAGCACATTCCAAGTAGTTCTTATGCCTACCATTGTGGGTGTGCTTGCTCATGAGCTTTTCCCCACTGTTGTAGAAAAGATCATCACTGTAACCCCCCTGGTTGGAGTGATCATGACAACTTTGTTGTGTGCAAGTCCTATAGGTCAAGTCTCAGATGTGCTTGTTGCTCAAGGAGCTCAGCTCATCGTGCCAGTAGCAATCTTGCATGCTGCAGCTTTCCTCCTTGGTTACTTTCTTTCCAAGTTTTTCAGGTTTGGAGAATCGACATCCAGGACAATCTCGATCGAGTGTGGAATGCAGAGCTCAGCGTTGGGGTTTCTTTTGGCTCAAAAGCATTTCAGTAACCCTCTTGTTGCAGTGCCGTCGGCTGTGAGTGTGGTCTTCATGGCACTGGGTGGGAGTGCTTTGGCTGTCTTTTGGAGAAACAGACCGATTCCGGCAGATGACAAGGATGATTTCAAAGAGTAGTAGTAGCCACCCACCCATGGTGAAAGTTTCTTCCCTTTCAAATTTTGTTTTCCTGCATTATACTCTTGCACCTGCACATCTTCAAATGCAATCCTTTGAAAGTTTTTGCAAGAAAGTGCATATGAGCAAAACACTTCATCATGATATGTGCATGTGATGTTCCGGTTCGCCCAGTGCTACATACTGTTTTCAATACATGAGCTCCTGATGGTCTTATTTTCTTGTTTGCAGTTTTCAGTATATGAGCTCCTGATGGTCACATTATTCTTGTTTACTGTTTTGAGTATCTGAGCTCCTGATGGTCACATCCTTCTTTGCTACATTATGGCATCTTGTTGCACAAACAATTGCATTAGCAGTTCAGCCTTTATGTCAGCTCAAATTTTGATTGTATGGTCCTCAGTGAAGAGCAATATTGATTGCACAAAAAGGAGCTTCTGCATATAGGCTGACAGTGACTATGTGAACGACATTTTCACAGCAAGCTTGAATTACTCATCAGAGAGAAAGCAAGAGAGAAGTCTTGTGAGCTGGTCTATGGCAAAGCAGAAGATGGCCTTTGACTTTGTTCTGAAATTTGTTTGGAAGTTCTGCTTAACAATATGTTCCACTGAAGTCTCTTGGTACAACAAACTTTCCCAAATCCTTATTCCCATCTCTTTCTCTGCCTTTCTCCACCATGGTAGCTTCTGTAAGCTTGGAGATTGTTTGGTTATATGAGAGGCTACTGCTTTTGTGTTGAGTTGAATTCTCCTAGACAGAAGAAATGGAGAAGTCAAGCTTGAGCTGTAAATGGGTACCTCCTTCAGTGGTCATTCCTGCAAGTCAATTCTCATTGCTGAAACTTCTCTTTGAATGTGTACTATTGGTGGGGAGAATCGACTGAACCACCTTTCCTTGTTGACATAATGGCTGGCTAAGAGAATCCAAGCAGCACTCGCAGGCTCTTGTTGGGGATGAATTGCTTTGTCCATGGATTCGGGAAGCAGTTGCTGGAGAATACTGTTTTGAGTTGTGGTGGAGTAGATGAGATTTCCTGCAGGGTGTTAGTGTCCAGAAGACTTTCACAACTTCAGCTCTGGGAGCACCACTTTTACTCTCTGCCATGGCCGTAGGATAAACTGACATGGTGGGAGCACTCCTGAAAGAAGGGGCATAGGATGAGGCGGTAGCTGAGACTAGCCCCGCATTTTGGGAATGTCTTCCAACTGTGGGCTTCACCCATCTTAAAGCACAAGGTAAACATTATCATGAACTTAAATTATATGTGTAGAGGTAATGGCTAAGACTGGGGAAGTTTTGGAACGAGGGTCAAGTGCAAGGCAGGAGTTGAGCACAAGACTCAAATTTCTTGAACCATACCATTCAAGGTCTTTAGTCCTTACCTGGTGCAAAGATCTGGTAAAATTTGAAATGACTATGACTTTGTTTGAGAATGAGAGGAGGCAGCTTATGCTAAGGTGCCATCCTCTATCAACTCAAAAACTTGACAAAAATTTGATCGAGGGTAAGGCACCTTCCTCAAACACTAGAAAAATTCTACCAGTTCTTTATGTAGATCACAAGGCATACGAGGGGGAAGGGATTTTACTCCCACACTCTTAAGGTAACGACTTAAGGACAATCTTCACCTTATAGGGCAAATTCTTTGGCGTAGTGTTGTTTTAGGTAATAGTGAATTTAATTATGAAGAACAAGGGGGTGTGTCACCTTTCCCATCTACATTGAAAAAGTTATCTGAAGGCCAAAGAAGAATTATGAAAACTCACATGTTTCACCATGGCAAAATATGATCTTCAAATAAAATCCTCTGAAAGAAAGAAACCAAAATCCTTCAAAATATCATAACTCTGTACTTAATAATCTCGAGTTTCAATAAGAGCCAAAATATTGTCTTTCAAAAATCCTCATGTAAGAAAATAGACCTATTATGACCTAGGGGCCAAAATCCCTTAAGCTACTATATTCTATAATGAATCTAAACACAATATCCTTGCCATGGTAGGCGAGGCCAATAGAAGCAAAGTAGTCTCTTTGGGAACTTTACCCACCTATTATTAAGATCCAATTTGGCAACACCATGAAATCTTGCACTTGTTAAGCTAAGCTATGTCTAATGGGTGAATGGTTTAGATGGATGCTTGTATCATAGTGTGGACTAAACTCAACAACATGTATCAACTATCAACATGCACAATAACTTGTATCTATATGTGTCAATCTTGGTATAGGAGAAGGGCCTTTCTCGTAGTGTTCTCATCATACTCTTGGGAGTTTTTCCTTGCATGACCTTAACATCCCTTGATGTCCCTCGCCTCTTCTCTTGGTGTTTGACACCATCCCTAGCATGGTTTGGTGTGAACCCACCATTGCTAAACTTCATAGGCATTCATCCTATTGTGAGCCCGGTGTTGCCAAAGCTTAGGGGTGTGTCTTAGCATTTTTCCCACCATTGCCAAGCCTAGATTAGGCAAGGAGGTGGCAAACCACAAGTTACTAAGCCTAATCGGCACTTTCCAAACCTCCCTAGCTTGGTCCCAACATTGGTATAAAAGGAACAATGTGCCCACTTTTTTCATCATTTCCACTTGTGCCCATTTGAGTGAATCAAGTATAGTCCCTTCATTGGTTGGATTGTTTGTTTCCTTGAACCAAAATATGACAAGTGTGCATAAAATTATGAGCATCCATCAATTTTTTTAAAATAAATTATTATATTCTTTACTATGGCCCAAATATTTGGCTTGACGGTTGGAGTCTACACCCTTGATGCAATTGAACCTCACAAGGCACAAACACACTTAAGCTTTAAAATTTCAAGTTTCAATGTGAGATAATGCAATTATAGGTGGATTGTTCAATCCCCATCAAATGCAAATGGTAGAAGATAAAAGAATTTTACATTGGTTTGGTGTCAAAAATATGGAACTTAATGAATTTATTCTAGTTCTTTCTTTTAATACGTTTGGATAGAAGCTCAATTTTTAGCACCACACATATCCTTACCACAAATTTCCAACCATTTTGAGGCTAAAGGTAAAAAAATCAAATTACATGTGATCAATGAGAAGTTGATTAGATGTTTAAAGTGGGATGATTGAGAAATGCAAAAGGATTGGAAACTAATTACAAGACTAAAGGATGTAAATGATGAAATTAAAGCTTTTAAAGATTAAACATCAACAAGTAGAGTCATGAAAACCATATAAATTAGTTCCTTAGGATTTTGGACTTCAACAACCAAATTTTTATATCTTAAAAATGTCAAATCATATAATAAAAAATGATTATATATTTTTGTTTAAAATCCATGAAAGTTTACATAATTCAAAAACATAGTGTTTAATGTATGGGACCACTTGCTAGGGAAAGGCTTGTGGGGGCAACAAATTACACTTGTTTCAAGACCAAAACCACACACTAGGTAACTTAGGTTAGGTCTCAAAATTAGCATGTTATTTTTTTATTAATTACATGGTTAATAGCACTTGGAAAATTAGGGCTGCTGATGACAAATAGACCATAAACAATATCCTAATTAATATACTTAAAGATATTCAATTATATCATTTAAAAAAAAATAAAAATTTGCCTTTGTTGTTTTTTTGTTCATGTTGAGTTCTCCCAAACCATGGCAGGCTCTTGGGTACCCTTGGAAAGGCCTTGATGAGTAAGGGAGCCCCGAGTCAGTTTCATAATGTTTTGACCTATAGTGGAGAAGTTATTGAATTTTGAACCAATTTTTTATATATTGAAAATTGATTTAAATCAAAACTAAAGAAATATATGGGAATTTGGGTGCACTCTTGATATTCTCGAAAGCCCTTGGTGAGTTGGATTTAATGAAGATGATCGAGAAATTTTTACACCTGAGGTGTGGGAGATAATATTGAATTTTGAGTAGTTTTTTCATTTAAAATTCAATTAAATTACAAAAAAAAAAGAGAAAAATTGTGTTGAAAGGAAACCTATTGGGTAACCAGTTTAGACTTGGGCCGACGGTTCAGGCTACACTAGTAACAATGAATTGAGCACATGTGGCTCACAAATGCATCAAAATGACGCATTCGAAATTAAAAAAAAACAAAGACTCATTTGCACCTACCACTACTCATTGAGACAAAATGGGGACAAATATGTACTCTAAAAATTGCAAGGGGCTGAAAAAGGATTCATCATGAATGAAGATTAAAAACGATCGCGTGTGCAAACTTTGACAACAAGCAAGTTTTTTTCCAACATGTGGCAATTTACATACTCAGGCCGCCATTTCCACATGAAAATAAATAATTGGGCATTGCAAACAAAGAAAATTCAACAAAAAAAAGAAGAAAAAACCGATGACTTCAGCTCACAAATGCAACTAAAGTTGGAAAGGTTGAAAGAATCGAAGCAAAACCTCATTCCAACTCCTAAAAGAATCAATCAAGCAAATACAAAATGACAAGAGGTTTGAATTTTGGAGGTGTTAGTAGGATACCAACCTTGAAGAACACCCATGGAACAACTACTTGGTTAGTTCGTGTATAGTTGAAGAAAAACACCACCACCACCAGCACCCACAACAAGGGATTGCGAATCAACGGTGTGGAACACCAGTTATGCTCTAGAATCAAATCAAATCAAAACAAAACAAACAAACTTACCTTGCTTCATAGATAGATAGGATGATGATACATGGATGCTTCAAAGTAGCTAGGAATTTGCAAAGACACTTTGATCATCTTTCAATCAATTTAGTTTTACAATTGTGCCAACTTCTCATATTGAACTCATCCATTCAACCTTCATTGCATTAGATTGTTCTCTAAAAACAAATTCAAGTACCTAATCTACAATTCATGTGAATGGATTTGGAACCCATGCAGCTATGAAAGTTTTCTATGACTAGGGATAGATTCGTAAAGAGAATGCCCGAAATAAGGATTACCCCCTATTTTGGCCTCTATTAGTGTTTACCACATCCAATATAGAGTGTTCAAATTTATTTAACCTCATCTTCATTCAAAACAAGACAAATTGGACGAAATAAAAAAAATCGAGGGACTATTTAAATGCCATCACAAGGGTCAATTATTTATGACCACCCCATCAATTTTTTTAATTTATTTTTTTAGTGGACCCTCTCTCAAAGATTATTGAATTATATAAAGTCCAAACTTAGTTTTGAGGCTATTCAAACATTGTACTTTCGGCTAGGTGGTGAGAGACTTAAAATGATATACCGATTTATATTATTATTCAGTTTACCACTAGAATGGGGGGCCAGACGGGGTGGGGGACTTGAGAGAATAATTAAGATTGAATTTTACAATACGATGGATATAATAAATCAGAGGGAAGCTTTAAAAGATGCTCTAAGAGTAAGCTCCACCACAACAAGAGAGTGATCTATCTGCATAATAGAGGTCATCATCCTTAAAGTCTCGCTATTAGGGGGGGCGAGAACGTTCAGTTTCAGCATAATAGGGCATCAAATATGTAACTGGGAATGATGAAATCTTTAGAAAGCAGATTAACTGGGACCCAAACTAGTTTTCCATCAATTTTTGGTGGTAAACTGGAGTTTCATCTTCAGCATAATAGGGCATCAAATATGTAACTGGGAATGATGAAATCTTTAGAAAGCAGATTAACTGGGACCCAAACTAGTTTTCCATCAATATTTGGTGGTAAACTGGAGTTTCATCCTGCTCTTTCTTATTTGTACAACTACTATAATTTCTCTCGAACCTTGTGCATTAAATTTCATTACTTTATGGATACCCACTGAAAGAGGGGAGAATGGATGAAAGCAAGCCCCAAGAGAGGTTGACTTTACAAATAAACTCTCATATATATATATATATATAAAGAGAGAGAGAATGAAATGCAATTTTTTTTATAATTGGCGAAGAGGACAATAAAACTGATAAAATGTGCACAAGATCCAGTGCTTGGAGAACTCGTTGAACATCCAAAATAATGTGTTGTAATAATTGGTTGCTTGTTGCATTTTAAATAGTCTCTCACTTTGTAGAGTATAATTATTCATGTTTATGGGTGGGGATTGGGAAATAATTAACACACTCTATTATTAGATGTGAATAATATTTGTAGAGGCCCAAATAGGGGGTATGAGTTGGGGATTGGGAAATAATTAACACACTCTATTATTAGATGTGAAAAATATTTGTAGAGGCCCAAATAGGGGGGGCATGGGTAGAGTTGTTCTAAGTGGGAATGAAGGAAAGAAATATACCATGTCATCATAATTTATAGTTTATGCTTGTGTATTTTGAAATAAACATTCAATCCCCATCATATAGAGATGACGAATGAAGTAAGTTTTAAGAGTAGTTGTGAGGGTGGCACCACCCAATCACCTTGGTTTGCTTGGTCTCCTTGCCAATCATCATTCATCATTTCATCATGGCCAAGCCTTCAAGCTGATGGTCCCACATTCCTCCATCATTCATTTCTTCACCTGAAAGCAAACAAACAAAGACAATCACAATTAGCTCACACCCCCCAAGTTTGAACTAGTAGAAACAAAGAATAGAGAAAGACAATTTTTCTTCATTGAGTTCAAAGAAACATCTCCAAATACCCAACATTTACAAGTTACAACAACACGAGAAAGGATATATAATAGGCTCTATTTTGGCATCTATGTAAAGAGCATCTGCAAGCTGCAAGCAGTCCTCAATATGTGACCTTGTAAACTTGTTTTTCACATCCAAGTTTAGTTATTTTACTCTTTTTTGCAACCCCACCCATAAAACTGAAACTGGGAGAGTGCAAATAGGTGAGAGACTACTAATAGCAAACCACCTGGACCAAGTATCATGATGGGTCAGTCAGAAATACTGAGCCGTAGTCAGATCCAATTTACTACACTCTTTTTTCTGCAGGTGCAGAGCGTTTCTGTGCCTTTAACCAGACACCGCAAGTTATGGAATTATGCTAAGCTAAAACCATTTGGAGGAAAACATACGGAGCACTCCTGGAGATGCTCTAATCATGGCTTTTCATGAGACGTATAATTCTGAAATGCAATTCCACTTGGTTCTACAAAGTGGTGGGATTCAATTTGTCAATCTCTTCAATTAGAGTGAAAGGTTGTTGAGAAGCCAGCAAAGTCAGTCCCCCAAAGATGATGGGACTACAAAGCTTTGTTTGGAGGTTTTACCAAACTCATTCAAGACACCAACTTCTTTAGGAGCATGTGGAAGAATATGGCAGATTGCAATCGAGATATATTTGCCTCGGTTTTGCATAAAAATGATTCATAACATGTAGACCTAATAAGTTTTTGAAAACACATAGAAATTAATTGAGGTTGGATGTGACCCCAAAAAAAAAAAGCTTCCAAGGTTGTAAAATCCATTTGCAACCAACCTGATTTTAACCCAAAAAAAACATGAATTTGACAACAATTGATTGGTTTGAAGGCGGCGTAGTGAATGTAGTATATCTTTGCTACAAGCTATTACAAGTAGGTAGTCCTTTTTCTCCAAAATTTCTATTTTTTCCTTTTTGAGTTTTGAACCCACAAAAGCTCTTGCAAGATGGCAATGAGTTAGATCATTCACTCATAGATTTGTAATGATTCACATATTACAACAACAACAACGAAGGTTCCGACAAGTTCATGTTTGTTGTTGGACTGATCTTATTACTTCACAAAGATCTTACAAAGGACCCCACATGAAAGCAATTGGTACGAAACTTGTACCATGTCATTTTGAACAAGCCATAGAACAAAGTGGTGACTCAAACTTTAAAAATTTGTATTTTTTGGAAGACTTGTTGAATGTTGTTCCACAAAGTTTTTGAGTTCCTTACTAGTTTTTTCTTGTCTCATTCTAGATATGTGAGGAACTTTAAGCTTTTTTTCCCCACAAGGTACATTCAATGATTGATGATGATCGAGGTCAAGATGTATTGTGAAAAAAGACCAAATTCCCTTCCCAACAAATAATTTCTCCTTGTTTGATTTCAAACTTGAAAAAGTGGAGTGGAGAAAAAGACAAATTGTGTGCCTTCACATCAAATGAACAAAGTTCGTTGCTAGTTTGACATGGAATATGCTTTTTGCATTATTGTTTCTTCAAAGTAAAACTACAACAAACAAACAAGACAAACATCATATTTTGGTGGTGAAGTTGAAATTTGTGGCTCATTTTCAAATTTGGGAAATATCTGACTTTAAGACTATATACCCACCAACCAACCAACTTCAACCAACTTGATCCAATTCACATTTTGTCAATAAGTTTTTTTTCTTTCCTTCATGCCCAAAATACCCAAATGGAATTGGGAATGAAAGCATAGTGAGCACTTTGATTTCGGTAGCCCTAAACTTCAAGTTATTAAAGGAAAAATCTAATTATCCATCATAATGTAAATTATGTATAATCTATGGGATTGTGAGGTTTATGATGAAAATTTTATAGCTAAATTTGTATGACCGCAAATGTTTAGTGTTGGGCATCTTCTTGAAAAAGGGTTGATGATGCTTGTAATACAACTTCTTTCATATACTATATGTGCCACAATGATTAGAGGTAGTTGGCATTGCCTGAGTGTTGGATATATCACATTTTTGTGAGACGTGTATGCAAGGCAATTTTTTTTTCATAAAATCAAGAAACTATTTTATCTACCCTTAGTCATAATTAGAAACATGCAAAATGACTCATTCTTTGAACAAATGTACAACAAACATCTTGTGCTTGCTTTAAATATGTGGGTTGTTAATTGTTACATGTCTAGGATTGCCATTTCCAATCTATAATTTTCAATATAAAATATGAAAAGTGCCAACAACTTGAATGACTTTGCAATTGTTGATGAAAATAAGTTGACACCAAATACATGGTCTTGCATGCCCCCATTCAACACTTGATTGACATTTGAAACATGCCTCCAATTGCACCTCCAATGACCCCTTTCACTTCATTCTACACCATAATCTTTTGCTATGAGGTGAATGAAACCCCGTACAAGAAAACATCAACTCTCGCATAGACAACACATCAACTAGTGTAAAAGCCTTCCAAAACCTAGTTACAACATGTAAACACATCAAAACAAAACAAAATTTTTAACTAATCTTCTTACCCAAGATACATAACATTTGGATTTTAAAAAGATGAGCTACAAAGATATTACTCTAAATGTTTCAAAGACTATCAAAGTTCACCTTCTACATGGGATGAAAAACCCAAAGAAATGAAACAAAAAGGATGGAAAATTGGTTTGGGATGGGTCACAATACTTCAATTTTGTGCCATGCTTCCTATTCACCTTAGCTTGTTTGGTGCACCATTAAAAAGACATTCAAATCACATGTGCACGAAGTATGGCATTCTTTCAATGAAGAAGATGGAATCCATAGAAAGCATATCTCTTGTTCCACTTGGTTTTTAAACCTTGTCTATACACAAACAAGGGTTATTGAAAAAACAAATGCAAATATATGGGGTCTATGCAATAGGCTTGTGCCTAGGGATGAAAAATAGCAAATATGGCCAATCATGTTGTTAGAATTGAATTTTGAATTGTTTTGAAGAGTTATCTTTATAAATTGACACTTAAATATTATAATAGAATCATAGGCTTGTCCCTAGTTGTAAATGAAACATTTATGGTCGATGAGATTGTTTGTTTCAAAAAGTCTAAGAACCATTGACAAATTGTTGAAATGAATAATTATTATTTGTGATCAACTGGTTGAAGATGTTATTATCCATGGAATAGATGTCAACTTTAAGGTGATAATAAATTTCAAAATTATTATCATTACATCTAGAAAATATAGCTTCATTTCAAATCATAATTATATTGAAAAAGTAATGAAAAGTTGGATCACATTAGATTATTTGGATAGGAATGAGATTTGCAATCATAGAGATAAAAAAACCTTTTATATTGGAAAGGTCCATGTTAAGCATGCCATGTAAAATGTTTCATTTCCTTTTCTTTAAAAATTTAAGAACCAACACATCTCTAACTCATAAAAGGAAATATTAAAGTGTTATTTTGTCATACAACAACAATTTTTCATTTTTAGATGGAAACTCCATTGTTTTCATTTCATTCTTATATAATTATAGTTTAATTGTGCTTTTAATCTTATGTCAAGGAACACAAATTATTATGTATAAAATAAATGATGTGCAATTATGTTCTAAACTAAGAAAAATAAATATGAACATGGCATGCACATTATGTATTTTACATTTTTATTAGCATATGAATTTGCTCTTGAAAAAAACACGATTTTGAGGAAATTCAATCTCTCTTGTCTTGGGCATAGCCCATTCCTTCCATGGTCTTACCATACCTCATTTAATCTGATTTTTTGTGCATACTCTCCCCTTCTCTTGTCATTTGTTTTTTGTAGCAAGATTAATTGTTTAATGAACCTTCTTTTCTCAAAAAAAAACCTTCAATTCCAATTTTAGTTTAGTTTTTCAAAAATATTTAAAAACAAGTAATTTGAAGGTGATTCTAGATCCAATTCCATTTTAATGAGTTCATAATTAATGGTTATGTTTCACTAGGTTCCAATACTTGGGATTTAGGCAATAGAAATGTTTTGAAAATGGATCATTGTTTAGGTTCTCTTTCATCATTCATTAAAATCTCATTTTCTTGAGTTAAAGTGTATGAACAAGAATTGCAATAGTAAACCAAAAACCACACATTAGCCAATAGCTCTTATGTTCTATTGATGTTCCAATTGTGGCTAGAGGTATTAGCAATTTTCATTCATTTTTGGAATCAATTGGAACACGATTAGTTAGGAATCAATTAGCCAAAAACAATGATTTGAAGTTTGAATTCAATAGTACTATCTTTATTTTGTGAACAACATGGTTGGGCATGTTTTTTTCCAAGGTCCCCTTTCCACTAATTGTGCTTCAATAGTTAGATTCCCATCTCTTCCATTCCCAAGACACATATAGTATAAAAGTTTAACATGCAACCTTTGTGAGTTTAACATGGATCCCAATGTTACATATTATAGTCAATAAAAGTATTGAAATTTTTAATTACCAAAAAACATAAATACACACTAGGAGCTTTTTGCACTATATTATTCATGAACATTTTTAGGAGCCTTCAATATGACTTCATCATAACCTTCTAAGTATGAATTTTGAGACTTGCACACGGTTTGATAAATGTGAGAGCCCAAGGATTTGCAAGTACCAACAAATTGAATACAACAAAAGCTTCCACCAAAATGCTAAAGTCTCAAAAGTGTATTTGTCCAAGGTCATTGTCAAATGCAAGTGTTATTGATATTATGACAACATTGTGTGTATGATATCAAATTTCCAACCTAGGGGCAAACCTTTAGGGAATGGGTTCCAAGATTCATTTCCTTAGGTTCCCCTTTAATAAAATGATTGAAAACATCTTGATATATGGTTTAGTTCCAAAACAAACATTTTGAATCAAATTCAAGTGCTAACAATTTTGCATAAAGGTTGTAAGGGGAGAAACTTAACAAAGGACATGTGACAGTCTTGTGAGTTACCAATGTTGATGAAATTGTGCATGATGCATAAAAAATTCATCACTATCATATTGAATGTTTTAAAGACTTCGCTTATTGAAAGTTCACAAAAAAAATTTGTTTGTATATATTTATTTGTACTTGACCTTTATGATATAAAAAATGGAAAAAGGATGAAAACAAGTAAAAGTAGCAAGGACGATGAAAAGATGGGACACCTTAAGCATGTGGTATATATTTGTGTCATCAATTTCACATATATGTATTATGTGTTAGTTTTTCCTAGTTTAATAATTTCACTTTTAAAGTTTAATTTCATCCATAGTGTCAAAATTCAGCTTTGTAATCCATTCCTCATATAACCAATTGTATTTGTGTGGTCAATGTCATCCATGAACTAATGTCATTTATTCATATGATCAATTGCATGCATCATAACTCTTATCCATGAACATACTTTGTTGTGCATGGCACAAAATTATTTGTGTCGAAAATCTCATCCAAAATTTAATTCTATTAATGTAATCGTCTACAAACATTGCATTTTTAAACAATATTTTCATCCATTTGGCATACTTGATTGTCCACACCATCAACTTTAGTTCATTCAATAGCTTTTTCCCCTTCTCCTTCCTCCTTTTCATTTCCTTCTCCTCTAGGTGTATTCATGATATAAAGAATTTGCAATACTTGTTGAGGTAATATTAATATATGTTTAACATTGGTTATAATATTTTAAAATTTTTTTTGGGTACGTTACACTTATTAGATTCATTTAAATTTTATGAAAATGCTATAATGATACATTAAAAATAAAATTGTATAAACAAACCACATTTAAAATTAACTTAATTTGTTGAATTCAAAAACATGTAAAATAAGCCATAGTTACATTTGATGTGGACCATTTTAATGTGAGCATGCCTCCTCACCTTTGTTCCCTTCTTGTTTTCTCTCCCTTCCCAAAATGATTTCTTCCCTCATTCCAAAATGGCCTTTAGGAGCCCCTTTGTATGGCTAATGTTTTCTCATATGTGTTAAGTTATTTTCTTTGAATAAATATATTTTCCTTTGGAACTACAATATACTATATAATTCATTTTGATATTTAGAGTATTATTTTTATCAAAAATTGAATTTTTAAAATAAATCTTGAGGGCATTTACAAAAAAAAAATAATGAAAGGAATTCAAGGTAAGTTGTGTATTGTTGACCACATAAAGCATGTAAAGCTTTCAAAAAACATATGATAATTGAAGATTCAACCATAATATAAGTGCAATAATACACACTCATTGAAGAATAAGAGTTTGACAAGGAAGGAGGTAGGTCTACAAGACAAGGAGGTGCAATAGATTTGTAGGTTTATGATGTCAAGAGGTAGGAATGTAGGCCCTAATTAGACAAACATGGTATTTGAATTATATATCCTTAGATCCATAAATAATTTGAAAATTTTTCTTCCATTTTTCAAATGTCTTCTTGCATCCAACATTGCAACTAATAATGATATTTATGGAATTTTAATTTGAAATGTATGTGCCTTTTAATTTCAAATGGCTAGAAATTAAAAAATAAAATTTTTATATGATGGGTTTCAAAAGAATTTAAGCATTGGCTTATGTGGATAATGATAATGAACTCATTAAGATAATATTTGACATGCTGAATTTCTTTCTCTGTTTTCAACTATTGCAACAAAATTGACATATTTTTCTTCATTATCAATGTTGGAATATGTATGTGTGTGTGTGTGTTTTAATAATGATAAAAATACTGAAATATCATTCAAAAATGAAATTAAATAAATGAAATATCATTGGAAAAAAAAATTCACATTTTCAGTTTTAAAGCTTTCAACCCCATAAAATATTGATATATTAAGATAAGTGTTGTCTAATTTTGTTTGTTTGGATGTCACCATGCTATAATAATTGGGGCCCTTGCTTTGCTTTTGGTACAGCTGAAAAGCCCTCAATAAGGCAATGTGCACATTTGTCATTTTGCAATTTTCAAATAAATAGAACAAAAGTTATTGAATTTAGAGTGACTTTTGTCTCTATGAAAATTCATTCAAAACTTAATCTAAAAAGCTTCCACAAGTTTGACATTAGTTTACCTTTATTTGAATTATCAACCATAATCATTAAAAAGGTTATGGTTGTCACCTTGAAATCAAACAAAGGCAATTTGAAGTTTTCAAATAAGAATATTGTTATTTGGTGAAAGCAATGTTCTTCAAACTTTTTATAATTCATAAAGATCATTGTTTTTTTGCTCACTAATCCAATACAAACACACAAAAGTCACTCATCAAATTACGAATCTCTTGAATCTAGCAACAAATCCCATTTCATATAGAACATATCATATAAGGTGAATTGCTTATAGGCTAGTTCCCATGGCTAATATACATATACATGGTCAATATTTGATGTTTATTCAACTATTTTGTTATAAAGCTTTGTCAATAAGGTATAACTAGTAACACAAGATGTTAAACCCTTTTGGCACTCAACTTGCAAAACAACGAAAGTGCACAAGGAAACTAATTTCTTCAGGTGACTAATGTAACAAAGTACGAAGTCAAGCAAACCTGGCCAACACACCATCCATTGGATGCCCTTTATGACTCAATTGTGGATGAACCTCATTTGGTTTGGCCTCGGTAACTCATTCTATAAAAAGTAGGTCTTGTATATAAGTATGTAAGAAAACCGGTGATTTTTAGATAAGTAGATGGTTTATACTTTATACATAAGTAAATGTATGGTCACACTTGGTGTTAAGGGTTCACAACTAATATCGACAAAGTGTCATGAGTCATAATTTTTAACATTGTAAATCAACATTGACCTCCTAACATTATTTCAACATGTTCACACATAATATTGACTAATAATTAATATTGAGTTATATTTTTAGAGTTTGCAATCTAATCCACATCTACAAAAGTGATTTTTCCCCCCTTTTTATGAAAAATAGAGGGCAAAAAAAAGATTAAAACAAGAATGAATGCTAAACCTCGAATTATTTTGTCATTTTTGGAGACTTTCATTATCTGGATGTTTGGTGTGGAAATTAAAAAAATAAAAACAAAATAAATAGTAGTTAACAATGGGTATTAACACCATCTTAACATTGATACCATATGTCAAATAAGATTTAAAAATGTTAGTTAGCATTTTAAGTGTGGACTAATAAATAATTAATTTAATTTTTTATGCTACTCTAACATTGGAGATAACACTAGGTGTGACCATACCTTAAGGGTTATTTTTACTACCTACCTACTAACAACCTGCAAGTGGGTTATTAGTAGGTAGGTAGTAACAAAAAAAGCCCTTAAGCTAACCACCATGGTTAGCTAGGAAACTGAAACTGAACAAAGAAATTGTTTCCTGGCTGCTTACCATCCATCCTCCATCATGGTGCATTGGTGGGTGCAGATTCACACTGGCCCAAATAAACCACATAAAGGATATAAAACATGGGCATAATTATTCCCAACCCAACAACAAAAAAGGGTTCACCCACAAAGAGACTTCTAGGGGGTGATTTTAACCAACCTCCAAGGGTGTAGTTGGAGTCTTCCCTTCCCAAAGAGCTTTCTAGGGGGTGATTTTAACCAACCTCCAAGGGTGTAGTTGGAGTCTTCCCTTCCCAAAGAGACTTCTAGGGGATGATTTTAGCCAACCTCGAAGTTGTAGTTGGAGTCTTCCCTTGCACTACACAACAAAGTTCTCATAACCAAACCCACATCTCCTTCTCCACACATTCCCTTATTAGGTAGGTCATTTGGATACAAGCAAGCAAGCAAGCAACCTTTGTGCATGCAACACTTGCCCTTTCTTAGTAAATTTTGACAACTTTTCATTATTCCCATAAAATAAGGAGGAAGAGATGCATGACTTGGACCATTGACACCGAGCTTTCACTTTAATCATAAGGCTTGGTTTACATTTTTAATGTATTGTTCATTATATAATAGCCAATGGGTCCTCTCACTCATTCAATCTCCCAGTATAGTGATGAATAAGTAGAGACCGTTGACAGCCCCAAATTATAAGACCTTCAAGCCTGGCACCATAATAATCTGATAATGGGTGAGAACCTTATGTTTGTGGAGTAGGAGCTCTTTGGAATGAATGAAGTTCACTTTCACTATTCATAGAAATTAGCTTGTTGGATTCCATACAAAAGGTATATTTTTGGGCTTCCTTCATACCCATGACCCAAGGAAATTAATAAACCTGATCGTTCTCTCATTCATTCCTCTCATGTCAAGATTCAAGATTAACTACAAGTCATTCAGAGATGGTGGTGCGCAGCAACAACTGAAGACCATAATAAGAAGTTCTCATGATCACCCGATTGTAGATCTCCTTCCTAACAAAAAAGACACCCATGACTACTCGTGTCAAGTTGGAAGAAGAAGTTTGGAAGTCAATCATCAGACTGCAAATGAATGAATGAATGAATGAATGAATGAGTTTGGAGCTGCTGCCAAGAAGTTTGACATGAACATTTACATGATGGTACAGATCTCATTCTTACAGTTGTTCATGTAAAGTTGGAAGTTGGAAGTCAATTTTGTAAAGCACTCAAAGAAATTTCTCATATAACTTCCATTAAGTTAGGGTTATATGAATGAATTTTGAGTTGCTAACTTGTCTTGACAAAAAGGTGATAGATCTTCAGACAAAAAAGGAGTTCTTTTACTTGAAAGATTGACCAAGGAACTTTTCATACACTGGGTGGAATCCTTCTCTCTCTCTCTCTCTCTCTCTCTTTCTCTCTCTTTTTATGTTCTAGAGAATGTATGTGTGCTCTTTGTGAGCAAAGGATCATGGGTAAGTATCAGTGCCATTTTTATTTTTATTTTTTTGTGTGCCAATACTGTAATGTGGCTGAGGTGGTGATGATCTATGAGATGAATAAAGCAAATATGGCTACAAACAAAAAGTTGAAAGAAACAAAAAGAAAAAAGCATCCTTGTATATTATTCGCTACTCAACTTGAACTTAGTACAAAAACCTGCTGATTCTCAAGGGGTTTTTTTTTCTTTTTCCCACCCAGAAATCTGGCAACTAAGAAACCTGAAAAGCACTTTTTTTGTTGCCATTTTCAAAAAGAAATTCGCCACTCAAACAAAATTTCACATAAAAAACAACACCTAGTAAGTAAGATGTGAGAGAATGTTAGCAGCAAGGTGGTTTTTTTTTTTTTTTCCCCCAATTTCTTGGTATTCAAAAATTGGAAAATCTGCTCCAAAAACTAGTGAAATTAGTTGAATTTGAACTTTTTCAAAAAAAAAAAAAAAAAAAAAAAAAGAAAACCAAAATTTTCCTTTTCCAAAACCTTTGCAAATTTTCTTTCAAAAAAGTCACAAGAGTTGTGAAGAAAAAAAAATCACTGGTCAGCACAAAGGAACTGAAATAAGCCCCCCATTTAAGTAAGATACCTGAAAAAAAAACCTTTGATCCTTCACCTACATATTGTGAAAGCTGGAAGTTAGAAAGCACTCACAAACCAGTCCAGTCATGGACCAAGAATGGACAAACCTTTAAGGAATGAAGCACTGATTATATTTTGAGCTGCTCTAAGTTGTGATGATAATAGAAGACAGAGAGAGACACAGAGAGAGGGAGAGAGAGAGAGATGTGTGATGATCATTCTGTTAGTTTTTTGCTTCCCATTTGGTGTAAGAGTAGTTGGTACCTATTTCTTTGCTGCTTCTTGTTCTATATTTTTTTGTTGTTACACACTTATTTTATACTCTCTTCAACAATGGGTCATGGAGATTGCTTGCTGCCAATTCTGGTTCCAGTGAAATCTTTTGGATGTAGTCTTTATCCCATAGCAATACTACCGTGATGGCAAGTTTCAACATTTGAGTAAGTGTGGTGGAATCATATTCCTTTTGTTTTGAACATTCCAATTTCCATGTCAAAAATAAATAAATAAATAAATAAATAAATATATTTCAGGATAGTCTAAAATATTATCTTATTTTCTTTCTCCCCTAAAAATAAAATAAAATATGTAAAATCATAGAGCAAAAAAAATGAAAAAAATTATTGAAGATTTTCTAGAGTGTGAATCTAGTGACATATTTACTAGTTAGAATTTGTTATCTTAGTTAACCTTTGAATTAGTGAACTAATAGTTAAAAAATTGTGTAATAATACCCATTTACAAACACGGGTCTAGTAGCACTTTCTTTGTACACTTAGTTTTTTGATTACAAAGTTTTGTTAGTTAGCCTGGATTTTTGTTTTGTTTTGGTGGGTTGTATTTTACAAAGTACCTATGCACTTATTTTGGATCAAAATATGAATCATAAAGCACAAACCAAATTTTGGTTAGTGTAGTTGGAGGGTGTCAAAGTGCAATGAAATTTAATTTTCTTACACCAAAAGGTGTCTTTATATGTCAAGTGATTTCATTGGATTTTGAATGAATTCCTTAATTATATAGCGAGGTGTTCCTATATGTCAAGTGATTTCATTGGATTTTGAGTGAATTCATTGGTCTAGTGAACTGGTACTAATGAATTGCATTCACATTTTTATAGTACCTATGAAAAGGCAAGCATTTCAATTTTATTTTTTCTCGAAACACACTCACCTTTTTTTTTTTTTTTTGGACAATACCCAATGATATGATATCACGGGGAATTTCTTATTTAAAAAAAAAATCTACCTGGTGGTTTAAGCAAGTGAAAAAAAGGGAAGAGAAAAAGCCCTTGGTCCTTATTATTCTGGTTAATAGGCCACGGCCTCGGGCTTTACCTTACACTAGTAGTACACCACTTTTTTCACTTGCTCACTCCAGGTTTGGTGAATTGTATTGTGTTAAGTCTTTGACCATAGCTTTACTCAGTTAAGTGTTGCAGAAAGAATTTGGTTGTACTTTGTGTTGCCAATTCTGCAAGCTTTCTCTCTCTCTTTCTCTCTCTCTCTCTCTCTCTCTCTGTGTCTCTGTGTGTGTGTGTGTGTCTGGTTGATTTCTTCTCCAGAGATTTGGGTTTTGGGTACTGATGAATTCATTCCTTGTGATGAGAATCTTGGCTGTGCATGCTCTCTGTGGATCTGCTGCACACATGTGGTGGAGTTAGTTTCTGTCCAAGATCAGAATGCAGCACAGCAGCAGACCCAAGTTGTTTGTTGTTTGTTGTTTATTGTTGTTGTTGTTTTGTTCTCCCATTCTTTTCTAGTGCAAATTTGACTCTAATTTTGTGAAGAAAGAAAGAAAGAAAGACAGACAGACAGACAGATAGTAGTAGTAGTAGTAGTAGTAGTCTAGTGTGTTTTCTGGAACAAACAATGGTCGTTGCAAAGATGGCGTCAGAGACTGCAGCTTACAGACTGACGAGATCCAAGTCCAATCTCATTTGCAATTTCGATACCACCTCCTCCTGCCATGATTCTTCTTCCTTGTTACTAGGATCTGAGAAGTCCATGAACAGCAGCTTGATGGCAAGCACATGCAATAGCTACTACAACAGGAGTCACACTTTCAGCAACAGCAGCAGCAGCAGCAGCAGCTCCAACAAGAATAATTTCAGTTCTTTCAGCAGTAGCAAATACTACACGCTCCTCATCACCAGTTTCCTTTGCTTCCTTCTCTTGTCGTTTCTGTTGATCGCCTACTGTAGTTTCGAACCACCCATGATTCAAGGTCCATTCAAGCTGGACTCCTCATCACTTGCAGCTTCATGGCAGCAGCACCAGCAGCAGCTCCTCGGGAGGAATCCTCATCTGCTGATCACTTTTCCTCATACTCCTTTGAACAGGGTGTTGGAGAGTGATGCTACCGGTAGTAGTAACAGTAGCAGGAGCAGGAGCAGGAGCAGCAGCAGCAGCAGTAGTCGGGAGGTGTTGAGGAAGGAGGGCTTCTTTGCTGCAGTTGCGGAAGAACATGAACGAGAGGAGCATGGAGCTGCGTTGCAAGGGATGGGTCAGCTTTTCAGGCGCGGGAGATGGGCCATGAGTGAGCTGGTAGTTGCACACTTGGCGGAGAGTACCAGTGTGGAGGATTTGCGACTCTTCTTGCGGAGTTTGCATTGGAGTGGAGTACCAGCCAGAGCCGATGTGGTGCTCTTGTTTCCTTGGAGACCACTTCCTCCCGGGATGGCGGCCATGATCGACCAGGAAGATGAGAGCTTCCGTGAGCTCCTGCTTCGAGAGAATTCCTCGTCTTCGTCCATCGGCGACGGCTTCAATGCTGCTGCGTATTGGAGGTCGGTTGATGCATTCTCTGGGAGCAAAAGCAGAGCTAGTGCGGAACCTGTATGGGGTTCCAGAAGCTCCTCCTCCTCCTCCTCAGCAGGAACAGATTCAACTGCTGCTCCTCATCGGACTCCGGCCTCATGGAGAGGATGGGGTTCAGTGGTTGGGTTCGATCTGCAGGAGCTCGACCCAGCAAACGCGTTGCGAGGATTTCTAGAGAATCCGCCGTCCGAGTTGAGGAGATGGGTGTGCTACCAGATTCTACTAGGCATGGTACGACACAAGTTCCGCAATGTGCTCCTGACTGAAGCGCAGGGTGTGTTTGTGCTGCAGCAGCAGCAGCAGCAGGGAGGAGGAGGAGATCCTCTGGGCCCTGCCAGGAGGAAAGCTGGCAGCTTGTTCCTCTTCGCTCTTGACTCCCGCAAGTGGAGTGATCCGTCTCCCCTGCATCAGCTGCAAACACAAAAGGTGATCTCCACGGAGGAAGAAGAATCTCTACAACTTCATCAAAACACGAGTTCGACTCTTCCTCGACCTGTGGGGTTGATCGAAGAGATCTACGGGACAGAGGTATGGAATGGGTTGGAGAAGGAGGAGAAAGAGAGAAAGGTGCTGAGCACCGGTTTTCTGATGGGGGGGATCAGACCCATGCGCAGCCTTGCAAATGCCATGGCCACAGAGGTGGTGAAAGTTGCTTTGAGGAGAAAAACTCGGCAACCCTTCCATGATGAAGCTCTCTTGAACTACCTCATCTTCAAAAGCTCTGTCTTGCGCCAGAAGGTGAAATCCCACTTGCATCTTATGGACATCAAGGAAATGCCCTTCCGTTTTCTTCTGCCAGGATCTCATGAATCAGATCACACTCGGCCCCATGCTGGAGCAGCGACCCACATTGAGTTTCATGCAAATGCTTGAGCCAGGATTATGATCATCAGCAAGTATCTCAATTGAACAGCTTTGAAACTAGGTGCTGGGAAGAAGAAGAAAAAAACAGATGCAGTTTCCTCCACCTCTGCCTGCACATAGACATGTATCTGCAAAGAACTACTCAATGATTGTGGGATCAAGATCAGAAGTACAAATGGAGACTGTGACCTTGATCCTTTCGATACCATTTTGACACCAAGATAGTATGCCTGAGCTTAAGGCAATCTTGTCCTAGTTTTGCACACATATTTTTCTCCTCATTTTTTATGTACAGAATTATCATCTCCCATGATGGAATAGATGATGCCTGGCTGCAGAAGCCAAGCAGAAGCAAGAGTTATCATGCCACCCCCAGCCACCTCTTCTCTACAACAATCTCCCATGTATGAGGATGAGTCCTCACAAGGAGGCAGCAGTACATCTCTTCTGCTCCTGTTAGGTACAGCTTTACAGCATCACCAGATTCTAAGGTGCAATTGGAGCAAATTTGCTCATCCAAATCATCTTCATGTGCAAGAAGCCTGATGCAGAGCTCCTGAGTTTTTTTCTTCGGAGCACAGGTTAACGATTCACTCCCAGCAGAGCTGGAAATTTATTGTGGGTTTTTCCATTGCAAAGTGGCAATCCAGCACGACTTGCTGCTCTCTCCTTCCTATACATAATTGATGGTTGCCACAGACAGTCAATGTAACTAAGAGCAGCAGCTTCTCAACAGGATGATAGAGCTTCCCATAAAGAGATCTTGAGGATTGTTGAAGCTGTTGGTGTTCCTAAAAAGACTTCCCATCCTGGGTTATTCTCCATTACAGGACTGTCAAGAGAAGGTGAATGCATCAGGGGTTAAGCTGGCTTAATTAATGGAGTTTTCTCTCTGTTGAAAGGGGGCTTAACAGGCGCACAAGTTATACTAATTAGCAGTGATACAATAAGACTTCTAAGTAATGAGCGTGATTGACAGGATTGCACATGCAGCTCAGAAATCGTTTATATCTTGATACCAAATAAAAGGGTTCCAAGATGATAAATAGTTGATCCCATCCTTTACTAGGATTTATAGGGAGCTGATTCAAGTGTACAGTTACTGTGACGCTGCTGCTGCTGTTTTAGACTCTTCATCAATCTCATGCAAATTCTTTCTAGTACTACTATGCTGTGTGTCTGTGTTTACTCCGTTTTTTTGTTCACAACAATTTGTCCACAGCAAGAACTTGTCGGTCTTTATAGTTGATGTTGTGCCTCCCAAGTGCCAGGGGAAACTCAAATTTTTTGAAGGTGTCGTCCACAAGCTGTTGTTGCCTCCAGAAACTTCTCCAAAAGCTTGCAGTGATTATATATTATCCCTGGTGGTTTCTAAAAGAGACCCTCTAACAAAACCAGTAGATATATATACACCAACAATCGATTTTTTTTTTTTCCTCATCAGATTTTGCTTTGTGTATATCAAGGACACGTTATGGAGCATCAGGTTCCAGCTATGTTTCATAACCTCAATGCAAATCCACCAAGTGCAGAAGGAGGATGTTACAGATGGTGAACTCTATTGTTGAATTCAAGACTTTGTGCTCAGAGGACTTAACCCATTTGCTCACAAGACTTGGCCAGTTGAACCCTCCATGCCCACACAGACACTCACCATACCATCTTTGGCTTATAGTTCAGATACAATTATGCTGATTATAGGTGTAAGGTTCTTCTCACTCTTAAGGACTAGGCATAAGAACTTGAACCTTCACTGCCTACACCTTGTGATCAACATATGTTTGAAGTTCATGATAACATTCACCTCATGCTCTACAAGGAGTGAAGTTTGTGGGTGAGAAGCATTCTCGAAATGCGGGGGCCTAGGACAATGTGATAACCATCATGTGAATGGATGACAAGGTGGGTAGTAAAACAGCAAGTGAGCCAACCCACCATGGAAACTGGAACCCCAACACAAAACTGTTTCCTGACCACTTATCATCCATCCACCATCCATCCACTCACTCAAAAAGCAGCAAGGAGACATCCATCCATCCATCCACTCAACAAGCAGCAAGGAGACCACCATCCATCCAGAATCCATCCACTCACTCAACAAGCAGTAAGGAGACCGCCATCCATCCATCCAGAATCCATTTACTCACTCAACAAGCAGCAAGGAGACCGCCATCCATCCATCCATCCATCCAGCAAGGACCCAACCAATCACTTCATGCTTAGGATGGATGGATGAATGGATGGATGGAGAATGGTGGGCTCCTGGGTGCTGGTTCACTTTGACCCGGCATTTTGAAGCTCCTGCCAAAACTGGGGATGAGAACTGGGAAAACCAACTTTCAAGAAAAGCCCAAGGTTGTGAGCATTAGTGTTGTCTGTCGATTGCACGCCATCGCTACCTAGTAATGAAGTGATTGCAGCTGCAGTTGTGAAGAAATCATGACACTGGTGGCGGTGCTGCTGCGTCCCAAGATCTCCTCTGGACCACCCACACATTCGTGGTTTCTCCCACATTACCGACGCTACTCTTCGTCTGTTCACTTTCAACGTAATGGCGAATTAGGTACCCAGATTCATGCCTTGTTTTTGGTGACGGTTTTGTGAAGACTGTTTAGGACGTCGGAATTTGTGTGTGTGTGTGTGTGTGTGTGGTCTAGGGACTGGGGAAGAAGGAGTAGAGTAGAATTGGATGGTATTCTGGGAGAGATTTTGTCTCAGAATTGGAAGGTATTCGATCTCAGAATGCTGATGCTGCTGAGACTGTGGATGAGCCTCACTTTGGTTTCCAAGGGTTTCTTCCCTGAGGTTTTGTGGGACTGGGTTTTGGGAACGTCTCAGGAAGTAGCTCAAATGCAGAAAGAATTGATTGACCCGAGTGGGCGTGATGTTTTGTTGATGGTCTAAACATTCATGTTGTTTTCAAATTGCCCCTGCAACAATAATCAATCCATCTCCCATTGAATGTTCCCTTGGAAATGGCAGTTGCTCATGGCAGAAGGAGAGAGGGTTTTACAAAAAGGTTGAAGGGAGGAAGTGCCAGCATGACCAATATGTTGGTGCCAGTCCTTCAGTCCCACTCCCAGAGGGTGCTGCAGCTCAATGCGCTGCCGGACCATCTTGTAGTGCTTGTGCATGGTATTCTGGGCAGGTATGACCCCTCTCTTTGCTGACAAACTGCCACTAGGCTATATCATGCTTTTGCACATCCTCAAGACCTAGAGGTCACATGAAGGCTCACAAGATTCTACTGCTGTTGCTGCATGTGGATTGTTAGAATCATCAAAAAGTAGGTGTTGTACTGTAAGGTTTACAGTAGCTTTGAGTGATTCCATTTGTTTAACCCTATTGCGGGAATCATGTAATGGCAGATCTGTTGCTAACTCTATCAAAGTATCTATCATATGGCAGCTCAAGTGACTGGACGTATGTGGAAAGTGAGCTCAAGCGTCGCCTTGGCAACAAATTTCAAATACATGGTAGTGTTTTGGTTTTAAACACTTATTTTCTGAGTTGCATTGATCATTGAAGATCAGGGAATCTTGCTATTTGAAACCATTGTATTGTTCATGATGTCTCTGGCTCCTTCTTATGCTGCAGCAATTGTGCAGCAAAGCTTGATGTCTTGCTTTTTGGTCAGCGAACTTTCTTACTCCAGTCGATGTTGGGACTGTCTTGTGGCAGCAAGTTCTGTGAATTCCTTTCTCCAAACATTTGCTGGCATTGACTTTTGTGGCAAACGCCTCGCTGATGAGGTAAAGCTCTCCTTGTTTTTATCATGCTGCATCATCCATAGCTGCTTGCTGGTTTTCATCTGAAGTTTGTTATTCAATCTTCCAAGCAAAATATGTTATCATCCCTTTTTATTATGCAGGTTCAGCAAATTGTAGATGGGACTCCAAGCTTGACACGGATATCATTTGTAGCCCACTCACTCGGGGGCCTCTTTGCAAGGTATGCAATTGCAGCACTGTATACACCTCAAGTTGATCTGATTGAAGACATCGTCCTGCTTGGAGAACCACAGAGTCAAAGCCAGGAGCATCCTGGGTTGCAGTGTCACCAGGAAGCCAAGGTGGCGGCCCTGGTTCCTGTCAACTTTGTAACACTTGCTAGCCCTCATTTGGGTGTGAGAGGGAAGAATCAGGTACATCATTCTATGAGGAGTTCTTGAATTTCAATTCTGGTGGTATTTGTTGAGCCAGTTGTAGCATTTTTGCCTCAATGCACCTACTAAGCAAGTTTTGCTAATGACTGTGCTACTGCTCCCGCAGCTACCATTCCTCCTGGGGTTGCCACTTTTGGAAGAGATTGCAGTACCAATAGCACCCTTTGTGGTGGGGCAGACTGGAAAGCAGCTGTTTCTGACAGATGGAAAACCCAATGATCAGCCTCTTCTCTTGCAGATGGCCTCAGACTGCCCAGAAGGTCCCTTTATGTATGTACGTTCTAGGGCCTCATTCCTGATGTCTTGATACTGAGGATTCTCTTGGTGGTGAAAATTCCTAACCTAGACATCTGGTGTCACAGTCTGCTTGGCATTGAACCAAATATGTGTGGAACTCTGATATGACAGATCTGCACTTCGTTCTTTCAAGTCAAGAGTGGTGTATGCAAATGTCAACTATGATTGTATCCTCATTTGTTCACAAAGCTGAAGTTGGATGCTGTGGATGAGACACAGAGCAAGTCAAAAGCATAAATTATTTTTCATGGCATCTCCAGTTGTGTCTTTTATGTCTATTTCTGTGCTATCATACTTTTGAATTTTGGTAAGCAAGAACCTTAGTTGACTGGCTACAGATATGGTGGGATGGCGCACATCTTCAATTCGGAGAGAGTCTGAACTCTCAAAGGTGTTTTTGGCAATGCCTGCTTTTTGTTCATTCTCCAATTTGATGTTGGACTTTCTTCTGTCCTCCCTCTGGGTCCTTGATTCTGAGATGAATTGCAAGTGCTTGTTCTCATGTTGACAATGGACATACAATGTTAACAGCCACCACAGAACTCGTTGCATGGTTACAAGCATGTCGTGAATGTGGCATATTGTCCAGCTGTGGAGAGTGAATCACTGAGTTTTGAGCAAGGGACTGCTCGAACAAAGGTGGCAGCTCAAATGGTTCCAAGCAGCATGAAAGCTGCAAGTTATCATGACATGCTTGAAGGTGTGAACTGTTTCCTCCTGACTTCACAGGTTTGGATTTGTAAAATCCATCTGAAATTCAAGTGATGTGTGTGCTTGAGGTGAGAAATTGAGCTTTGAGTGCATGCAGTGGGGATTCCTTTCTTTCCTTCACTCATTCAAAATTCAAACCAGATGGCTGTCATCCCCGATTCCACAACATTTTTGCAGCACACTTTAACCTGTCAACATAGCACTAACTGTTTTCTCCTCATGCTTCTGTGGTTTACAGAGGAAATGGTACAAGGCCTGCAGCAGGTAAGTTGGCAAAAAGTGGATGTGAGCTTCCACTCTGCACTTTGGCCATTCTTGGCACACGGTGCCATACATGTAAGCTCTTTTGAACCCTGGCACTATATTGAATCCCTCTTTGATCTCCTCTCAGATCTATCTACATGATTTGGAGGGTGCGGAGTCTCAGAGGAGTTGATTGATCATGGATTGCAGGTGAAGCACAAGTGGCTGCACTATGAGGGAGCTGGTGTGATTGCCCATGTTGCTGAGACCTTGAAGCAACAGGAGTCATGTGTGCCTTTGGAGGCAAGCTCGTGATGCGACAAACTAAGCGTGGTTTGTGCACACAGTGCCCTGATCTGGGATGTGGGAGCTGACAGGCATGAGGATTCATGAGCTGCATCCCCACCCTGCTTCTTCCTGCAAAATACAGTATCACTTGGGTTTTCTGCAGTCTAGGCAATCTCACTTTGTTGACCCTCCTGTTGTAGTGCTGCATAAAGCTGCAACTGCAAACAGGTTATGGATCCTACAACACATTCTTTGAATAATTCACAAGAAGCCTGCATAAGATTCAAACTATTTGTTTCTTTTGATAGTTTACGTTCCATGTTGTGGAAGTGTTCGGCCTATTGTATACTAGTTTGCACTCATTCAAGGTTGTGGTGAGCCTGTACATGTGATGTCAACATGACTTAAACTGACCAGGGAACAATACTTAATAGGTTTAAGATGTTATTGTATACACAAAACACAAGGTTTGCATTTGTAGGTGTTGGATGGATATATGTTGGATATGGTTGTTTCTGTATGAGATTCTTCTCTTGGGTATTTGAAACGCTGTTTACATCAAAAGCAGGATGTTGAAATGTTTTGTTACATATTCATTCATACTTCTAATTGTTTACCTTCTCATGTCCAATGGAATATTGGACTAAATATAGGAAATCGTCAATCTAAACTCCTAAAGCAGTGGCCATTATTTCCTTCGTTAATCGATGACCATTGTCAAGTAGAATGTATCAAGAAATGGTTTGCAAGACGGAAGATTCTTTCACTCTGTAGACCATCCTCCTTGCCCTTTTTCTTTCCCTTTCACATGGAATGCTTCAAGAAATGTTCCATGTGGAAGATTCCTTCCACTCGGTAGACTGTCCTCCTTGCCCTTTTTCTTTCCAGCTCTTCATTGCTACCAAAATCACTGAGTTGCTAAGGTGATCAATGTATTCACTGAGTTGCTAATGTGACCAATGTAAGCCTGCACATGTGGAGCAGCCACCTGGAAACAACAATGAAGCCACTGCAAAATAGGGGTGCTACAACTCAGGGTGGGAGGGGGAACATATAGACAGACTGGAAAGAAATAAAAAAGGAAAAGATGGAGAAAATAGAAGGCCAGTTCTTTGCTCATGAGAAGAGTTGCCCTCTCAATCCTTCCCCATTTCTCAATGCACATCAATTGGGTACCACCGTCATGCCTGGGCAGCTCAAAATAGTGAGCTATTCTCCTATACACATCTTCTCAAGCTTAATGACAATGTTCTGAATATTCGGGCAGAAATTCATAAGAAACCACCTGATTTTTAGAATACACAAAAGCAATACATCCATCATTGCCTGAAGATCAAACCTTACTAGAAATCATCTGATAGTAATTTAGTACAAAGCACCTTCACAGTAGAGAACAAGAGTGATTATGAACAAATCTCATTTTTTATTGTCATTTCAAAGAAATTGGAGCTCAAGTCCACCTAATATCTGAAAGATTCAGCAACTGAAGCTGATTGAAAAACAGTTTATGGCCATGGAAGAACAATTCTAAAATTTAAAAAAAGGGCAATCTCAGGGAAATGCCCAATTGCTCAAGATTTGACACTTCAGAGTTATATCCTCAAATAACCTGTTGATAAGATGAGATGCGACCTTCACTGGAGATAGACCTTCATAAAAACCAACTATCTCCTAATTCTGTCACAAGTGTGGCCTTCAGTTATCTATCAAGTTCATATGTCAGGGAATATCTATGTAAAAAGGAAATTTGAAAATCAATGGAGAATGGTAGATAGTAGTACAAGATATTTTACAAGAACCAGTGTTAGAAAGTCAAACCTGAAATGGGTTTGGAGCAAAGTTGAAGAATAATCTCTTCAGTATCCCTGGATCAGGCACTATAGGTTTCATCTTTTGTGGCATCCTGTGAGCAATTTCTGTCTTATGATAATTGCTGGTAGAAAGTATGGGAAGACAGGCGTGAAAGATCCAATGAGGGATAAGTATGTAAAATCACAGTACGAGGCCACTTCAGATTCTGAAATCTTGTTGCAGTCAATATCTGTGATGTCAAGAACTTGGAAATATGGCTTCTGGATTATCAATGCTGAAGAGATGTAGCCTTATGCCCTTCTTGTGTTTGGAGCTGCCACAGCATCCTGTGACCTGGATTTGACTGTAAGAACAGGCAGGGTTGCTTCATGTGTGTCAGCACTGGAGTACTTCCATCCCTACCTCCCTTCATGAAGATCCTCTGATATTATGGAAGTTCTTGTTAGAATATCATTCTCAATGCCCATCACACGTGAAAATGGCCCTGATGAGAATGTGGACGATGAGCCTTCAGATCCAAAGGTAGTTAAGGTAGGTCTATGCATTTGTACAGTGGTGGCAAAGGATCTCTTTGAGGCACTGAGAGATGTCGAGGTCTCCACACTTCCTTCTTTCTCCCCTTCACTGCTCATGCCTCTTTCAACTTCACTGCTGGTTCCATATTCGTGCAGTTGGCACACTAGTTTGAGAGAGTGGACCACTTCTCCCATAGTGGGCCGCTGATTCCATTGAGGTGCCACACATGCTGCAGCAATGGTGGCTACCTGGATGAAGTCTTCTAGAGGGTACTTGCTTACTAAGGAAGGATCTGCAAGCTCATGCAGTCTATGTCTCTCATTAAACAGAGGTCGTGCCTACACAAGTCAGTCAAAGGATGGTTATAAGACACAGACAACACTTCATATCTGCTTCATGTTGAAGCTGTATACAATTGTAGATGGCAGAAAATCTTAGTTACAAGCAGTGCGTACTATCCCTTTTCAATCAAAAATTTCTTCTTTCTGGAATTCTGTATTTTGAGCAAGCCACATAGACTTGCACTGGAGTTCAACCAGGCTTGGTTCCCCATTCGTGAACCAGCACCTGCAATATTCTCGGTCAACTGCAATTTTTGCTCAGCAACCACTATCTATACAACTTGATCATATTGGATAGCTATGGTTTCCAACAAACCCCAGGATAAAGGTTTTGAACTTACCCAGGCTGTTATGTTCTCACCCCCAGCTGGTTGGGTGTAATCAACTGGCTTTCTCCCAGAAAGGAGCTCAAGCAACACAACACCATAGCTGTACACATCACTCTTCACCAATAGGTGTCCAGTCATTGCATACTCTGGAGCCACATACCTGGCAGAAAAAGTCACAGCCATACCTCAACCACATGGATCCATGCTGGCTTCTAGTCCATATTGGAATGCTGCTTAGAAGATGGAACATGTAGCTAATTCACTAAACAGCAGGATGCCTGAAGCAAAGAGCTCCCAGTTACAAAACCTCTTGCCTGAAGAGTTATACATGCATCCAATAGCATGTAAGGCATGGAAGAGTGGATGAGGATGTTAAAAAGTACCCAAAAGTTCCCATTACACGAGTTGATACATAGTCTTGTTGACCTTCAGGAGCTAATCTTGCAAGGCCAAAATCTGCCACTTTTGGGTTAAAATTGTCCTCCAGCAAGATATTGGATGCCTTGAAGTCTCTGTGAATGACACAAGGCTGTGAGTCTTCATGCAAGTAAGCTAGTCCACGTGCTGCACCTAGTGCAATCTTCATGCGTGTGTTCCAATCCAGAGGGCCATGTGCTTGGCCCAAAGGCCCTGTCCACCCAACACCAATTTTGCAATCTACTAGTCAAATTCCATCCAAACACAATCCATGCAACCTCATGGAATAGCAGATCAAGAGCAAGCAGCCACAAATCTAGCTACAACCAATCTCAGCAAGAATAATAGATCTCATACCATGCAGCCAAGCCTCCAAGCTTCCATTTGGAACCAACTCATAGCACAAGAGTTGCTGAAGAGGTTCAAGGGAGCAATAATAACCAAGCAATTTGACCAAGTTGCGGTGGTGCAGCCTACTCAACATCTCAACCTCAACCAAGAATTCTTTGTCTCCCTGGTTCCCACCGCTTATCAGCCTTTTGATTGCTACTTCTGTCCCATCCTTCAGGACACCTCGATAAACTTTACCAAAGCCTCCTTCTCCAATGTAGAGCGATGGAGAGAAATCATTGGTTGCTTCTTGCAATTCCTTCAATGAGAACTCTAGAGTATTTGAAGGATGAGGTAGTGACTTCTGGTGTGTTGTGATCATTCTGGTGGTAAGAGATATCTCTGTAGGCATTGGCACTGTAGTCATTGCAACAGGGTGGCCATCATATTATACCTAAACCAGTCTGTATTTGACCACCAACAAAAATACATTCATAATACTTGTAATGAGGTTCAGGGGTTGTCACATTGATTCGATTTGACCCATCAAAGGGTTGGCACAAGGCATTAAGTGATCACAAAGGTGTAAATGGAGGCTGAAAAACTGAGTAAGAAGAGAAGGCAGGGAGAGAAGAACCTTTATTAGCAGCCTCAGGATTCTTGACATCATCCTTTGTCTTCTTCATGATGCATCTCCAGATTGAAAAAGAGAGGACCAGAACAAGTATTGCAGTACCCCCACCAACACCAATAATGAACGACATCCTCTCACGAGTTCTCTTGCCAGAGGGCAAAGGACCCCCATCTGTTGGTATTCCACCTTGAGAGGAGGAATGTGGGGCTGATGGAGCCTTGACGGGACCAAAGAGAGGACCAGCTGCAAATGCAGGGTGCAGCTCAGTCTCTCTAATTCCACTCTCCTGGCACTGGTCTAGCGGTTAACAAACTGAAAACATGGTACCATCCTTGGGCAACGCAGATCAGTCTCAACTATGAATGGATTAGAAGTTATTGGAAGAATTTCAAAGCCTGCCCTGTTGAAGTGTGCATGAACTTAAGCCAAAATTGGAAGTGCAACCAAATTGCCTGTTTCAACAATTAGGAGAAAGGTATCTAATGCTTGCCTGGGGATAGTGGAGGAGGCATAAATGCTGTGATATTGACAACAGTATAACTGCCAAACAAAGTGCTGCTGAAGTGTACTGAATGTGTCATAAGCGACGAATTAATCACCCTAATTTCATCAGGTGAAAAGCTTAATCCCACAAGGGGCCCAATGTCCACTGACATGTCTAGGGTGAAGTTTGTGCCAAACTGGAAAGCCTGGATTTGGACCTGTACATCCTTTAGATCCAGCTGGGAGGCCAACTCGTGCTGGAACAGAGAAGTCAAATTTGTGAAAGCACTTGAGGTATTCTCCATTTGGAAAGCAACCTCAATTGGATACACACACTGGCAGGCTGAGTTTGATGAATCTGGTAGGACCATCATGTTGGTAGTGCAGCATCCTGGATGGGAAAAAAGTCCCACGTAAGGACCTCACTCAGCACTTAGGAGGCAGATTCTGCCTGTTTGTGAAGCTTGAGTCCAGGAATCAGACAACTCAACAAAAACATGAGTTCACACAGAGATTATGCTTTTAGAACCTCTGCAGTAAACCTAATGTTGTCCACCAGGGCAATGGGAACCACTGGTGCAATACAGCAAATTCTCTACATCTAGACCTTAATCTCCCAGAATTGAAGCTGATAGTGTGGATGGATGGCATACCTGGAAGTGGTGCAAGCCCCAGGGGAGGAGGTAGATTCGTATTTACAGGTGATAACAGTACATCTGCAGGAGGAGGAGGAGATGATGTGGTCGTTGGGGGACATGGACCGAGTACAAGAGCTGGAGGAGAAGCAGTTGGAACTAAGGAGGCAGGTGGAAGCTCTGCAGAGGAATGGGAGGTTGTGGGAGGTGATCCGGACTGTAATGATGGAACCATTGGAGGTGGGGATGGTGGTAGTGGGAGCACAGAGGCAGAAGAAGGTGGAGATGAAACTGCAGAGGCTGGTACAGAGTACACTGGAAGGACTAGGGTACTCAAGGACACTGGGAGAAAGGCTACAGCTGGAGCCAAGAAAGGTGGAGTTGCAGAAATTGCCGACAAGTACATTGCACGACCCTTGTGGGTAGAGAGCAAATGGGAAGAAGAATGGTCAGGAGAAGCCACCAGGGATTGTGATAGTGATGAAAAAGTTGTTGCAGAGTGAGAAGAGATGGGTATCTCAAAAACCTGTCTATTACCCTTTGCGACAGACACTGCAAGATTCCCACCAGCAATTGTTGATCAGCAATTGTGATCCGATTCTATCTCAGATCCATCACCAAATGCATGAATGGACTCCCTACAATCCCAGTTCTCTCACGGGTTGGATCGGGTGTAGTCCCAACAATCCAAATCTCTCATCGAGACTTTCTTGACATGCATACAGACGACATATACACAAACCTGTCAATGAAGCCGAAGAAGAAAGGAGCCGTCCCCCGTGTGCTTGCTGGCCCAGGAAGGCGAACCAGATTGCGGCACACAGCAGCAGAAGCCACAGGTTGCGGCGACCCGGCCACCTAGTAGACATATCTGCTACGCAGCATCTACCAGAAAAGATTGTCAACAACCCACGCGCGTCCCTGCTGCCTTGTCCAAGGGGTCATTGCATCTTTGCCCATCAACACCGCCACGTCTTCCAGTGCAACACCACCCTGTTCGAGTCCGCATTTTTCCGTCCGGAAGAAGCCGTCGCCCGAGCCATGCTTCCTCCCGGCACCGGCACCCCAAAAAAAACATTCCTCGTGAACGCCATCTGGTGTTGACAATGCAAACCTACTCGTTTGCTCCTTCCCGCACGTAACTCCTCGCCTCCTCCTCCTCCTCCTCACAATGCAAGTCTTCCTCATTCCCGCAATTGCTGCACCTCCCAAAATTTGGATGCTGAACCCAATGAACTGAAAACAAATCCACTTCAACAAGCTAGTCCTGAAACCCACTTATGAGCCTCTTCTTGCTCTTGTTCTTCTCCTTCGAATCTGTATGCAGTCCTGCGCAGTCTGCCAATGTCAGAATCCAAACATAAACTTCTACTACTACTACTACTACTACCACCACCATTGCTGGCTGAAGCTAAGTGTTCATATGGTATCATTGAACGGATCGGCAGCAACAACAGCAGCCGCAGCAACAGTATGGTAGTAGTGATTCAAACATGCTAGCAAACTCACAGCTGCAGATGGCTCACTCTGCAACACGAGTTCAAAGCCCACCGCTCACCTTGTCTCCACTTACTTGCCTAGACTCTCACTCAACAAACAATAAGGAACAACAACAACAACAACAAATGCTTACTACACACCCAAAAACAGTAAACACCAGTTCTACAACACCAGGAAGAGAGGTCAGGCAGAGGAAGAGGAGCTGCTGATACAAACACATGTGTAGCGTGAAGATCTGGCAGTCACCGACAAGAAGAAGACGAAGAAGCAGACGAAGAAGAAGAAGAAACGAGAGCGCGGAATAACAAAGGACTGGTTCCGGTTGCAAGGGACTGGAACTGGACTAGTTCCGATTGCAAGGGACTGGAACTGGACTGGTTCCGATTGCAAGGGACTGGAACCGGAACTGGTTTCCACAGCTGATCGCAAGGGACTGGTTCCACAACCGAAGGCAAAGAAAGGGCTAGTTCTCGTGGTTTTTGCATCGCCGACAAATTATGTTTTTTTCTTTTTGGCGAAACAAATTCAAAATGGCAACAAAAACAGTGTTTTTTTTTTTTTTGGGTTTGTTTTCGGTGTTGAGTTTGCAGTTGCCAAAATTCTATATTTTTTAATTTGAAATCGCCAGATTAGCCAAAAATGTAGGAGGATGCTAATTTTATTTTTATAATTTTCATATTAAAATTTGACACTTTAATACCTACCTACCTATACATTTTTGTACTACACTTTGAAGCTTTTGAAAAAGGAGAGGTGGAGAGGGGCCATGACTTACAACTTTCTCGTATTATGTGTCAATAACCAAGTACAAATAATTCTTGTGGGTGACACACAAAAAATAAATTTAAAAAATAAAAAATAAAATAAAATATTTATATATATATATTCTCACATTCTCCATTGCTAAATAGTTACATATGTACTAAGTTTTTTATTTTTTGAGAAGCAATAAATAACAATATTATTTTTATTATTTATTTATTTATTAATAGAAATGGCCTCATGAGGAAGAGGAAGAGTGTTTGGCCATAGGTACCTTGGCAGCTTTTGTCACTACTACTACAAATAATTACATTACTTTGTAGACATGTTTGAAAATTTTCAAATCATAATTGTTTTCCTAAAGAAAGGACACCCATTTTTTGTGAAGGAAAAAATAGAGAATTCTTTGAAATTTTTTGAAAAGAATAAAAGAATAAAGAATAAAGAATAAATAATAAATAATAAATAATTTATATATATATTTCATTATGTGATCTTCAAAATTAAAATAAATTGCTCAACAAACATGTGTTGAAGTTGTTGATTTTTTTATTTATTATTATTTTTCAATGGATTTTCACCCAGTTTTTTCTACCAATTTTTTTGGGATTTGTACCAAGGTACTCAACATTAATATCCAACATTTTAAAATGGAGGATATCACATTCAACAATTGATCAATACACATGGTTACAAATCTTCTTTTCTCAAACTTTTAACCTGATGTCATAATTGACTTTGTGAATGAAAGTTTTATTAAAAGCAAGGCATTTTTGTTTGTTTTTCAAGTATTTTTATGGCATTAAAATTGAACTCCAAAAGTTGATTCACTCCGAGGGATAGTTTGTCCTGATTATTAGTAAACACCCATTTACAAATACTTGTTAGAGCACATTCACATAGACTACAAAAAAAATTACTTTACCTTGCTAAGGATCATTAAATCAAGCAAAGCTTCATTCACACATTAAATTAAGTACATACTACTTATTGAACACCTGCCGTTGTTGTTTTCCACAATGCGTGTCATTGATAACAAATCAACAAAAAGAAACTCGTCATTGCAAGGAGCTTTTAGTTTCCTCTTGTAGGTTGATTTTTCTAGTTTTGGATGTTCTTATTGAGGCTTCCTCTTCAAGCCACATTTTGCTCCATGTTTGATCATTGTTAACATCTTCACTTGCAACATTTTTACAATGTTTTGAAATTTTGTAGGAAGTTTAACAAATATTTGATCATGACATCGTCATTTGCAACATTTATAGTGTTTTGAAAGTTTGTAAGAAGTTCAACAAATGTTTGATCATCATTAACAATATCTTCATTTGCAACATTTACAATGTTTTGAAAGTTTGTAAGAAGTCCACTTTGTTGGTTGTCCTTATTAAGCGTGTGTGTTCTAGAGAATGCATGTATGTTATGTTTCATCAAGCACCTTCATTCAAACTTTGCACTTGTGTCTTCCTTTTTACTTCATTGCAATAAGGTTTTATGCAATGTTCATTAACATTTCATAGTTTTTTTTTTGTTTACTACTACAATGCCTTCATTGATGTTTCATATTGAAACTTCATCAACATGTGTGTGTTCTTGTGCAATGTTCATTAACTTGTGTACATCAATGTGCGTGCATATTTTTACACAATGTTCTTACACCTCTTACTTACAAAATGAACTATGAACTTGTGCCACAATTTGAAGTCATCATCATGTTATTTAATTGTGACGGAGTGACACAAGGTTTCTTCACAATGGAACGACAAAACTTTTTCAAAATGGAACAACTAAGCTTCACAATGAAATGATGGAAATGCCATGTTACTATTCTAATTTTGAGATTATTAATCTAGCCTTATTGATAATAGATCAAAAGAACATGAATCTAAAGTTTTGGTGTGATTCTATGATCAATTTTCTCTGTTAATCTTTTTTTATCACATAATATTAATCCTTATGTTAGCATGCCATATAAATAAGACATGTGAATATCTACTCTGTGAACTAAGTTATCATAATTTTGACTTAATTATATTAGTACATCTAAATATGAACATACCTTAAGCACATCTTCAAGCAAAATTCATAACATATGGGATAAAGTTTCTTTGCTTTATTTTTAAGTTAAAATTTTATTAGTATGAGTTCAAGCTTGAATGCACTTTTAAAATGGGCATTAATTTGATGTGTTTGTCAACAACTATGTGTTAATGTATTTTGCGTATCACATTTTTTTCAAGCTTTAATTTTTTAAATTAAAATTATTATCCACCAAGAGAAAAATTATTATGACTAGTACAAAAAAATAATTCATGATGTCTTTTGTGATGAAATTTTAGTCAATTCAACAAGTGGAATATGGTTAATTGATTATTATAAACATAAAAGCTCCAACAAAAATCTTGGACATCAAACCAAAATCCATATTCACCTTAATGAAGTTACAATACTAAGTTAGTAAAACAACATCATGTCCAAATGAGTTTCATGAACAAAATGGCATTGTGCTTGAATAAAACCAAATGGAATATGCTCTACCTTTGGGTGTGTTGCTTATGTTACAATGAAAATTCCTCTTTTGTAGACAATTTTAAAAAATTGTTCACTATAAACCCCAAAATGGCCAATGACCTTTCATTCAAAGTTGGCATTTTTGCATTTCTGTTTACCACCTCTTTCAACACCTTTGATATGCAAAATTGTAACCACCTCCATCAACTTTTGACCTAGAAGTCAATTATATTACATTATCATTATCAAAATACAAGAAAAAAATTACATGGAACAAAAATTGCATGAGTTTGATATACTAATCACCTAGGTCATAGGTGATTATGCATAAGTCCTTAGGGATTTCCAATGGAGGTTTTCTTTGTTCATTCACTTTTGCCTATGATGGTGTTAACCAATATAACCTAAGGTGTTGTTTTCTTTAACTTACTTTGCTTGACATGGGTGTAAGCAAGGTAAAGTAGATGGCTCACAATTCTATGTCAAAAAGAATTACATGTAGCCTTTAATGCATTGAAAGTATATATATATATATATATACAATAATTAACATGATGATAATCCTTCATTTATATTTAAAATGTTAAAAAATCTCATCTTGAAAGTAAAATTATGTAAAAATATATAAATGTTTTTGCTTGCACAAAATATCCAATCTTACAAAATGGGTTACATGTAGATCAAATATTGATTTTAAAAAAAATTCAACTTAGTGGAGCCCTAAAAGATATTTATGCATTATCAAACTATGAATGTTATAATCAAATATATCATATTTTTAATATGAAGTAGGTTTGAACACCACTTTGACATATTTTCAACCTACTTTTATAATACCAAAGTTGTTCAAACTTTGTATACAACTACCTATAAACTAAATGGAATGACCTATGGTTTCATATTTTTATTTGAAAATATTTTGAATTTACTTTCTTGTGTCCATATCAAAATCTATGAACCATTTTTCAATTGGATTTTGGGCGAACTATTTTTTTTTTGTCTATTTTACCTTGCCGATACCCACATGGTCTTTGAAAGATGGACTAGATGCATCTAATCACCAAGTTTTTATTCTCCTTGATAATTGTAAAATCACATATGGGGTGAATAGTTGGTATGGTATGAATTTAAGTAGAACTATGTCCCTTGTCCACACATTGATTTGGCAATTTATCAATTGCCATTTTGAGTCTAGGTTCCTACCTTGAGGTACACCCAGTTGCCTAATTCCAATTCAACCAAGCAATGAACATTAATCTATGAGTGCTTTTCACCATTCATTACACAATTAGGGATTGCAAATTCTATAATCCTTCCCCCTTCCAAAATAATCAGAAATGATTAATCCTAGACCTTAGATTTCAAAGATCAATTAAAAAACTTGCCATTCCCATAGTCCCTTCAACATTTGCTTGTGTAATCACATCCTCTTTTCTCACCTTTGAATTAGATGTACCTATTCCTACACATGCTAATTGTTTCATAAAAACATTCAATTCTTCCATCATGGCTAAAATGTGTAATTTCTAACCTTCAACCAACTTGTTAGTTGTCCTTTTCATTTTTTCATGGTTCCCCTTGATTGAATCTACATGAACTTTTAGAAGTTGCCATACAAAATGAGGAGGCAAAAGTTTGTTCAAGATACAAGTCAAGTTGAAAGAAGGGTAGTTGTATTCCCAAAGAACCAAATAGAATTGGCACCATTTTACTAGACAAAAAATGTAGGTTTACAATTGTTGTCTATGACTATTTTATAGTTGCAAATAAAATGGCTATAGTTGCAAATGACAAGTCATTTCAATGAACACCCTTATCTCCTAAAAATAAATGATAGCCCAACCAACATAATGACATGAACATGTGCATGACCCAACAACACCAATTGGGAATGAATTTTTTCATATAACATGAATTCCCACTCTCGTAATTCTCACTTGAAAATTATAACAAAAATTCAAAAGTGAACAATGTGGCCTTCCTTGTTCATTAATGGTGCAACATCCCACCACATGTGGGTTACAATAATGGTTACTTATTAGCACAAATACTAGGTTGTTGAAATCTAACCAAAATTCATTTGATGCACACCACCTTCCACATTTTGTGAAAACCTTCCAATGTTTTTATTTAATTTTTTTCCCCAAATGAATTGAAATCTCCCATGCAAGTAGTGCTCCTTTCCAAAAACAAATTATGTGTGGGAGATATGATTTTCCAAAAAATTCCCCCAAAAATGTTTTTTTTCCTCACATCACTTCATGTCATGATGTGAATGATGTGACTCATGGTGAATGATGTGTTCAATTACGGGCGCTATTAACCTTTTCAAATTAAAAAAATCTTTATATGGTCACCAACCCTTATTTAGGTTCAGCTCCCAAAGGTGTTTTTGAACCAAAAACAATCCAAAAAATAGTAAATTTGTCTACAAAACCTTTTCAACTCAAGAAGTAGATCAAGAAAGCCTCCCCCAATACAACTTTCACCCAATTGCAAGTTTTTGGAGTGTTTACATAAAATGAACTTAAAAACTACAAACACACTAAAGCAAAATGAAATCTTCACAACATTTGTCATACAAAATCTCATGCAAAACACACAACCTAAACCAAAACTAATGCTTGAACAAACTAAATCCAGTTGTAGCACAAGGTAACTAGATCAGATTTTTGATAATTCAAAACACAATTCACTTGCAAATAACAAGAATCCAAGCCCAAAACACACAAACAAAGTCCACACAACAATATGCACAAACAAAGCTTCTATAACTACATAAAAAACCAACAACAACAAACTTGTGTGTTATGAAACCTTGAGTCACCAAAAGTGATTTGAGAACACATAACTTGAGAATATATTCAATACATGAAATTACTCAAATCTGGTTCGCATCGATTTAAAGTTAAAACATAATTAAATATACTAAATTTAAATAGTGCTAGTATTTGAAAGAAACTCAAGGACTATTTTAGAGTATAAGATGCCCGTAAATGGCAGCCCTTAGTGCAAATTCTGCCCCTAGAGTGAGCTCCTTCATGGCTCTGTCATAATAAAGGGTTCACCTTAAAGCTTTACGAGGGTGCAGATTGCATCCTCACGGGCACATTCTGTAGTACCTAAGGGGCTTGTCCAGTGGCTTTCTGGGAGCCAGAATAGACAGTATATATATAACCTGTTATTTAGTACATTACGGTCTGGTGTGGCTGATTATGTCGTTTTTGTGCCTACATTATGTGACATTATCTTTCGGTGATGATCCATTGATCATGCACTCATATTAGTGACCCAAATGTTGACATAATGGCATGTAATGGGCAGGGGCTTCACCAAATGTGATCCGCAAAATATGATCTTGGTAACCAGTGATGCACCTTGTGCATTAGGCACTCTACATGTGATCAGTTCTGGACTGGTTGGTTGGGAGGAGGACATACTTCCTCTGAATTGTGGTTTTCTGGTTACCAGTATTAATCATGAATGTCAAATTGTGATGCACCTTGGTAGTTTTGAATGTTGTGTACATGGTATGTATTGGATGTTGTTGAGATGATTCAGAGTTATTGGCAGGTGAAGTAGTGGTGTGGCAGATTTGTTTTACAGGTCTCCTTAATTCAGGTACAAATCAATGAGTAGTTGGCCCATAGATTGTGTTTCCTGAGGTAAGTGACTGTTACAGTTGCAAGGCATTGATAATATAGCAATGAGACAAGTAGGGAACAAGTTGTGAGAAAATCAGATGATGGTCATTCCGGCTGCCATCTGTTCTGTTTCATTCACACATCTCAGCAAGACCAACTGAGCAGAGCCAATTTCGATTGCAGATGAGTTAGCAGCAGTGATGGATGATCGAGCTTGATCAATATTGGGTTGTCAAATAGACCCACAAGTCCAAGCAGATTGCAAGTCAGAACAACAATCCGGAATGGTGAACCCAAAATTGAAAGAAAGTTCTGTGCCCAATTTTTGAGGTGTCACTGTATCTCTCGTTATTACACAACTTCTCACTTGCCAACTTGAATGACAAAAGATGATCAGGAGTTTTAAGGGGTGTGGGATATGCTGCAGGTACACATTTTCTGCTAGGGATTCCTGCCACTTGCAATTACCCTGTCAGATATGGTGTTCCATTGCTGCCAAGAAGTGGATTGTACAAGACTTACAGGAGCTTGGCAGGTGTCTTTGAGCACTACACTCCTGGGTCACCTGAACAAGGGGATATGGTGGTCATCTCTCACTTCGCATTTATGTCTACAAGCTGGATGAATTGAGGGATTGTAGGAGCTTCTTGGAGGTTGAGACAATTCCATCAATTTACTTCCTGTGCAAAGGGCCAGTGGGACACACAGGTCTGTTTTTAGTCTAAAACCAGATTTGTCTCTTTGGTGGCTTCTGATTTCTGCCAGTTAGCAAATATTTTCAACCTTAATTCTAGGGCTACTGTTTCAATTTTTACTACCCACAGGAAGAATCTGATCCAGGGCATAAGAAAGTTGACCCGCCCAACAGAATACAAATCTGTGTTGACTGCAACAGACAATAGTTGCAGGTTAAATATACAAGCTTCTTCTGGAGTCAAGCTTTCGCACTTTTGAGAAGGAAAAGGCCGACTTTTTCTTTGTCCCTGCTTATGTGAAGTGTGTGCACATGATGGGAGGTCTGACTGATACAGAAATCAGTGATATCTACTCAAAGGTGAGGTTAAGGGATCCAGCTTATCTTTGTAAGCACCTTTGAGCACATATTTTCTCTGTTAATACTCCTTCTAGACATCCTGCTTTTTGTTCTCTTGGCCTTCATTTCAAGATGGGAGATCTATTCTTGGGATCACAGTCATGATGAAAATCTTTCTACAACCATGCATGTTTGATGTTCAGGGGAGAAAAATTGAAATAAAACAAAGACCTGCTTTGACAGAGATGAAAAATCATTCTCACTATTGTGGTGCAGGGAGACAGAATAGACAAACAAAGTACAAGCTCATTCAACACATTGAAGGATGTCATCATCCCAGGCAAGTTGATAGCATCATACCCTTTGCAGTATCCAGGGAAAGCTCAGTGATTCAGCCCCATCCTTTGGCAAAGAACAAATTTCTGGCCAACTTCCTTGGGCGTGCACAGGACAAGCAAGGCTGGCTGCAACTCATCAAACTTGGAAAGCAGTTCCCTCAAGAGGTATGTTCCTCATTTATGATGTAATGGTGAATCATCCCTCCACTTCTTAGTAAGACTCAGAACTGCACAGGACCTGAGTCTGTGCAGTCTTGCAGTCAATTGACATGTAACTAGTTCGAAGATAATCTTGCTGACAATACTAGGTTCGTCAAATTCAATTTAAAGGCTAGGATTGAATGGGTTCCAAAGTGTTATTTTCTGTTGTTTGGATCTCAAGATTCTTACAGTTGGACCCTGTATGATGGTGGCACGTTCCTGGTTTCTGATCAATGTTGCAGAGTGAAATAGATTAGGTACATGGGACCATTTTATTGCTACCTTGAGTCAGGGGTTCGTTGCTCTGATGGGTGAAAGCAAATAGAACTGAATAAAAAGGTGAGAGAAGGTTTCTAACATTTTGATTGTGCAGTTGGATGCACCAGTGTTGGGGTTTCAAGGGCCTGCAAAACTTGATCATAAAGAGTACTGGACCTGCATGTGAAATGCTAAGTTCTGCTTAGCTCCCAGGGGGGAATCCTCCTGGACTATTTGCTTCTATGAGACTTTTTTTTGTGGTGAGTATTGTGTTTCTATTTCAGGATAAACTCTCCACCATCAAGCTGGACATGCAATATGAGGTGCAGAAGTATCTGATCCCAAAACATGGAGCATCTCCATTTATATGTAGGTACCAGCTGAAGGCAGTGTGACTATGAGGCTGTTAACAAACCAGGGGGTCAAAACATGGTAGTCATATGGAAATTTTCATAAAGAGATATACACCGGAGAGCTATCATGGTGAAATGGAAAGTTGGTTTTGACAGGGTGAGACCATGGTGGGTGGGTGATTAGGAGTGTGTGTGCCAGTGATACTGTCAGATGAGATAAACCTTCCTTTCCAGAAATGTTCTTGACCTAGTTCATGTATTGATGAAGATCTTTTGCAGTACTTGCACTCTATTCCTGGTAAGCCCACATTTTATTATCATAATTTGTACACTTTCTTCCAAGAAGCTGTTGTTGTGTGAAGTAGATGGACAGGACACTGTTTTTTCTTTTTGGAGTGGCTCTCTTCTTTCTGTCAAGTTGGTTTGTGTTCTGTTTCATCCCAGAAACTCTTTGAGCTTTCAGAGAGAGTTTGAAGCTTGAGCTATGATTGCAATCATGTTACTGTACTTTGCATAAGTTTGTTTGCTGAATTACAAAGCTAGAAAGTAGCAGTTAACCAACCTCCTGTTTTGTGGGGTCTTATCAACTCTCTCTTTGTGCTACATTACAGATTATGACATTGAGAGAATGATAGCAGCTTGGGACTGTGCAGTACGCTGTCTGTGGATATATGTCCCAGAGAACAATGGGTGCTCAGCAATGGTGGGTATTCTATGGGAACTTCAACGCAAAGTGCATGTCTTTCATCAGTCCCATGAGACATTCTGGACCCATAAAAAATCTTTCTGTAGATTGTAACCTTCTTCCCTTGAAGGACTGGGTTCTTCCATTCCAGTAGACCACTGGTTTTGTTGAACACTTCCTGTTCACATTTGTCAGAGTGGTAAAGGGAAGGCCACTCCAATTAGAGAACATCATCAACCACTCACATGAAACTAAGAAGGGTATTTGAAAGGCAAGAGCAATTCAGAAACAAAATGTGAGGTGAGATCAGCAGAAGGACAAAATTTGAGGGAGGGTGATCCTTTTGAGGAATTCAATTATTCCTCTTGGAGCAAGGAGTTGTTTCTATTCTCTCAGCAGCTGTTAGGGCATACAGGTCCATGATGGATGATATATTATTGCATGGAACTTGCTGAGGTACAAAATGTTCCCAAGCATGCCTTCCCAATCAACTTGCAGAGAATCCAGAACAATTTTGTGTTTCTGAAAAGAGTGAAGTTTGGTAGTGATAAACAAATATGAGGGGGTTGAAGATTCTGATCCTACAACTTGGTGTTAAGCTGAGTGCAAAGAATAGAGATCCCATGAACAGAGATGAGTGATCACACCATTAATTCTCAGCTACCACAGAATGTCTTAATTGCTATCGTGACCTGTGCTTTTTCATGAGATGGAAGCTCTGGTTCAGGAGCACCAAGGATATCATTATAAGCTTGCTGCATCAACATGCTGAACTTTCAGTTGTGCTTTGCATGAACTCTCTGACTACTTCCTGGAAGTACACGAGGTTTTGATCACTACAACTTCAGTGATGATTTTGCTGATTGAATTCTGAATGTGATTCAAGTTTCATGACCTCAAAAGTCCTTTATAATGGTGCACTAGGGGGCAATGAGGGCGAGGAGCAATGTTGGGCGGGGCGGGTGGTTTTTTCTTTACCTTGGTTTGGGCAGTTAAGATATCTCCAAAAGACCTTATTCATTGGGTAAGGGTACATGATGAATACTCAAAAAAGTTTCCATCTGGGCTGCACTGAGGTATATAGAAAATGAAAATTTCCTTGACAGTCTCGGTACTGATGACGATATACTCTGTACTGTGGGTAAATGGCCAGTACAAGTAAGAACACAAGTAAAACAAGCCCTTTTACTCTGAAGCCTATGGATGTGCCATCTGCAAGCTATCTATAACATTTATTGTTGAATATTGCTTCTTGCCAACTTCTTATGCAAGGATGGGTTGCAATCCTAACTGGCAACAAACTAAGTGCAGTTGATGAAAGAATCAACATTTGGCTTGAAAACACATGCAACCACTGAATTGAATGCCTACATCTTATTGTAAAATTTTACCTTAGAGTAAATACATCTGGAGAGTTAGGAATTGAATTTGACTTCACTCCCAGATTTTAGGGCAGATCATAGTACCAACACCTCGTCTAGTACGAGGTTACAATAATTGCACCCAGGGTTTGCTGAGATGATTTTATTTTAGATGATTCTAGCTTGTAGGCTCCTTAATTTTTGTAATCAAAGCCAGGAAGAGATTGGCCTTTGAGGAAATATTTGAACAATTGAAGGGCTCGCCCTGGTTGGTACAAAGGAACTTGGTGACCTGAGTCCCGTACTGTGGTAAATGTTAAATTGGTGTATACTTGTGACCACCCACCAACCTGGAAACATATGGAAGCAATCACCATATTAATATCCAACTCAAACTCCAATAGTACCCAAGTATACATGGCAAAATTATGGGCTTTATGTCATGAATCAATCTTTGTTCCACTCTCATGAATTCATGAAGTGGCATGAGTTTGTCGAGCAGACCAGTTTATTTTGTGTATTGTACCTGCTGCTGATAAATAATTTACAGTGTTCAACAAAATGCTTAAATTTTGAAAAGAATACGGTCTGGGACTCTTAACTCTTAAAGTACCAACTTTGAACATTTTGATGTTAAAGTTTTCAGTGAAGTCGTAGTTTGACCCTGAATTCACTGCTTCTGCAATCTTAGTGTATCTGAAAAGTTAGTGGAGTTGGGTACAGTTTAATGCAACTGGATATCACTTCACAAGTTTTGAAAATGTTTATTTGGACAATACTTGATTTAATGAAGAGAATGAGCAGCAATGAAGGCTCAAGGTAAGGCAAATGTAGAAGTGGGGCTGAAACTCGTGTGAGCACCAATCTGTCAAACATCAGTGACAGGTATGGTACACAAGTTCCCGCAAACAAAAGTTCTTAGTACAAGCAAGTGTACAAACCTGACTAGAGTGGTTCCATGGGTACCAAGGTGTCTCAATTGGCAGGTTCAATTTCGCAAGCCATATCCGTGTCCCTGTTGTGGGCACTACTCCATCCACGTCTCCACTACACATCCAGGACACAAACTTCCCATGATTAAATTAATTCATGTCTACTCTTGGTCCCCGATCCTTGTGATCTTAGTGAAGAAAACAACAAGAAATCATTCAACTCTCTTCTGTCCAGTTTTGTCCCGTTTAATCTATCCAGTGAAAGTAATCAGATTACCAACCCAAGGTACAGGGTTTGGGGATTCTTTTGACAGAGTACCTGTAGACCCATATCCTGAGGTCCTTTGTGAGAAGAAAGCGATAGAAAGGAAGAATAGATCTTGTGAAGTCTGGTGCGCTATAATTGTCATATACAATGTTACTGCAACATAGAAATAGCGAGAATCAAATCAATTGCTTAAGTACTAGCCTATCTTAATGATCCAGTGTTCGGATAAACCTCAAAAAGTTTGCTCCTGACCTTCAGTTGAACCCTAGGGACCCAATCTGGGACTTCTGTCAAATATACTATCAAAGTTGAGACACCTTTGGCAGTTTATTTTATTTCACTAGTTACAGGTGTGTGAAAATTTTGTCACATGAATAGAATTTCAAACCAAAAAGGGAGGGGGGAACAAAATCCAAACCTGCAAAATATCCATTCAATATCCTGCCTTGCATGAAGTGCAGCCTTCACAGCAGGTAGGTTCAGATATGGTGTTACGGTGTCAGGGGGGCATGGGTTCACCCCAGCAAATCGAATCATATTCACTCTCTGCAAAAAGTTACTGCAACCATCAGATTTCTGCTCCTTTTCCAGTCCTATACATCAAGCGTTTCAAGCCCTTTTCATGTCTAAGAGAATGATGAATAGTCCTTCAAGATAGGTCTTTGGCACCTTAATGAAGGCAGGTCGATTTGTAGTGGCAGGTGGGTTGCAGTTCAAGCCATAGATGTTGTAAGGATTGATCTCTGCCAACTCCACACCATATACATAGTCTACAGCATTATCACACGTTGCGTTGGGGACAGACTCAACTGTTGGGCCATCAACACTGAAGTTACAATTTTCAATTAATGTGGTGTATGTTTGATCGGAGATGAGGGAATGATAGTAGTAGAACTTGATGGTCCCAAGATTGTCAGAATATCCATCTGTCAAAGCATTTCCAACCTGCAAATTGTTCTCAATCTCAAGGACTTAATCAAATGGGGCTTCTTGAAAAAAATTATGCCATAGTTGGTACAAGTGTATGATCTTTCACCATTGATTACAAAATCTCTCCCTAATCATTATGGTTTGATTCTTTCCAACATCTCTGAAACGAAACATAAACCCAATATATGCCAAACTCTTACATCCTAAAATTATACCCTGAACTTTTGAACAACCATTCATTTGCCATCACAAAGTGAGAAGTGATTATGTACCGCAAACCCCTTGAAGTTGATCTTGTAGTCTAGTCCAGGCTTTTCATTGTAAAGTACTATTTGTTCAGCCAGTTCTGGTAGATAGTGGCCTGCCATTGCATTCCCCCACACAATTAATCACAGAGCTAGATCTTATCAGAATTAGATTTTTTGATGGGGAAAGTGTTTCCTGTAAGAGAATTCAATAGAAGGGCAGCTAGCAAATTAAGTGGAACTTAAGAAACAGAAGGTCCCAAACAAAGAAGCCGAGCACAATAACATGCAAAGATAAAACTCAAAATTATGATGGTAGATCACTTTGCTCTCCTAGCAGATCATGTAGATTTTGTTCTGATCAACCAACCTTTCCCTGAATTGATGACCTACTTGGAAGCAAAATTGGTAGCCAAAATTCAACCCACATACAGTGATCATTTGGTGACTGAAATGATAAAGAGATAACTTAAGCATGACAATATATCAGGCTGAAATCCTTGGTCAACAAAACAGTTGCCAGATTTCAATATGAAACTCCTAAATCCTGGAGGCATGCTGAAGGTTTTTTTTTGGGAGGTTGAGGTGTACCTGCAAAGCTTTCACCCGTTAAGTAGAACTTGTTTTTCTTGTACTCAGGAAATTTTGCAAACCACCCGAGAGTAAATGCAAGGTTGTCTTCAGCTGCCAACCAGAAATAAAACGTGGAGTATTGCCAATTGCACTAGTCTATTCTGTCACAAAGAGAAAATCTCTTCTGCAAAGTTTCAGATATCCTCATGAGATACTGAGGAAACTGTCTAAGATATCAGTCTTCTCAGAAAGATTGATGATTAAGCTGCATGATAAAGCCAGGAAATTCATACCTGTTGACTGGTCTGTGAAAACTGAATAATCTGAAGTTGTATTTGAATAGGAGTAGCCCGTGCCACTGGGCGAATCCACAAACACAATGTTGGCATCTGATGAAATTGGTCATTGTCCAAACAAACTATTCAATGGTACTTCCATGGAAGAAAGATAACTTTCACAGTCAATCTTGACTTTTATAAATTTAACGTTCACATTACAAATATGCTATCTACATTGACTACCAAACTATGGACAAAACTTAATCATTGACTCAAACAAGAATGATCTTTCCACATGCAAATACTAATGTTGAGTTAGTATGGACCAATGATTGTTATGCACAGTTGTTTGATTGTACAAAAGGGCTTCACATTGGACATAACTGTTGTTGTTGATCCACAGGTCTACACATAAATGGTAAGAAAGGGGGAGCAGTCAAGTTAATACAGACTGAGGAATTCATGCATGAGAGTATGTTTGGGTGATCAAAAGACTATTGGATAATCCAGGACAAAGAAATTGTGATTCAAGAAGGATCCAATGTCAAACAAGGGATTAAACTCAGAACAAAATAGTTGGGTGCTCATGAATTAACCAACATTTATTCCATGTATGCTTGTTGCGAATAAGTCCAGTGCCATTTGCGTTGGTAAAGAATGGGCCAATCTCTTGTAAAAATCCACCGCCTATAGATGAGCATCCAGGTCCTGCACTAGCATCACACAACTTTGATCATGAACCTGTGTACTCCCAATCCCTTGAAAATTTCTTGGGCCCTCACCAGCAATTACACAGCAACTTGAACATGACTCTTATTTTGTGCAATTCTCTATTGCTAGAAAATAGATAAGAACTTGTTGCAACTCTAGAATTTTGTGTGTTCAGCACACACACATACACAACAAATCCATATTGAGACAGACCATCAACACAAACACAATTCTACTCATTTTGTCCCCTCTCACCTCCAGTGAACCAAAATACCAAGGGAAGCAAAGCAGGGTCCTTTTGGTCAGCTTCCACAAACCAGTAAAACAGTGCCCTCCCATGAGATTCATTCACTGTCACATAACCTGCATACTGCTTGAAATTCACCGGAGGCTGTCCAGGCAAATTGGTTACCAAATCAGCAAGATCAGCCCCCCAAGCTCCACCAAGATTAAATATCACCTCCAACACTAATATCAAAAACCCAGCACATGCCCGAAAGTGCAACAAACCCATCTCACTCTTCCTTAGAAAAACCAACCACACTAGTTGCTAATCATTTGCTGACAGCACCTGCTGATCAAGTGTTTAATCACTATCATGCCTTGATATTCATAATCTGTGCATGTTGCCTTTGAAATGGTGTTATAAATCACACTAGATATGATCTAACTTTATGCTCAGATCACCAATTGATCAAAGTGAAGTGGAAATTGGAAATTCATGTCATGACTCACAAGCATTGCTACTAGGTGAGTAGTACTTATACAATTGGAATTGGGACACTGTTGACAATCAATGAAGGGTGGGTGGAGGAGAGGGTGCAACAAGAGCAAAGAGTGCGTTGACAACCAAGTGGGAAAAGTGCCAAAACCTCAGACTGCGGTTGTCAAATGTTGTTAGAGTATTTGACTACATTCATTAATCATTACACTGACGTCTGTAGCATAGACCTATTAAATTACTACTTCTTAGAATGTGGTGTGCTTGACATTTACAAAGCCAAAGTGAGGCCCAGCAGAGTTGGTGGGGGCAGGTAAATGTTACTGTTCAAGCACTAGATAAATTGAGCAATCCCAGAATGGAAGCAAATTGGATCATTACAGAAAGAGATTTGAAAAAGCAGAAAGAAAAAGAAAAAAATGCTGAAACTTTCATTAAAAAACTCCCTGGTCTTTGAGGCCCTTCTGTGTTTTGAAGTGCCTGGGAACAAGGGCTTCGAGAGACTTTTACTTACATCGAGTCAATTATGACTGACTCAGGTTAGAAAACCGTGGATGCTACAGGTATATGTTATGATCATTTACTTGGATCAAATGGAGGAGGGAAGAAAGCACATGATGACAACAAGTATATATGCATTTGGATATGAATTACAGGGTAGAGAGTGGAGGGTTGCTCAATAACTCATGAGTCATGTGGTCTTATTAGCTGGAGATGTCTAGTGAAAGAATCTCTTCCCTTGTTTTTCCACCTTCCACTTGATTCCCAACAAAGCTATTGAGTACTATTGCATATATTTAAAGTACTGTTTTTTTTCGCTTGACATCACGCCACCTTTAAATCTGAATCCACCAACAAACGCATCAACAGGTAACTGAGGTCGGAAACATGCCCAAAGCTTTCCCCCTCGCCTCTCCAAAAAAGGAAAAAATTAGTCCTATACATACAAGCCTTGGCTGCTAGTCAAGCTAAAGCAAGAGAAGAATAATGATGATGATGATGATGATGAAGAAGAAGAAGGCGGCAAGAGAATCTCAAGTTCCTGTTGTTTGAAGCATCTCGGCATTTCTCCTGCCAGTTGACTCTATGCAAATGCACCTTTCCAGGCACTCAATACTGTCCGGACTCCTCACTCTTTTGCGCACGCCCACTCTCCCAGAGGAGCAATGTATTTTTTAAGAATTTTAGTTTGTAGCCAAAAGTGGCTGGCCATGATCGATAAGAAGATGCCGGAGCTCGGCGTTCACGCCGACCGGGCCCGACGGAGCTCGGCGTTCAGGCCGACCGGGCCCGACAAAGTTCGGCGTTCAGGCCGACCAGGCCCGACGAAGCTCGGCGTTCAGGCCGACCGGGCCCGGCGCTAATCGGAGGGCGGAATTTCCTGTTTCCAGTCTGTGGTTTTATAAACCTAAAGTTGTCCTCCTTAAACCAGTTCCAACGAATAATTGTCCCTGAAATTACAAGTTGGCAAAGCTATTGGAGGAAATTAGGTTAGGACATTCTAGCGCGGAATGGAGACCCGGGATAGCCGACGTCAAGAACGGGGTGACCGGACCTACCGGTGCGCGGCGGGAGAAAGGCCGCGCGAAAACGAGCGCACATTGAAGCGCACACGGAGCTCCGAATCCTGTGTTCAGGAATGTATTATTGCCGCGTTTTGATTCTTCGTCTTGCATTTGTGAGCACTACCCATCGTGTAATTTGTACCTCTTCATTTGCGCAAGTGATAAGTTTTTGTGCTTGAGAGAAAGGAATTCGTCTTGTCAGTTGTTTGTTGTAGTTGGCTTCGTCTTTTTCCATCGCCATCACTGGCAAGAGTGTTCCAGGGTTCGGCAGTAGAAGAGCGTGTCCTTTGCTGCTTTTCTTTTTGTGCGCGTGTTTCCTGTGGCTACTGCTGTGTTGGGGGCTTGTGTGCGTTCTCTTCCTGCAGTTTCGGTTTTGGGCTATTGTAGTTTTGAGTGTGGCGTGAGTGAGGGATGGTTGTTTTTTGAGCCGTTCGAGTTTTTCTTTTGCCGCCGGGATGCTGTGAGGAGTGACGAGCTAGGGTTTGAGGGGTGTGAAGGTCTGTAGGGTTTTCTCACCTTTGCCGTGAATATACTTTGCGAAGGATTTTCGTAGAGCTCTCAATGTTTTTAACCGGGGGAAAATCTAGATATAAATCAGACATGAAGTAAGTACAAATCTTTAATCATGCTCTTATATTTTTGGCTACACAATGAAAACCAAGTGTAGAAATCTGGAAAAAAAAATTCCTATTTTTTTCTCCCTCCATTCTGACAATTGAAAACCTCCAAACATATCGTCATTTTCGAGTTTTAATTTCTCTTTTTGACCGAGTACCTTTCCCACTCCAGATCTAATCTCACATTCTCTCTTTTTCAGTGAGGAGCGAGGACACTATATATTCTTCCGCAATTTTCACAACTCTCAGCTCGTTTCCGATTCCACAAATTCCTCCTAGTCGGTGTTGGAACCTCGATTTCTTGTAGAAAAACGGAGGTTACAACTACTTCCTGAGTCAAATTCAAGCCAAGTGATTTTAGATAGACATGGGTTTAGGAAATATTGCTTGTTGATCAGCTCCATGTCACACGTTTGTCATCAGAGTAGTGACAAGTGCGACAAACCAACACTCATCTTGCAGGCTCCAAAATGGTACAAATAATGTAAGCCAACATTCAATGGACAGTTTGTTGAGTTGTAGCATTATTTCTCAAAACTAAAATACTTCTGAAATTTGCAACAATTAGCAAATGGATGATGAGAAGCCCAACCAAATTGGAATCATCCTTTTGAGAGAGAGAGAGAGAGAGAGAGAGAGAGAGAGAAAAAAAAAATTATGAATTTCCAAAAGTGTAATACACACACATGGAGACCTCAAATTGACATACAAAGGGCCCCTATTTTGATAGTTGGCATGCCTAGTCATATTAGATTTGTATAATGATCACAAAGGATTTGGATTGGAGGTCAAAAAAGTGAGAAACTATGCATGTTAGAATAACCACCTAGGAACCTACATGTTGTAATGAAGTGCACCACATGTTAAAATAACCACCAAGGCACCTATATCTTATAGTGGAGTGTGCCACATGTTTAAATAATCACCAAGGCACCTACATCTTGTAATGGAATGCACTAAGAATGACCCTTGGTGTTTTGAAAATGGATTCAATTAAGTTTTTTAGTGTCCTACAATTTCAAAATTACAACATGGCACTTGCTTTGAAAGGATACACAAGGAACCCAACTTTGATAGAAGTGTAACTTAACGTTAATCACTATTAATTAGTGTAATGTGCGGAAACAAGTTGTTTCAACTAGGAATAACTATTTTTTTCATATCGCACCTTTGTTCTTATGAGATTATTTCTCAACAATGGCGTGCGAAAAATTTCTTTGGCAATGGTGATGAGTATTCGGACCACAATGACAAAAAAAATCACAACATGAGGCTTTGATGTTCAAATTGATGAATGAAGAGTTGGGCTCAAATTCCTACATGTAATGTATCACCATGAGTTAAAATGTTCTTTGCAAACTAAGTTTTATCGAACCTTCTCTTCTCCTCTTTGTCTAAGAGTCATCATTGTGTTATTCCTTTTGTCGACTTTTTCAAGCACATTTCTTTCCTTGTTTATAAGTTGTTTATGCCTCATACATTCTTAATCTTTGGTGGCTATTTCCTTCTTAATTGCCTTTTGTTTTAAAGGTATTTAAATAATGCTTTAAATCATCATGAATGACTTAGTGTAATCAATTAGAGGTTCTTCACATGGTTGCTTTTAAAGTTGAACAATCTCAACCTTAATGAAATCAAGAAATTAAGTATGTAATGGATGGCACTATTGTGAATTACATTGTGTTTGATGGCCACATGAAATTTGTTAGCGTTATCAATGACCCTTGATTATCACTATCTATCAATCTTTGGTGACCTTTGATTTTCGTTAGCTACTTGCCAAACATGATGTATCATCCTTAAAAGAAGTGGGTTCATTTACCCTTGTTCCTTTTATATTGACAAAACAATGGCAAGTAGAATCTTTTTGCATTCCTTTTAGATCCTCTCCCAAAACCTCCTATAATTGTAAATCCTCAACAACATCCATTACATAGATTGTTTCTCGCATTTTTATAAAGCGTTTTGAAGGGTGAATCTTACTTGCCATGGCATGAGGAATCAATGACCATATGGTAATCATTTCAAAACCCTTTTGAATGTTGTGAGGGGTCAAAGCTTTCTTGAGGGCTAATGAAACCCATTGTGACAAATCCTCTTTCTTGATCACACCTTTCCCCTTGTTTGTTAAAGTCCAAAAATCTCTATTTTAAAATCGTTTTGAATGGCCTAAAACAAGAAGCTTGTAATGGCTATAGTGCATGGGATGTGTGTCATGGCAACATGATTAAGTCTAATCGCTCTCTTCTTGCTACCTAAATTACATCAACAATGATATAGGAATTGTTACAATCAAGAATCAATAAATGTCTATTTTCTACTATCATGTTGTTTGCACATGCTTGCACTATTGTAATGATGTGAAAAATCCATGTGGAAAACAAACACATAGTCATTCATGCCTTAAGTTGCATAGATATGGTAGATTTAGGTCATAACGTTCGATGTAATTATGTCTAAATTGCTTACCCTCGAAGGTGTAAGAATTGAAGATTTACACACCTTATGGGTTTCCGGAAGACAATATAGACAACCGTACTCTTTCATTTGGAGTAATCAAGTATGTTGTTTCTAATCCAATCTTGGCAAACACAAAAAGGCACCACCATTATGACTTGATTATGCACCAAATTCATCACAATTTTAGATTTTGGAAACATTTTAGTTGTGCATGCCATAGGCATGCTGCAAGTTCTCATAAAATGTAACAACATTGTTGGGGCATAACATGTTTGTGTGCCTAACCTCAAGTCCTTGTGCAACACATAGTGATATATTTGGGTTGTTTTTAAGAAAACACCATAGTTAGCCCTAACTTTTGTGTAACCTTTGTTACCTTTAGTCATAACTGTGTCAATGTGATGGGATGGCGCATTTGTTACATCTTTCTAATGTAATCTATAATTGTTACTTCCTTTAATTTTTCAATAAAACTTGATTTGCCTCTACATCTACTGAATATCACCTTGTACAAGTGGTTATTCAAGAAGGTAACTGGGACCCAAAATCATGTTGCAATTGTGATTTTTGAACCACCTCCAACTATTGTGATGGTGTGTTGTAAAGAAACATCCAACCAATTGCCATATTTACACATTCATTATTTTTCATGCATGTTGTTTGCACATCAAATCTTGTTTTTCACCTTTACACATTATAGCTACCATCTAATTAATTGTTGAATCTTGGGTTACTTAAAATATTTTGTTGGTTTTGTTCATGTTGGAAGGAAAATATAAGAGGATCATTTCCCTCTCTTTGAGCCCATTGTTCATTATAACAACTACATCTTCAATTTCATTCTCTTCATCTGAATTCAAATTAAAAAAATCTTCTTCAAGCATCTCACCCTAAGTTTTAATAATCAATTAATAATTTGGCATGGTGTTCATGGTGCTTATGAAGTTGCATGTTATTGGACTATGTCTGATCAACTATTGCATTTCAAATGGTTAGGTGTTCAAAGTTAATTTGATTATGTTTATGCAATTGTAATATCGTATGTTTAACCCTAAACTAAGCCTAAACATTCGCTAAACCTAGGCTGAATTAACCTAGCCTAAACTAACTAGGAAAAAATATTATGTTAAGGTTCTTATGGTTAGTAGGCTACATTATTTAACCTTTAAATACCCTAGCTTAAACTAGATTAGTATGGCATAGGTAGCATGTAATATTTGCATATAGGTTGTAATTACACTAGTTACACTTGCAACTAAATTTTTGTCCCATATATATTGCCTTTGCATTCTAAGTGTGCACACTATGTAAATAGGTGCATTTGTCTTGTTCACCAAATGCCATTTGATATGAGCCAATGAAAAAAGTTCTAGCCTAAAAGTTAAATCCAAACACAAAAATCCATCATTTTAAATTATACCTAGCTTAATTTTATATCTTATAACCTATTTAATTAGTTAGAAAATAAATATTCAATGGGTTTTTTTAATTGCCACATGTCACCATATAATTGGCCTTCGCAAATAGACACATGTCAAAATCCGATTTTTATTTTATTGGATGGCTAAGATATTATTAATTTATTAATAATGATGAATATTGACATAAAGTTCAACTGCCACGTCTCACCATGGGCAACCCATGTAAAATAATATAGATGTATAAAATATAAAACCATATTGTATATATGGGTCACATACATATCGTCGTATGCAATTACCATTCATGTGCAACTTGTTTTATGCAATTAAAAATCAATTGCATTTGACAATTGTAAAATCATTTTTTTTTCTTTTAATGATTAATGACATATTTATGAATAAGGTAAATTCAATATTCTTAAAGTTTAAAATTAAAGTTTCACTAACGTTATGAGGTACATTAAAGTTGTGTAAATGTACTAAGGGTATATTAAGGTTATTACTATTGTGTTGTAAAGGTATAGTCAAGGTTAAACTAAAAATGTCAACTATTAATCACTTTAACAAAAAATTGATTTAAGTTAAACCAAATTTTAACTTACAAAAGATTTAGCCAATGTTTAACCAAGTTTTGTTTCACCAAGGTTTTAGTTTTGTCGAACTTGTCATTACCCATGTACTAAATTCTAACCATCAACATATAATAGTCAACTATTAATATTGTTTTTTTTCTTTGTAATACTTGCCAAGTACCATGGGGAAAATTATAATTTTCTACCGATGCTTTATGTTGGGCAATGCCCTTGGAAGGAGGTGTTCTTGAAATAAGCCCCTTTGGCAAAGGCCTTAAACAAACGTTTATTTCAAGAATGCCCCATTCCTTAGGCATTAACCTATTGTAAAAGCACTTTGATAAGTTTTCCTAGTGTATTCATGGGCACCTATGAATATCCTTCCTACAAAAGAGGAAACATTATCCATTCACTTTGTAAGAGTAAAAAGATGTGCACATTGCTTATATCCCTCCCATTCTAATAGGCATAAGAACCTTCCCCTTTTCATCCTAAGCCCCTTATTTTGGGAATGCACCCATTTAGGGGCTTTATTGTACACATAATAGGTTTCAACTAGATGTTGATTGGTGGCTATTAGTTCATTTTAGTCACATTACTTATTGCTCACTCATTTGCAATTATTTATGTTACAAATTCAAGCAAAAATGATTCAATCAAGTTTTTTAAAAAAAATCCCCAAGGCAAGTGCATATTGTTGAACTTCTCCACTAGTAAAAGTTATATGGTGTGTCATAATGTCATTCAATAAATCTATCGAATGAGCTTGCAAGAAAGCTTCAATTAATACATATTCCAATAAATAGTGATTTTTTTCTAGAATGACTCAAAGTATCAATCTAATTATGTTGTAAAACCATTGTTAATTTTGGTTAATTGTTAAATAGATCTACAATTTTCTCCAACCAAATTAAAAAATCAAGACATGAAGATAGCAAATGTTGAAATTTAGAAAATATCTATTGAGTGTACTTTTGTGTTCCAAATGGAAGAAAGTATGTGAACTTTCTAAAACTCATTAACGTAGCCATATAGACCTTTATTGAACAACATTTTACTAATTGTTTGTTGAAGGCCTGACCCCTCCCCACATTAATGTTTTTTTAGGAGCAAGTGCCAACTAAACTTTAAGGCAACTTTTGTAAACAATTCAAAGCACATGTTTACATGATATTACAACACTGGAAATTAAGTCCTAGAAAACAAACAAAAAATCTCATTCTAACCATTTGGTTGGCCATTGAGGCTTTTCCATCCCTATGCACAAGTCAAATATGTAGACCCTATGAGTACTTAGTTTTTAAGGCATCTTTTAAAAACAAACCAAGGCATTTATACAAGCAATTTCATCGGCCACATAATTGTTTTGTACCTAGGGATAAGCATATTTAGATGTTATTGCAAACTAGAAGTTCATTTTTTTTCAAAAGCGAAAGATTTCATTCTAACAACTTGATTGATCATATAGGCTTTTCAATCCTTAGGCACAAGTCCATTATCTTTGTAGACCTTGCAAGTACTTAATGTTTTAAGGCATCTTTTAAAACTAAAACGAAGCACCTCTTTTAGCAATGTCATTGGTCACATATTTTTAATTAGTTGAAAACAATCCTATTAGAAAGCACAAATAGTTTAAAAAATTGTATTGTTGTGTAGTTAGTTTTTTCTAGATTATAAATGAACTTAAAATGTAAAGTCATATTTAAAATTAACATTGTCAATTTTACATGTTGCAATTTAGACTTTAGTGAGAATCATATTTGAAAATGTTAATGAAAAAAATAGAAAAACAAAGGTTTAAGGGGGTTAATGTGGCTCCTAACAATGTGGTTGGACCTCTAAATAAGTTTAAGAAAAGAATGGATTCATAATGACATTATTTATGTCATGCATAAAAGATTTACATGTGAATTCAAAAAAATTGACAAAATAGGGTCAAATTTGGAATAACAAAATAATCTAATTTCAAATGATGTGTGTAAAAATAAAATACATTGAAACTCCCCCAATACAAGAAATCTTGGTTTTAAAAATTAATTTACAAAAATTACATAATTATATTGATTGAAAGTTCATTTCACATTCAAGATTCCAAGCTTTCATGTGGATTCTTTCTATCAATCACATGTCTACAAATGTATATTAAGTGGTTTATCAATATTTTAATGACAAGCATAAGGGAATGCACATTGGATAACATAATTTGTTAAATATTGCATTGCGACAATTTTAGCTAGTGTAGAAATCGAATTGTTAAATGCCATTTTTGGACCACTAAATCATGCTTTCACCCTTAACTTCAAAAAATAAGGAAAATTTTCATTCTAACAATATGAGTCCATATAGGCTTTTTCATTTCTAGGCATAAAATTATTATGCAAACATTGCCAACACCTAATTGTTTTAAAACATCGTAAAAAAGAAAATCGAAGCATTTGTTCAAGCAATTTCATTGGCCACATTTTTGCCTTTGCACTTAGGGACAACCTTATTTAAACGCGATCATAACACTAAAATTTAAGTCCTTCAAATAGGTCAAAGATCTCATTTGAATAATATGATTGGTGATAATATTGATGTTAATACCTATGTCCTATAGTTCATGTCATTGTCATTAGCCTAGGCCAAAAATTGTTGAGATCAAAGGCATGCATATAAATTATTGGCAACCAAAAAAGTCAGCTAACATGAACCCATGGGGTCCAATTTTTTTTATTTTAAAGAAGGTTGAATAATGTTGGATAATTTGGATTTTTCTTGTCCCTAATGTATTCCCATCAAGTTTTCATTATGTTTCAATTAAATTTGTAATTGATTCCCAACTTGTTCCCAACCTTGTTTGTCCCTTATCCTTTGCCCTAATTCTACTTTTGTAAGCTATATAAAAAAACCCAAAAGGAGGAAACTATAATATATCTATTTTGGTATTTGATTAATTGTTTTTGTCATGGGCCAATCAAAGATGCCCATGACAAAAGAAAAAAATTGAACTTTTGGGGTCCCCACAACTAATTAATATGTGTCACACTATATCAACTATGCACCCATAGTCCCCTTTCCTTCCATTGGCCTAGGTGGAAAATGGTGACAAACATGTTAAGAAATGAAATTTTCATGTAGCCAATTGAAATGCTCAAATTAGGTAGCCACCACCTATGAAGCTAGGGTTTGCATTTGAGGTCATGGTCCCCTATGACATCTAAATATATGTAAATCACTTTTGATTTTTGATAAATTTTTTTGTTTTGGGTTCAATCATCTTATATTATTGCATTATAATTTCACATTTGCATTGTTAAAACTTAATATTCTTAAACTTTACTTACATAATGTTTTGTAAAATCTTCGTGTGAAAGGGAAAATTTGCAAATACCCACATATGGGCATTCAATACACATTAAGCTTTTGTAATCTTGTGCAATACTTGGGTCATGGAATATGCGTCAACATTTTAGAAAAAAACTTCAATACTTGTAGATGGGTCACAAAATAGGTATTGATTTATTAGGTTTTTATCATCTTTCCTAAGTTCAATTTGAAGATATATGCATGTATTGCATTTTGGGACTATGTTTTCAACTAACTAACTATGAATTAAAATAACATTATTTTCATTGACACCCATGTGTAGGTATTGCATAAGACAAAACCATTACATTAATGTAATATTTGTAGTTGGTTTTGGGAATTCCAAACCATTTTAAACAAGGTGGTCTAAGGTTGATGCAAATATTGCATCATACAAAGCCTTCAATAATCCTAATTATAAATACCCTCAACTTAATGATTATACGAACATATACAAATGGAAAATTATTTCTTTTATAATAACTAATTATGCTTGAAAATTTTAAGCTAATCAAATGAAAAGTAAAAATGAGTGGAAGAATTAACCCTAGATTTTAAAGTTAATTAATTGCAAATTGCATTTAATTATTTCTTGCATTTTAAAGTCAATTCAATGAAGATAAATTAAAGAGTGGATTAATTAACTTTATATATAAACTAATTAACTCAAAACATACACAAAACCTTAATTAAATAAAATAATAGATGCCATTAACATTAACAAGTTTACAAATATATACAAATGCAAAAAAAAAAAAGTTTTATAATTGTAAATAATTATTCAATACATTTTAGAGTTATCAATTGAATGAAAAAAATTGAGAGGAAAATTGAGATTGAAACTTTTTCCACTCCCTTCAAAAGAGATAAAATGAATTATTTTATTCCATATATGTTTAAATAAAAATTTCTCCCCAAAATCTAATTTAGGGTTGATTAAATCCATAATTATTTGTTATGAAGAAAAATTTAAATGTAAACTATATTGTTTAATACATCATTTAAATAGGCACATCAAATTGTTCAATCTATTGCATGTTGTTTAATTAAATTAAGTACACCATGCATTAAATAGCCCAAAGTGGAGGTGAAGTTATGAAACCAATGTTGTAAAATGATTGTGCACATTTGGGGTTAAAATTTATTGTTACCAAGGGTTCAAATATGATTAAAATGTTTATTAGTGGGGTTGTTTTTGCAATATTTACATTATATGGTATAATTTCATCAATTGAAGTAAAAATGTGCAAGTGTTAGGTACATATAATGATGGGTGGGTAAGTAAGTTTTGTTGAAACATAAAGGTTTAATTAGGAAATGGAGATTTTTTGTCAAAATTTATTGAGTTAGCCAAAAAGTAGAATTTTTTTGTTGAAAAGCAAAGGTTTAGCTAGGAAATTAAAAGGTTTTGTTGAAATGTAAATATGTTTAGTGAAGAAGAAATAAAGGTTTTGCCAAGGTGGAGGTTTTGACAAGAAAACACAAAGCTTAGGTTTGGTTGAGAAATAGAGGTCTAATTAAGAAGCATAAATGTTTTTTTCGAGATGTTAAGGTTTAGCCAAAAAGTAAAGAAGTTTTTTGTTGAGAAGTAAAAGTTTAAAGAGATAAAAGCTTTGCGAAAACATAAAGGTTTACCCCAAAAACAAAGAGGTCTTCTTGAATGATAAAGGTTTAGCCAATAAGAAATAAAAATTTTGTGCACAAATAAAGGTTTAACCAAACAAAGATAGAAAGTAAGTAGGTAAAGGGAGAAGTAGAGGTTTTGCTACGAAATAGAATTTTTGGCGGGTGCTAGTTCATATTGGCCATCCCACATGAACCAACACCCACTAATGCATTAGTTGGCCATTCTGTCCATAGGATGGGTTACGTTTCTTCATCCCGTTCTGACCCTATGTTAACCCAACATTGTACCACAGTTAATTTTTATGGGTTGTTGAGCTTTGACCATTTTTATTTTTTGGATGTTTTCTTCCCAACCCTAACCATACTACATTCCAACCTAATCACCTTAGTTCCCTAGCTACCCTATTAACGTAATTACATTATTGACTTACATCTTGGCTCTACCTACCAATCCCTTACCTACCTACCTTCTATTTTTTCATGGTTAAACCTATATCTTTTGGCTAAACTTTTGTTTTTTGGCACAACTTCTAACTCTTCTTGGCTAAACCTACATTTCTTGGTTCAACCTTGTCCTTTTGGCATAACTTTCAACTCTTCTTGGCTAAACTATATTTCTTGGCTCAACCTTGTCCTTTTGGCATAACTTTTAACTCTTCTTGGCTAAACCTTGTTCTTTTGGCATAACTTTTAACTTTTCTTAGTTAAACCTCCATCTTTTCATGACTAAACGTTTACATATTATCAAAAATTTTATATCTTTTTAGCTAAATGTCTATCACTTGGCAAAACCTTTATTTTTTAACAAAATTTATATATTTTCTTAGCTAAAATCTTACCATTTGAAAAAAAATCTAACTTTTCTTGGCTAAATTTATATCTTTAAACAGAACCTCCATCTCTTCATGGTTAAACCATTACACGTTGGCAAAAATTTTGTTTTGTTTTTAAAATTTTCTTACCTCTTGATAAAACTTTAACCTCTTTTTAAACTAAATTTTTTCCTTTCAACAAAACTTTTATATTTTCTTGCCTAAATTTCTACCACTTGAAAAAAACTTTAATTTTTCTTGGTTAAACCTAGATTTCTTAGCAAAATCCTTATTTTTTTTGGGTTAAACTTTTACCTCTTAGTAAAACCTTTATTTTTTCTTGGTTAAGCCTTCACAAATTGAAAAAAACTTTTAATTCTTCTTGGCTAAACCTATACCTTTTGGCAAAACTTTTATCTCTTCATGGTTAAACTTCCACTCATTGACAAAAGCTCTATCTTTTCTTATTTAAATTTTTATTAACTTAATTTTTTTTCAATTTCTATACATACTTACTTGCTTAGCCACCAACCTACCTACATACTTATTTACTTACCTATCCACCCCCACTCACCTACTTACCTATCATTTACATGATGGTAATGTTTGCTAATGTATGATATACAAAATATGAAGGTATTGCACTAAATGAACTAACAACCATTTTAATCATGTTTGACCCCTTGATGCTGGCCTCATAAGAGGTGGCATTCTATTTTTAGATGCCACTTGCTCCGTAGGCCTCCGCACCACATTATAAGTTTTTTTTAAAAACTTTCAAAAAACGCGCCACAAGTTCTGCCGCTTTCCAGCTTCCACTTTGCAGTGCAGCAGCCAGCGCTAACTCAGCGTCGCCTGCGCTTCAACTTCACTATGAAGTTGCAGTCTTCACTCATCGTTTCGTTTGTTTGGCGAGCACGTCTACGGGTACATCCCTTGACCATGTCGTTGCGATGTCGTCGAAACGAAAGACGCCGTTCCAAAGCAAGCATTTAACTGAGTTCGCATTCAAAATCGTCCAGTGAGATGTAGCGACCAGCCTTGCCTCGGCCGTTGAATGCCAGCTCTGTGTCATCGCTGGTAGACAAGATTATCAGGCAGAGCTGTCATCCAGCTTGGACACAGACGACGACGGTCCAATCCTACCGGCGATTCGTCCGCGCAAACGCTGCCGTCGATCCAAGAAGACTGCGCCAACGTTGTTCACGTTCCCATTTCGCAAGGAGTTGTATGAGAGACATCACCAACGCGAGCATCGTGCGAGTTGGGTAGAGTACAAGGCGATGACTGTGCAACAGAGGGTCGCGTTCCTTAACAACAAAACACAAACGATATCGGCGTTCTTCCCCAAAACGAGCTACTCCATCAAGTTTGAAGTCAATTCAAAGATTGTTGAGAATGTGATAGGGGACATGTTCTGCCATCCAAAAGGTGATGTCGAAGAGGACGATAGCGACCAGGATGCCGAACTCATTACCAAGAGAAACGCTTTGAAACTTTTTGTCAAGGCTGATGATGCAGATCCTGACGCTCCGTACAAAATCAAGATAAAAAACGTGCTATGCTTCGACCTCGCCACTGCGCACACGTCAATCGAGCTTTCATTTCGGCAAACAGTTCGCATCATTGCGCAACACAGAGCCATCTGCAAAAATCCACTGCTGTCCGGCATCAGCGACTACACGATCGGCCAGTTTGTACGCGTTCAAGTTGGCATCAACTTGCAGCTCATGGCATCCATTCTCGCCCGAAAGCGCATGTGGGCATTCTCCATTGTTTGCGACGGTTCCACACATCGTGGTACGTCATTTTTCGACGTGCGTCTTCACGTTGGTATCGCTGGCAAGCTCTACAACCTTCATCTGGTCATCTTGCCGTTCTTTGAGCGACACTCCGCCAACAATATTACCAAGACGGTGGTCAAGTTGTTCATGAGTCTGTACGATCGCTGGCGCAACAAGCTTCTTGGTATCACAACGGACGGCAAGCCTACGATGACCGGACGAATATCCGGCGTTGTCACTCAACTAGTGCAACAGGCAACGCACCCGACCTACAGGATCTGGTGCCCCCTACACCAACTCGACCTCGACATGAAGAGTGGAATGAATAATATCCAGGATGGCCAGTTCTACAAAGACGCTCACGCGTTTTCGGTCTATCTCCACGTTCAGCAGATTTTGATTGCTGAAATGGGCACAACCTGCCCCAAGGATACCAACCGCTGGACGCACGTCACGGCTATGCTTTCGTGGATGCTGAAGCACCGCATGCGATTGTTTCAGCATATCGAAGAGAAACATCTGCATCAAGCGCCATCGGCAATGTGGTGGATCATCGCGAGCGGTATTGTACCCGTTGGCGAAGAGATCAACAAGCTGTTCATGAAGCTGCAAGGTAATTTGCTCGTTCTTTCGCAACAGCGCGAAATGATTGCGTACACCATTACTTCCATCATCTCAATGTGGAACATCCACAAGACCGCTACTGAGCCGCCCGACGGCTATTTTGCCCAGCTGTACCACATCAATGTCGACTGGTGGGTCGAGTTCGACACGGTCATTGACTGCATCGCGGAGCACGGCAGATCTTTCTCTCGAGACGGATTTGAAGAGCTGGATGTCAACGAGCAGCAACTTGTTCACCACGAAATCGCTGGCTATGTCGTCGATCTGGTGGCCAACATGTCGCAGATAATTGCCGAGCGTGATAGCAACAACCTGGCGTCGATCGAGGAGGCCCCGCCGATGATGCCTGGGGAGATCGCGTCTATGTCGCATCGCCAATTTTTGAAGGGCGTTTTCAATTTGCTGCGAGTTGGGCTAAAAGAATTCGGATGGTCAGAAATCGAGATCGATCAAGCCGAGCATGATCATTGCAACTATCGTTACGCGTACATGAACGAGCCGCTTCTCAAGTCAAAGATTGACAATCTTGCTGTTGCTACCGATTTCAATGTGGCCTGGAATGTTGTCGGCGATCACTTCATGGATATGCGTGCAGTGCTTGCGGGATTGGCTACTGTTTTTCACAACTCGACATCTGTGGAGGGCAATTTTTCAATTGCCAAGTGGGAACGCGATCCCACTCGGTTGTCTTTGGCCAATCTTTCTCTAGAAGGCATATTCCAGTGCAAGCAAACCGAGCTGCTTCGCAGCATTCCTGTCTAGCAAATATGAACACATTGCAAATACACATGATTGGGCATAAGAACCACACTTTTCTGATAGTTAGGGCGAAAATTGCATTTTGGGGTAATAAGTGGCGCCAATCTTTGGCGCCGCGCCACTTTATATTAAAAAAGATAAAAAGTGGCAAATGCCAGTTATTATGAGGCCTGCCTTGATGTCAATATTGCACATTTTATTAACTTTTGTGACCCACACATAGGTATTGCATATTTTGGTAATTATTGTTAAAAACTAAAATAGTTGAAAATCCAATCACAAAATACAATACCCACATATGAAAACAATATCATTTCAAAAAAAATACACCTCAATAATTATTACATATTTTGTGACCAAAATGCAAGCATTTTTTTTTAAAATTATTTTTCTATGTCCTTTTTTCCTATTTTTAAAACTTTTTCTTGTTCTAAATTATTTTCGTCTATTCTTTACCAGAATTAGTTTGTTTATTCTAATTTTCATTGAACATGCATATTTTATGCCCAACATTTGGGTATTGCACAAACCATTTAAAAAAAACCAATCAACATTTTATGCTTCAAATGTGGGTATTGCAAAATCATACTAACAAAACTAATGTTTATTTTGTGACTCTTATGCAAATATTTCACATTGAATATTATGTTTTTGAAATTCTTTTAATCCAATAATGCAACATGCAATATGTTTCAAACTTGTATTTTAAAGGAAAATTTCAACAAAGTATTAATGCAATGCTCACATTCAAAGCATGTAAACATAATACAAACATGAGGTTGCAATTGCAATAAAACAAAACTTGTATGTTTTGATGCAAGTATCATATCTATCAAAACTTTCTAAAATGTCCAAAAAATGGAAAACATGGAAATCTTCTTATTATTAAAAATACAAAAAAAGGAAAACAAAGCCATGAAAAAGAAACAAAAACTAGAATTCTTCTTCTTCAATTAACAATAACAAGGAAAAAAAAAATCTTCAAGGAAAAAAAAAACAAACTTCTTCTAGAATTTTAGAAGTAGAAAAAACTAGAACAAAACAAGGAATTTTTTTTTTTATAGCAAAGACAAAAGAGAAATAATAATAATCCTAAATATTAAAGCAACAGTGTTTGTCTATCCGTGTGGGCAGTGCCTGGAAGATTCTTGCAATCACTGCCCGTTCCTCTGGAAAAACTCATTTGAACATACTGAACAGGGCGTTCTTAACTCTCTCAATTTTTGACCACCTGGAGTTTGCTTGCACTGGGGGGTTCACCAAAACTTAGACATGGAATTTTTAAGGACATGATTTTCAGAACATGAGATTTCAGTTTTGGGACGTACACAGTGTGGGTTTCCAAGACCCAAACCTAGAAATTTTTTGGACATGATTTTCAGGACGTGGGATCCTCAGTTTTCGGAGACCTGAAATTTGCACTCCGAGTTTCCAAGACCCAAAAAGACTTGGGAAATTTTAGGATATGGTTTTCAAGACATGGTTTTCACGACTTGGGGTGTCAACTTTGGGGCCTGGATTTTCACAGAGGGGGCTTCACATGATCCATGACCTGGAATTTTTTTGGCACATGATTTTCAGGACATGGATGGGGAACCAGGCGACTTCAAAGTGTCCGAAGGTCACGGGCACCCACTAGTAATAATAATAATAACAACGTAATAACCCACCTCAATGTTTGGTTTGGTTTATGTTAAATGGATTGGGTTCATCCCAAAACGGCCAAAACGGTTTCATCCACAACTTGTGCATTGGTGGGTGCTGGTTCACTTAGGCCCCGTGGGACGAACGAACGATGAGCTGAGTCTCGTTCGTTCGTTGGTGGGAGCCCTTTTCCTTGGCTGGATTCCGGAGCTCGGAGGAGCTAGGAGTTTCTGCAGCGATGGCGACGGGGTTTCTGGTTCCCTCTTCTTCGGCTCCGTATTGCCTCTCCTCGCCAGTAGCAACAATCTCTGAACAGTCGTCGTGGGTGCCTGTTCAACTGAGTGTCAGAAAATCCCGTCGACCATTTCATGTTTGCTGTGTACAAGCCCATACGCAGAGGACTTTAGGGTTTGTAAGCTCCGGTTTTTGGAGCTCAGGAGGTTGGGATCCTGAGCAACGCAAACTCGCAGTCGTCATGGTGAAAAATTCTGCTGGTGAGCCTGAAGTCCTAATCTTTCTCTCTCTTCCTGCTTGTGAATGCTTGATCTTTCTCCTCCGCATTGTGTTTGTCCAGCGACGTTCATTAGGTAGTTTTCTTATCACCACTTCGGATGGTCTTTGCAGCGCCGATTGAACTCCAAGCATCCGCATTACCGGAGGCTCAAGCTGTCGGTCAGTGATCTCTTTCAAATTCTCATCTCTTGAGAGCCCGGACGGAATGCCGATTGCTGAATTTCGAACCCCACTCAATTCTAATTGCTATGCCCTCAGTGGGCAGAATGCTGACATTGTTTGTCATGAATTCGCAGCCCCTCACGAAGAAGGGATCAAACCAGTCAAGATGAAGATCTACAAGCTATCTGAGCTGAATGCAGACCAAGTGCAAGATCTTCGCAACCGCCCTCGAATCGATTTCTCTTCCATTTTTGAGACGGTAAACCCTCTTCCCGTTTTTCACATACAGGCTGCACAATTGAGGGTGTATCCAGGGTCCTTGTTCCTTTCATGCTATTGTATCCTTGGGTGAATCTTCTCATAGCTGTATACATATGAAACTGATTCACAAATGCTACTGGAAAAATTGTGATTGTTGTTTTCTTGGTGGAAGGTTGCCCCTATAGTGGAAAATGTGCAAAAGCGAGGAGATGCAGCAGTTAGGGAGTGAGTCTACTGATCCTTAATGCACTCTAGATGCTAATTGTGCAATGTCAAGATCCAGCATTTATCTGTCTGCAGTTTTTCCTACCCTTCTGCAGGTTTGACACCCAAAATCCTGATGACAAATCCATCTTACTACAGCAGTGATGGTAACCACTCCTGCCATGTATATCCAAAGAACTGGCAAAAGTATTAACCATCCTTTCTTGATTTGCTGATATGCCATCCTGCCAATGCAGAATGCTTTGTATTTTGTTGTGCATTGAGATCAACATCCGTGAGTAGATCCTTGCCAGCTGATGGATCTAATTATGGATTTGGTTTAGCTTTATCTGCAAATACAGGATGGAGAATAGAGGACTCCTTGTTAGTAGCGCACACAATAGGTATTGCTGTGTAAGTTGTAAGGGCATGGAGTTAGTTTGGCAATGGGTTTGTCTGTGCAGATACACAAAACGCTTTGATGGTGTGGACCTTGAAAAGATTGTTGAGAGAGTCTGTGATCTGCCAGATCCTGTGGTAATTTTTTTTCTTCAGCAGTAATCTGTCCTCTGTGGACATTATGCTTTAAGTATGGGTTTTAAGTAATCAGTACACATCTGGAATCCAAAGCACAAATACTCCTCCCCTCTATTTCCTTTCTTTCTGTCTCTGTCTCTCTCACTTGTGTGAATTGAGTAGGAGGAATAAAGTGGCTGTTGGATGATGGTTTCATTTGCATTTTATCTCATAGCTATATTCAATTACTTCTCACTTGCTTTTGCGATGTGAACACAGCTTGATTCTGATGTAAAGGCAGCTTTTGATGTGGCCTATGATAATATTTATGTCTTCCATGCGGCACAGCGAAAGACACAACAGCTGCAAGTTGAGACTATGCCAGTTAGTGTTTCTTACACTCCATTCAACTGCAGTATTGCTTATTTTCTGTCTCTGTCATTTTCAAAGAAACTTTAGCTTTTTGTAAATATGTGAGAGTGTTTGTACACTTCTGGCTGATTAATTTTCTGGATGGTGGATGATGTCTGTTATGGCCAGGGGGTGCAATGCTGGAGAGTTGCCAGGGCTGTCAATGCAGTGGGTCTCTATGTTCCTGGTGGCACTGCGGTCCTGCCATCCACGGCCCTGATGCTTGCAGTAGTATGTGTTCTAATCTAACCCTTTGGGATCTGTGACTGAGTTGCTAAATGTACTCTCTCCCTTTCCCTGCAGGGTGCATCTTTCAAACACTTCTTGTATGCTTTTGAATGTGTATTAGTGCACTGAGTATTCCCATGACTTCCAGAATGTGACAGAAACTGAGGACACAAATTCTTGCCTAGTTGTTTTCATGAAATTTAAAACAGATTATAATATACCTTCCTGACCCCACTTTTCAGAGCTGATGAAGTCAGTGGGGAGTAATGCAGCTAATTACTGCTATTCATGCTATTTATAATGAAGGTGATGGTCATACTTTGTGAGATACAGGCACAAGGTTACAAGCAGACTCATTCTTGTCATGTTTTGTTTTGGTTTGGCCAGAATTCAAATACAGTTAGCTTCAATGTGCTGTTGAGTATTTTTCTCTGGAATCTCATAGATATGTTTTCAAGTTGTGGAATTACTGGATCCATATAGTCAACAGTAGTATGCTTCAAGGATACGTTCAGGGTGCAGGTGACTGCAACCACCACCCTCTATGTAGACCTCTTTATGCCATAGGCCTAGATGCTTGCTTGTACAGAGGCAAGCTTACCCTCCCAAGCTTGTTGCTGGATACTATTTGCTTTTTATATTAGCTTTGTCTCTTGAGTGGTACCCATGTCATGATCAGGTCTCCCTGTTGCTTCTGGCAATTCAAAAAAACTCATGCAATTCTGTAATTGCTTATGGAAGTTTTGAGCAGATTGTTATATACTTTTCTGCAACCACTGTGATGAGCTCATGGAATCAGTGGTGTGTAATGGCAGCTGGTTACTGCTGTTCATGATGAAGGTGGTCTGATACTTTCTGAGTTACACTCACAAGGTTATGACTGCACTTGTTCTTGTTACATTTTTTTTTGGTTTGGCCAGAACTGATTTGATAGTTACCTTCAAAGTGTGTTTGTGGAGTTTTCTGTGCCATTTTACAGATCCATGACTGTGCATATTGCAAATTGAACAATGGTGCAGAACTGCATACTCAGTCATTATGTTTGGTACCTGATGTTGTGGTACATTGGCTTTTCAGCCTGCACAGATTGCAGGATGCAAGACTACAATTATTGCAACCCCCCCAAGAAAGGATGGCTCTATATGCCCAGTGAGTAGCTTGCAATCTAATACAAAATATCCTTTTCAATTCATCCAACATTTTGTACACACCAATTGGATAATAAACTTGAGAATTCTGGCTCAACCTGAACTTCTGATAGTTTGGAGATTTGACCTGCAAGTTCCATTGATGGTCAAAGGTTAAGGTTTTTCTTGCAGGAAGTTGTTTACTGTGCGAAAAGAGCAGGTGTGTCACATATACTCAAAGCTGGTGGAGCTCAGGTGTGTACAAGCATCAGTATGAGATGCTGTTTTTGCATTTCTCAGCTTCTGGAATCAGGCTAAATGTGTGTAGCACAGCAAGTTGTTTGTGTTCCATTAGTTATTATGGGGGTTAGTCGCAAAATTTCTTCATAATTTTCAAACCCCAGCTATTTGTGCTTTCAAGAATCTGGAGCCCCTCATTCATTGTGTTGGGACTTTCTGCAGGCTGTTGCAGCAATGGCATGGGGAACAGAATCCTGCCCCAAAGTAAGTGTTGATCGATATCCAGGACCCTCCTAGTTTGTTGAAGATGATGGTCCTTGCTTTGGGTTGGTTTTCCTTAAATAACAGTTTTGGGTCTCCCTTTGATGTTTACTTTTCTCCAGAATTAGAGGTACTTGCAAAACTTATTCCCTTCCTGCAGGTTCACAAGATTTTGGGGCCTGGGAATCAATATGTCACAGCAGCCAAAATGACACTGCAAGTATGGGGGTTTCCAATGCTTTTAGTTTAGGCTTGTCAATTTTGAGTGTGTTTGCCTGATGTAATCAAATTCTAGAGACTTGTTGCAAGGACTAGTATTTGTGAATGAAGGTTTATGGTGATTGAGTATGATGAGAATTATGTTGGCCTCAGTCTTCAGTGGATTTGAAATCTTACTGCACATGCATAATTACCCAGGAGTATGGTGCTTTGGTGCACAAATGTCAACATCTGTGTTACAATAGAACATGCTGCTGTTGATATATATTACTCATCTCCCTGTTTGTTCATTCTTATGTGGCATTTGGTTGCGGTCTACAGAATAGTGAAGCAATGGTATCCATTGATATGCCTGCTGGGCCATCTGAGGTCTTAGTGATTGCTGATAAGTATGCCAGCCCTGTTCATGTTGCTGCAGATCTTCTCTCACAGGTATGCTTGTGTTTTTTTATTGCTGCACCTACAAGAACATCTGATAGATAACTCCTCAGGGAGAGGAGGTGGCATAAGGTGGATTTCTGCATGAGGACCTAATGATGTAGGTTGAACAATAAATTCAAACTTGTTTTTTGTGAAGCCTCAATAGGTGGAAGTAGTATGACACAATTTTTGTTAGCATGTTTTTTTGCTTCTTTTGAAGCAGGATATTGGTGTGGGCATGTCATGTAGGCAGAGCACGGTCCAGACAGCCAAGTGGTATTGGTTGCAGTAGGTGATGAGGTAGACACAGGTGCTATTGAGAGGGAAATAGTGCAACAGTGTCTGGACCTTCCCAGAGGGACCATTGCTGCTAAAGCACTTTCTCACAGCTTTGTTCTGGTTGTTAAGAACATGGCAGAGGTAAGAAATACAGTCCTGTATCACTTTATCTCTGGATTTGCTATTGGCAACAATGATAAGGTGAGGGCAATGAGGGCTTGTTGTCAAGCATATGGTGTGTAAGAAAATTGAGGATCATACAATCAATTGTTCCCACCTTGGGTATGGATGTTACGTTTGAATACGATAGTCACAAGTTCCCTCTGAACTTGCCATAACACATGCAGAGCAGTAGGAGTTTTCTTGGGTCCATCATGTGAGAATGTCCTTGAGGCTTATGAACTGTTTTGGAACACAGGCATGCAACTTTTCAAACATATATGCACCCGAGCATCTCATTGTAAATGTGGAGGATGCGGAACTGTGGTTGGACCACCTTGACAATGCAGGTAGAGTCATACCATCAACGATGACTTGATAGATTTTAGGCAGTCAGTTGTTTTGCTGTCTTGAATATATCTCACATTGCAAGCCATTCCATAGACTAGTATGCCAGTTTAGGTTTGAGATGATTGTTCAATGCCTCTCAAGAAAAGATGATATTACTCAATTCACCGGACATTGCATCTTTCCAGACAGTTTTAAGAATGGGCTATTATTTTTGTGCAGGATCTGTATTTCTTGGGCGATGGACTCCAGAGAGTGTAGGTGACTATGCAAGTGGCACTAACCATGTCTTGCCAACATATGGATATGCCCGCATGTATGGTGGGGTCTCACTTGACTCATTTGTCAAGTACATGACAGTTCAATCTCTAACAGCCAAGGGATTGCAAAGACTTGGCCCCTCAGTGGCCAAAATGGCTGAGGTTGAGGGGCTTGATGCACACCAAAGGGCTGTCACCCTGCGGTTGCGGGATATTCAGGCTGCTAAAAGTAATTGAAAGTAGGATTGTGAGTTTTCCTCATTCCAAGCTTCAGACTAGTGACACTAATTACTGACTAGAGCAGTACTGATCTGTTGGAGATTGGTAATGGAGTTGTTTCCATTTAGCCTGGGTGAGAAACAGCCAAGGACCCAGGAGGCATAAGGTAACTCAGTAGTTCCAAGATCTGTTGTGGGCTAGAGTCTAGAGCAGAACTTCCTGTGTCACTGTTTGCAAAGCTTTCAACCGAGGTGAAGTACGCCATACCTCCAAAGACACCTTTGACAAGAGATGCCAAATCTGTTGGGTGAGTCTAGGGTTGTGCTATGTCAATGCTTCAAATCTGAATTAAGGACACTCATGGCACAACACCTTTCCTGAAAAACACATTGTTTGCAGGAAATACAACTCAAAAAGAAACTAACTGCCCAAGAGTCCTTTGCAACATAGACCCTGAGACTTAATTCAGGACCATGGATTCAACTTCTACAAATTGAGAATTTTGAATTGATGCATGATGTTAATGGTAAAGCCCTCCATGGCTGGCGCTCATTAACGCGTGAAACACCGGATGCAAGAACTCAAGGGTGACATGAGTTGAATTCGGGTACTAGCTTCTAAGGGGCGTGAATAATGTTTTCCCTTCATGTAGCAAGCTATTACAATGCATGGAAGAGTTATGACCCTCTTAAAGCATCCCCTTTCTCGCGGGTCTCACTGTTTCCCACATCCAATGGCAGTTTTAATTATTTCCAATAAGATTCTCCCCCATTTGCATCAATAAACATAACAAAATGAACACTATAATGTCAGACACTATTTGAATGTTACCACCTATGCCAATCATTAGAGTTGGCCAATGAAAAAAAATTATTCCTTTGGGCACCCAAGTGCAATTGATTGATTGATTGATTGATTTCTTTTAATACACACAATATTCTTGGATCTTGTGCATTTTTACAAGCCCAAAGTGCATTTTACACTCTTGGATTGCGCTTAAAGCAATTTGATTGTACATTCTATTTTTATTGCATTGGGTGGAGATGCTCTAAAGCAACTCCGCTCATACACCCTGTTTGGGCCTTCAGCAATGTTTATCACATCTAACCTCCAATTCTTTCCCAATCCCCACTCATTAAGATGACAAAGGGGGGACAATATACGGGAAGATTATGGACTATTTAAATGCAACCACATGGGTCAATTATCATAATCAACCAATCAAAAGCAGTCATTTTTGTGTTTGGTGCTTTTTACAAGCATTGAATCCCATGAAAATTTATTGACTAAAATCCAATGTACTGGCCCAAAGCATCACATAAAAATTGCACCCGATTCCAAATATAGTTTACAGTCCATGGCCATGCGCTTCGGCAATGTAGCTCATCAACATGTGGATATTTACACAAAGGACAACAATAAGTCCCTCACTATGTCTATTATTTACATTGGAGATGTTCCTATCTACCAAGGATGCATATACCACATGAATGATTTCTCCTGTTACTGCTTTTACTCTAAAGCCAAAGGCAAGAGTAAATGTCAATCAATTTAACGTTCCCAAGTGATAAAGTTTTTCCAACATGAGAACCATAATTCACACACATTGATGCATGCATGCATGCATGCATACATGTATGTATGTATGTATTGTATGACAATTCATGATATGTTTCTCAGAAATTCATGGCCAAAGGAAAACATTCCCACAAGTTGAACTTTTCAACAATGGGTTTTCTCCATATATGGTGATGTCAACCCCAAATTTACCAGGTCTGACATTTGAATGCTTATGATGATGGTTTATCACACCTTGGCTATGAACCTCCAATTGAATGATGTTCCAATGGGCCAGAGTGAACCAGCACCCACCAGTGCACCAATGTGGAGGGATGGTGCACTCATGGGTGCGCCTTTTTCGTCCCTCCCTGTCCCTGGGCTAACCAAGGTGGCTAACTCAAGTTGACCTTTTCTTTCCCCTTTCCTCAACCCAGGTTGGTTTTTTTGGGGCAAATTTGTCTTTCTCTCATCCCCCATGCCCATCTCACCTACCTGCCTACCTACCTTTAGACTGCTGCCTATGCACCTTGGCCTCCTACCTACCTGCCCACCTACCCACTCACCCACCCATCTACCTACCTTCCCATCAACCTATCTACCTATGTACATACGCACTAAATCTCCACCAAGGCAATGACAATTTAGGTTGATGAAGGTATTGCAATATACTAGGTAGATTGCTTTGTTCCTTTCTACCTACCTAATTTTATGACTATGGAAAAAAATGTTGCAATGACCCAATTGAAGGTATTGCAACTAAACTAGATTTCTTTTTGGTAGCCCTATAAAACTCAACAATTAAAGCACATATGAAGGTATTGCAAATGAACTTGATATCTTTACTCAAGCCACATGAATCCACTCATGTAGCTGTTCTTGTAATACTCTTATTGAACTTCCTCACAATTATTAGATTCCAAACTCAAGTCATAACTTTAGCACAACTTGCAAAATTAATTAATCATCATATTGCCCTCATATGGGTAATGCACAATCATTAGATGATTTCATTGAAATGCAATATTACTAGGGCAAAAGAAAAATATCATATTGCAACTTATTTCTTTTTTCAATACCCTCATCAAACTAATGCATGAACACAACAAATTTACTATAATGCAATACCTTCAATCCTATTAAACTACTTTCATCTCATCTAATTGAACAATGCATTACCCTTATGAAGGTAATGAAAATGCATCGGATCATTTTATTGTTTTGTAATAAACAAGTAAGTCTACTTGTAACTATTTTATTTCAGTTATTTCATCCATGCAATACCCTATGAACACATTGACGATATAAATATCCAACCCAATTCACACATGCATTACCCTCATAAAAGTAATGCAAATGCAATGGATTATTAATATTCATGCCCAAGATAATATATTTCATTTCATTTGGGTCAAAAATGCAATTACTGGATTATTTTGGTCTTATGCAATACCCTCATGCCTAGGTATATTTCATATCATTTGATTGCACAATGCAATATCCTATGGACACATTGACAATATCATATCCAACCATATTCACATCTACATTACCTTTATTAAAGTAATGCATATCCTCTGGATAATGTTGGTGTTCCACAATACCTTAATATGGGTGTTAAATAATATTTAATTATGGCCTTGCATAATACTAAGGTAAAGAAATCTAGTTCGATTGCAATACCTTTATTTGGTTAACCTTATTTATGTTGCGGTTATACAATACCATCTTGGGTGTGTTAAGGTTAAGTTTAGGGTTTGAAGTATTGCATGGACCAAAAAATGATCAAAAGTTCATGCAATATCGTTATGGGTTTATTAAGTTCAAAGATAAGGTTGATGGAATGAATATGTTTTGTTTTGTCCTAAAGGTATTGCGTAACAAAAGTGTAAATGCAATACTTTCATCATGCATACGTAAACTATCTTAAAATTTTAATTATGAAATAGGTAATTGTTTTTATGATGAGAGTATTGCACAAAGTCATGCCTTTAGACTTTAATGCAACTTCCACAAATGTTTAAACTATGATTGCAATATCCTCATGTATTAGTAATACATCCAATCAATTTTTTGTTTAATGCAAATTGCACATACACTATATATGAAAACTTATAACATGTACAAATAAAATTCAAAATTTTTATAAGCAAATATCTTTACATACATTCATTTCCAATGCCAATGGGCTATATCCATGGAAGCTAAATTAATCTACAAAACTGTGGCATGGAAAATTCATGGATGCCATACACAATGCACAAAATGTGTAATAATTCAAAAATGGAATGTCAAGTTAATTGTGCTCACCTTCATTCTCACTAGAACTCTCATTAATAGATTTCAATGATAATCCATTTGCACTCTGATAGTGTGCCATTGCATTTTGTGCAAATTGAACATATTGTTAGGTGTACAATTATAGGTTTGCCAAAATTATCTTCACTAAATCAACTATGAAAGCCTCCTTGGTGGTATTTCAAATCCTAAAGTGGACACACACACAAACCAATGAGTATAATTTCGGAAAACACATGTTTGAAGCACAATGCAAATTTGAAATGAAAATCCAATGTGATGGAACTTACTGGTCATGAATCATCTCCAATTCATGATGATTCACAAGTCAAATGATCTCCTTCACACTTATTTTTGGATAAAGATCTTGTCCAATTTTGGCTATCCCAAACATCTTTAAGGCCTTTTACATAAAAGACCTTATTAGCACAAATTAAACTGGCAAAATTTTCATCCCTCTTTAATTTGGTCATTACGTGGGGAGTATACCCCACACGCCATGTTGGAATGTTGAATAGAGTGAACAACTTTAAAGCATTTGGGATGGGTCTTTGTTCAAACAATTGCCCAACACACAAAGGAAGGATTTACCTTTTCCCACACACTCTCAAAACAGAAACCAAAAAAATAAAATAAAATTAAAACCCCCAAAAATAATATTGAGAAAGCCAAAAGAGGAGGAAAAAAAAACCAGCAAGAAAAAATAGAGATAAATAAGATTATCAAGAATTACAGGAAAAAAAAGATCCCAAAAATTTTATTAAAAAACTATTTCAATTAACAAAAAAAAAGAAACAAGAGAGAAATATAAACCAGAAAAAAAACAAGAAATATAAAACCAAAAGTTTCAAGAATTACAAAAAGAAAAAATAAAATAAAATAAAAAAACAAGAGAAACATGGGAAAAAATTCACAAAAAATCCAGGAGAACAGATTTTTAAAACTCAAAAAAAAAAAAAAAAAAAAAAAAAACCAACTAAAGGAAACAAGATAGAAACATATTTTTTAATTACAGAAAATTAAAACAACAAATAAAACGAAAAAAAAATCAGAAATATAAAACCAGAATTTTTTTTTTAAGTAGAGAAATAAAAAACAGAAAATAGAAAAATAAGAAAAAACCAAGGGCAAACAATTCAAGAAAAAAACCAAGATTTTTTTTAAAAAAATCCCAAAAAACCAATATTAAGAAAACCAACAACGAAACCGGAAAAAAACAGAAACAAAAAATGAACAAGATAGAAATAATTTAAAAAAAAGGTACAGAAAATTAAAAAAGAAATATAAAACAAGAATTAAAGAATTATTGATAATAAAATATAAAAACAGGAAAAAGAATTAACAATTTTTTTTTTTAAAATTGTTTAAAAAAAACAGAAATAAGAAGAAGGCAACAAACCTTTACTCAATCGAGAGCTGATGGCAATGGCAACAAACCTCTACTACCATTGTTGGTTTGCAAGGGCGAGACTGCAAGATACTCACCTCTTCTAGTTGTTCCTCATGTTGCTCTTCCTCTTCATCTCTCTCCTCCCTTTTTTTTGTTGCTCCTATCCTTCTCTTCCAGAGCTTCACACACACACACACACAAAGACAGAAGAAAGAAAGAAAAAACAAAACCAAAAGAAGAATAAAGAGACAACAAAAACCTCAAATAAAGACACAAGATAAAAAAACAAAGAACTCATGAAGACCTTAAACAAAGCTACACAAAACAGAATTTTTTTAAAAAACACAAAGAAAGAACAAAGAAAAATCAAAAAAAGAAAAATGAAGAGGTCCCAAAGAAAGAAGAAGAGGTCCCTTATGAGCGAGAAAAGGGAGGGAAAAGAGGAAGGAAGGGAAAAGCAGGAGGAGGTATGGTGCACTGGAAGGAAGACATACAAGTGTTACCCACCTGGGGATGAAGATGTTGATAAGTGTTCTTTCAGGTGTCCAAATCTGGAGCTTGATGTACTGGATTGTGGAAACTAAGAAGGGACACAGAAATTCAGCCAGATGGCTTTCTAGCAACACCTATCATGCTAGAGGTGATCAAATTCTCTATAGACCTAGCTCTAGTTCATTCTGCCTTTTGGAGCCGTTTCCTCACAAGCATAAAACTCTCATGCAAGAAGAGTCGGGACGACAATCAAATCTTCCCTTTCAAAAAGCTTCAAAGTTCACAGAGCTTTCAGGTGACTGTATATGACTCACTACAAGCTGGTTTCATCCTTGGCACTCCTACTAACATGAAACAAGCAGCTCATCACATTATGGCTTGCTCCTTATGGCAAGTTCAAACCAGGTTCATGAAGTTCCCGCCCACAAAATGAACTTCAAAACCACACTTACCTGGCAAACATTCTCAACATGTGGGACCAGATGAAAACTACATAAATCTCTCCCATACAGGAAGAGCCAAACAAACTGGGTTGGCTCCATGATGTTGTGGGTGAATTTAAACACTTGTTAAGACAACATCATGGAGCCATACAAGCTCAACAAGTACCATTTCATGAGATCATAGCTCTATTAACAGTGTTGTATTTTATCAGTCACTGTCTCTGCTGAATGAGCAACTGTTGAGAACATTGTGATGTCAAGATATGGTACCAAGTGTCGCACTTTTACCCATTAGCAACATCATTTGTTTGGAAACAAAAGTGTGCCTGAGCGTTCAACTAGCCTTCTCAACGAAGTGTTTTTTAGTTTACAGTATTACCGATTTGCTGCTAACTATAAGTACTCTTGAGTACAATTATGCCAGTTTTAGCTGCTTAATCCATTTGGTGGCTCCTAGTTGGTAATTTCTTAGCAACCCTGAGCTTTACATAGTCCATTGGAAATCAGAGAAAGATGGATCACCCAAGTGATCCCTCCAACTGAATGAATACCTTCTACCTGATTTGAAGTGCACAGTTCATTGTACCTGCAACGATTGTTGCATGTCCATCAGCTAGCGTAACTACTCTAGATTCATGATTCCATGAATAAGTATAAGGCCTTGATCCGGAGCTTGCTCCATTCCTCCTGTAAGTCGTTCCAAACTTGAATTTGCTAAAGTTTGTAGGACATCAAATGATGCTGATGCACTGTAATGTCAAGAAACTTTCGTGCCCTTGTCGAAGTCCATGGAAGTTGTGACATGATTTCAAGGGTGAAAACCAGAGGCAGCTGGTCAGTCGACCCTTGTGACCAGCATCTTTCAGAGCTTAAGACTTCACTCTTCCTTTGCTCGCAACTTTGAGATATGTAAATCCTGGAAGGATATAGAAGATGGAGATCTGGCGGAAAAATGACCGTGTGCTCTGTCTCAACATGAAAGCAGTCTGAACTACAACGTCTCTAGAGCATTTGCTTTTGAGAGATTTACGAACTACAGAGGAGATGACTTGAAAAGCAGCAACCTTAATGACGATTTAGCTGTTCGAGACAGCGCAGCAAGGTTTCGGAAAGAGGCTCTCGGTTCTGTTAAAGCTTTTGGACCGTCGTTTTCTTTCTCTACCTTCTTTGAATACGCGGTGTCAGGGTGGTTCGTAGAGAAGTCAAGGATTACAGGTGGTTCGGAGAGAAGTCAAGGATTACAGAGTAATCTGTCGAATGATCCACTTTGTTGCTACCGTTTTGAGGAAACTTGTTGGTAAAGTGACTCTGCAGACGCTTTACGATTCTCCAGCTCATTTTCTCCTTCAGGAATGGCCAGATACACTTTAATCCACAGCTAGCACGGCAATCTTCTACAGATGCTTCCTTTCTAGGCCGCTCCATCGCGTAGGAGAAACACAGATTGCGGCGATGGCCTCCGTGTGTCGGAGCTGGTGCTTCCTCTATGCCGAACATGTTGTCGCACTGTTGAAACTCATGAGAATCTAGCGCTATCGGTTTATTCAGAGCTTGCAGTCTAGGAGGCAACGGTAAGGTTTGACCTATGACGAATTCTTCGGGTGTATAATCACGGAACGATGTCGCAAGCATCTCCGATTGAAACTTCGCAGTGAAACGAATGCCAGACATCGACTGACTTGCCAACCGCCTTCTGCTCGGCAATTTACCTATCACGAATTCATCAGGTCTATGTTTGCCAAAGGAGGGCGCGAGCATCTCCCGCATCTCTGCTTGAAATCGTGCACTCAAATTAATCGCAGAAGAGGATCGAGATGCCAACGGCCTAAGGAATTCATCAGGTCTATGTTTACCAACGGAGGGCTCGAGCATCTCCCGCATCTCTGCTTGAAATCGTGGACTCAATTTAATCGCAGAAGAGGATTGAGATGCCAACGGCCTTCTCGCCGGAAGCTCGACAGAACATTCGTCCACTCGGCCTTCTCTCCTGCTCCTTCTCGATCTCTGCAGCTTAGGTATTCCAGGCTCTACTTCCCAGTTAAAAGGGATAGCTGCCATAACTTCCCCGAAGTTCTCTCCACTCGCTTCGGTTGTTCGCCAACCATGTGGTTCAGGAAGGGACGGCGCGACGTCGGATAGCATGAAGCACTCGTTTCCACTAAAATCGCACCTTGCCAGCAACTGTTGCGAGCTCAACTCCGCTACAGAAAGGCCGGGCTCCATCTCACTCACTGATCCTCAATTCCTCTCTTTGTTCTCTCAATACACAAAGTCTATCATAATCATCTCTCACACGCTTCAAAATTCACCCGTCTGTGAATGCCAACGGAGAAGCTCCACAGACCATTGAATCCATGTACCAAAGCACCTACTAGAAACACGGTCCTCGTGGAATCGCAAATGGAAAAGAACTTAGACAAACCATGCGAAATCGGCCATGGGACAACGAACCCCAAACTTGTACACATCCGCGAAATCGGCACCTGCAAGTCCGTGACCAAGAAACACAGAAAATCCAGACGAAATTTCAACATAGTCAGTTACAACAGCCGCATCATGCATCTAGAGATGACGAATCAGCTGCACTGCCTGAACCCATTGACTACATTCTAAGAATCTTTTTTCAAAGGGACAGGAGTGTAAGTACTGCTACGATCCTCATGTCCGAAACACATCCTCACACCCACTTCTAAGGACTAAATTATGCACATGTACATTTATTTATTTATGTGGTCAAGGTACAGAATGTATCGACAGAAGTGAACCTAGTTGGAATCTTCCTCTTGTGCAAATCCTTGGAATCTAATTACTGACAGTGCTTGCTGTGACGAGAGAGATCAAGGTTTACCACAGGTTAGTCTCACGATCAAGTTATTGTTACAACTGTGAGAATTTTTGTTCTCTCACCTTTTTGCTGCCTTTCGGGGTCTAACAGCAAGCAGCATGGGACCCCTTCTTTGCACTCAGTTTCTCCAAATTTCTTCAAGAGCACTGCAAGAACTAATTACTCGATTGGGCTGGACAAACTGCTGTTGTTTTCCCAAGATTGGAGATGGCATTATCCAAATTTCCAGCTAGAAATTTCCAAAAATCCTGTTGTGTGTGTATGTGTGGGGTGTGTGTGTTTATTTGGTTTTGTGACTTTTACACATTTTCTGCAGATTCACCTGACTGCTACAAAAATTCCTAGGACCTAGAGTTGGTACATATAACTTATTCACAGTTGTGACGTGTGCTCCAAGATATTACCGACATCATGGTGCAATCAAAGTTGATTATTTTCCAATAATTTAAGGTAAGATGGTCCCTGAGTTGTTGCATGACTTTTTTGACTCTGTCTCTTCCATGGCTTGTAAACACAGGCATCCACAACTGTGATTGTCCACTCAAGCAAGTTTCTGCCTTCCACCCTAAGCAATTCAGTGTGAACTGCTCTTTCAAATGCATGCAATCGTGAGGCCTAGCAAATAGTCTACAAAGTTCCAGAATCTTTCCAGAGTGCTGATTACCCCAGATAATGGGTATTGGTCAAACCCAGCTAGTGGCCACCCCCTGCTTCGACAGGTGCAACCACAATTATCTAATACATTTCCGTTGTCCTATCAATTGTAGGCATGGAACGCTCGCGCTGGCGTGTTCTTTCCACTTAAAAGTTTCCGATGAGCCAATTTTAGAGGACAATTGTGCGGTGGTTGCGCACACTTTCTTTGCAGCTTTTTGGGTTCTTCCTTGAAAGAAAAGAAACAACGAGAAGCAGTCGGGAAAAGATCCAATCTTTTGAAACACACAATCCAAGGAAAATTAAAAGTTCTGACAAAAAGGCCCGAAAGACAGTCTAAGTAGTAGTCTTTGATCCCAACATACCTGCGGGAGAGGTTCAAAATTCAAATGCTTTTACTGCACTCACTTCATTCCTAATTCGCAGGTGGATTCTGTTGCTTCACTTTCTCCTAAATGACTATACATGGTGTTTTCATTGTTCGCTCTTCCTCATAGAAACTCTCATAGTTCCCAATATGTCCCTCGAAAAGTACCCAGTTACTAATTCTTTTCCTGTAATACTTTTTTCTTCGTTGGCAGTGCATGGCAAGAGACACCAAATGAAATGACCATGCCATCTCCTTGTTTTCCCTCCATTAATGTTCCCAATGACTTTTGCAGAAAACATCTTAAGGGTTTTTCCATTGTTATTGGCAGAGTTATCAATGAAGCGACCCAGAAAGTCCAAGGGATGTTCCTCCTATTGTTATTCCCTATATCTTGATAGTCCCACGATTATTCCCATCAGTACTCCCAATGTTCATAAAGTGCACAAATCACCCAAAGTTTGTTCCCTTCAATGCTCCCATTTATAGTTCAAAAGTTGTTGCAATTTGATAGGACTTTCTATACTTCTCCTCTTGCATCTTATATATGGGGATATTCTATTACCTTTCCCCTTGTAAAAGGGGAGGTAGAGATTATACATTCACTTGTATGATTGATAGCTTGCATGCAGTGCAATTCCACATATATAGCTGTTTTATATTTTACATTCCACTTGTTGCATCTTAGGTCAACATGATTACAGCTTCCCCTTAAGAGAGCCTCGTGACGTGCTACTACTGATTGGGGTGGCATCTTCTTTCTAACTGCAGTCAAATTATGAGGTTCAAATGTCTTCGGATCTGTTACATGGAATTTGAGCTCAATAACACACTCAATGGATCTCCACTGAAGTATTGTTTTTGTTTTTCTCTCTAGAGGGGATGCCGGTTGTGTTGTTGGTTGTGACAAATTCCTCCCCAAGCAATTTCATCATGACCACCCTTGTGAGATTGTTTTGCCGGTTAACTTGAAGTAAAGTAAATTTTGGTAAAAGTTCCCAGATCACCAAAAACAAAACCCATTTACTAATTCATGCAACTCCACTACTGCAAGTGTAGCTGTGGTTATTGGAGGTATGCCAGGATAAGACAATATCGAACCAGTCCAAATGATCAGCCAACAAAGATTTGGTGTCTGCAAAAATCTGAGCAGTTGGAGAATTCCAATACACTACTCCTGAGATGGAAAAGGAATTGAGGTAAATCTAAGTCTAATGCTAGTAGACATTTGAGTCTTAGAAACTCATGCCAGGCAACTAAAGCTAAAATGCTGCCTCTGCACCCAAGTAAGTTATCATTCACAATGAGAGTCTGAAAGTCATGAATAATTAAACACCTAATCTCTCACGCTGTGCCAACAGAGAGAGTTCTTTGTTGAAACTGAAAATTTATGATCCTCTGAAAATTCCATAGATCAAATTGGGTGCAACTGAACAAGCTGAATTGGTAGATGTGGAACCTTCCATTGATGAATGGCATACATGGTAGAACCAATGTAGCTGCGTGGCTGAAGTATACAGGGGTTGAACCGTTTCTTTGAAAAAATTCTCAATTTCTCAACTTGAAAATCTGATGTTGATTTGTAGAGAGGATTTCAGTTTTTGGTCACCCAAGTTTCCTATCATTGAATTAGGTGACCAAAAGTTTTTTGTTGCCAACTTTCAGTTGCCACAATAGGCAATCCAGAATTTTCAATCATCAAATCGAATAACCAAAAACAATTATCACCACCCAAAATGTTTTTCAACAACTGTTCAAAATGTTTTGGGAACTACTTGAAATTTTTAATTGTTTGATCAACAATGGCCTTCCTCCTTGGGTCCTTCCTCCTTGTACCTTTTTTCCCCCTTTTTGGGTGTTTTGTTCTATTGATGATTGGTAAGCTAATCCCCTAATGAAAAAATATGATCGCAATCAACATATAAAATAGCCCTCAATAGCCCAAGAATGCCAACTTGAACAATTGAGGATGTATGATCACGATCAATGTTTAGAATTATATTTTAGTAATAAAATCTTTGAATTGACACTATATAATTTTAGATCAATCCAATTTGTTTTTCCAAACCACAAGGTTCTTGTGCCTTTTCAAATTATTCTTTGAAAAGGTATTGAAATAAGTATTATTTTGAATTACACGCATATACAACATGTAATGAACTGCTTGAAACCATAGACTTTGGATAAATCCAAAGAATGTCAATGATTTTCTCTTATATGGACACAACAAATGTGGTTTCATGTTTAGATCAAATCATGTTCTAAATTTCAAATAAAACAAATAATTATGTGTTATATGGAGGTATGAAGCATATGATAGGTCAAGTATGCATAGTTAAGATAATGTCTTCTTTTATCATAGGAAAAACACAACCAAGTTTGAGAATGTGTATGAAACAACTTTGCCTCCAACATTTTGCTAGTCTTTGATTTGACATTGATTTTAAAACTACAATTATATTGTACTTTTACGAATTATGGAAACAATCAACATACATGCAAAACATCAATAATTTTAAGCATTTTTCGTTTTTGGGAACACATGTGAGAAACATATGGGAACTAAGAGAATAATTTAACAAACATTTGGCAAATCGTGTGAAATAATATCAAAGTTTACCCAATTGGATCGTCTAAGGTGTTTTTATTTCATTTCCATGTTGCAATCTATATTTGTAAGAATGTCGTATGATGAATTCCTAAATTTGTCACGTTGATATTAGTGATAAATTCCTCAATGATAGATGTTTAAATAAAAACCTAAAACATGTTCACTAGCTCCTCATGAGTGAGGGTCGGGTGCAAAAACTTTGATATCCTAACAACATTTTCCCAAAATGCACAAAGTCCCTTTTTCCCTAATTGGAATGCTCCAATGTCACACAAATTTGGATGCTCATAATTCTCAAAATAACAATAATAATAAAATAAATAATAAAATTGTTTTCTAGACTTTGTCAAAAACTTTGTAATATTATCTCAAGCTTTTAATTAGACATGATTTCTTCCAAATTGTCCTCTACATGGTTAAATTGTGTCTTGGCCTCCTCATAAATTTTTTAAACATGTTGGTTTTGACTATGTGGGCCAATTATGTTATAACTAGTGTTGGATGGTTTTCATTCATCGACTGAAAATTGACGCTGATTTTCAGTCTGGTTCTTAATTAGAACTGGCCGGTGAGAACCACAATGAAAACCACCATGAGAACTTGCTTGGCGGTTCTCAACGGAAATGAGAACCACCTAGTGAGAACTTGGGCGGTTCTCACTAGGCATCAAATCTAAAAACTACACCAGTTCTCACATTTTGAAAAAGGTCCAGTTCTCATGGTAAATTTTTTTAAAAAAAAGTAAATAATAAATAAGAAGTAAACATGATAAATTTTTAATTAGTAAATTAATAAGTAAAAAATAAGGGTAAAAATTTTAAAATTAAACTTACCATTTATGAAAAAAAAAAGTAAAAAAAAACTCAACTTACTATTTATGGAGGCAGTCGCCAAATTAAGGTTAGGGGTTAGGGTTTAAGTTTGTTTATAAAAAGGCTCCAAGCTTCCTCTTGAGCTCACTTTGCTCCTACATAGTTTTACATCTCCACATTTGCTCTCTTATACCTTAAGCACTTTTGTTTCTTCTTTTGTTAAAGATTTTTTTATTCTTCTTAGTTATGTATGTTTTTTTTTCTTTGTTTTGTTCCTACAACTAGCAAGCAAAAGCTAGCAACCAAGGTGAGGTTTTTTTAGAAAATTTTCTCATTTTTTATTTGATCATTTCAGAATTTTTTCCTTGGTTTCTCAAAAAAATTTACAATGTGATATAATTTATTTTTGTGAAAAAGAAGATAGGAAATTGTCTCAAACTTGTAAGTTTTTTTTTAAAATTTTTATAAATAGACCTAATCCATTAAATTATCTTCTTCTTTTTGTTTTAAACATTCATTTGTAGTTTTACTAAATTTTTTTAATTTCATTTTGACATTTCATTTATTTTATTTGTAAGTTAGCCTTGATTATTGGAAGAAGATTGGTGTTTGTTTCAGGGACCAATCATAATTTCCATTTTTCATTAAGAAAAGAAAAAAAACCCAAATAAAAAATAATATATATAACAAAACACGAACCCAAAAAAAAACAAAAAATGAAAAACAAAAAACCTTGATTTATGAGAACCAACTTCTGAGAACCGCCCTTGAAAACTGGTGGTTCAAAATTCTGTGAGACCCGCTGACCCTGAAAACCGCCTAACCGAATCTTTTTTTAAATTCTGAAAACCGGGGCAGTTCTCAGAATGGGAAATGATTTTTTTTCAAAAAAAAAACCAGGGCGGTTCTCAGAACCTGGCCCCTCCCCCCCCCCCCCCCTGCCCCCCACCAACCCGCCCCAAAATAACAGGAACCAACGGTTCTCACAAAAAGTGAGAACCACCCAACATTGTTCATAACTTGCATATTGCAACCTTTCCCTTGATTTAAAAATATTAGGTTTGGACGTGTTTTGACACCATAAACGCTTGAGGCAGTGCTAGGTGTGTGGAAAGGCATGCCATACACAAAGAGGCTTTGTTGAGTCTACGACTTGGGGTAGGTAAAGGATGAAGAGCATTTGCTCCTTATCTGTCCAAATACACAGAAAGTTAGGGAACGCTTTTATTCGACCCTACCTCTCACCCACACAAGCACTCTTGCTGAACTCATGCAGATTACAAACATGATCGTCCTGGCCAAATTTGTGGCATGCTGCCAGTATCAGAGGACAATTTGTCCTCCATGATCTACCTTTCATCTAATGGACTCTCTGGTCCCAAACGGATGTAAAATTGTGAACAATAATTTCATTCTAAAAAGCGAAAATTAGTCAAGGATCCCCAGTCCTCAAAATTAGAATACTGGGAGCATTTCGTCAGCCTTGGTCAGGCCTCCCTTTGATTATGTTGTACTGGAGTTGACATTCTTTTCACTATTGTCGTAATGGAGTTCACAACATTCCACTTTTGTCATTAAGATCCATCACGTTTATTTGGTACATTGATAACGTTTATGTAATTATTTTTCCGTGTAGTAGAGTAGAGTAAGAGTTATCCGTAAAGTCATGCCCCGTTGGGCGTGAGTTGCACCCCTCCCTCATTTGATGCTTCATCCCCTCCTAGCTGTTGTCCGCAAAGTCATGAAATGTTATTAAATAAGGGTATGAAATACTGAGACTCAGCATTCAATGCACCAGGCTCGAGAACATCTATAACTACAGTACACATAGCAGCAACAATGAATGCTTGAAGGCATGCAGGAAAAGAAATGACAGTGCAAGCTCAGTTTAGCACCAAAACTGAGTTTCATATCAGCTTGAAGTCCAGTGTACTTCTTTTTTCCTGTTTTTTGAAATCTCGTCCCCTATGTGACCAAACAGGGGCTTCCAGTGCCGTCTTTTCCTGACTTTACGGATATAACTTTATTATGTGTGCAACTTTTTTGTTTGTTTAAACTTTAATTGATTCTAATCATGGTGTGGTAACAACTTATGGATTCATGGTAGAGAGAATTCAAGATTTACTATATGGATTTCTGTCAAGATGGATCTGAAGATTTAGTTTGCTACTTGTGGTGCCATCCGTCAATTTTGGTTGATGACATCGTGTTCACCATGATAATTGCTGTCTATGAAATGCATTTTGATTTGCAACAGTGTAGATTGGATTACAAAAACATAGAATTTCTATTCCAAAACAAAATAGAGTTGCCAGATTGCCAGATTGTAGAGAACGTTGGGCTCTGACAAAGATGGAGATGGACTGATATGCATCCAGCTAGTGATGTATGCTAATTCTGAAAATGTGGAGTCCTTTCATTGCCATCCTCACTCATGCCTTGAGACTTGTTCGCATCTTTAATATGTTTTCTTTAGAAAAATAAAAGAATACAGATTTGGGTTGCTGAGGAAACAAATTACACAAGCTGGTACATCAAAGGACTTACAACATCTCAAGGACATTTCCTGGTCAAGTCTTGTACAATTAGAAATTTATGATTCAACAAGTACGTCAAGATAGTAAGCTCCTATTACAGATAGATTTTGAATCGACATTGGCCAATGCTCGTTATGACAAATTTTGACAAGAGGAAAGATTAATGAACATAGCACTACCCAAAAGAAACTGACAGAACCTAAGTCTTCAATTTTATCTAAATTTATTCATATTGGAATATCTACTGAATGCAGAATAGTAGTAGGTAGTGTATCTGCTTTCAAAAGACTTAATAATTTGAATACCAGCAATCACAACTGATGGATGGAACTTCTGATGCCACTTGCAATATTCAATCATTTTCCCATGTTTTCCATCATCGCGTAGTTGGTTGTAAGTACAAGTTGATCTTGGATGGATGTCAAAAAATGACAATTTGTAATAGGAATCAAATATATGTTTGTTGTCTTCGAATTCAGAATTATTTTTCATCCTACAATAGTTACTGCAACTTCGTTTTACTTGTCTTGGTGGATTGAAATGGCTTTGAACAGTCCAACACATGCCTCTGCCAAATATGAAGATTCAATTGATTAACTCAAAACTTTGTTTGCCTTTTCATGCAACCTATGCAAACTGAAGTTTAAAGCCATTAAATAAAAGGTTCTCTTGATGTCAAGGTTAAATCGCTCCCAACAGAGGATTGTTGCCCCACTCCATTATCCTTCAACTTCCCCCAAACAGAGGAGCTGAAAGCAATAATGCAGGGCCCGAGTGACCCAGCACCCCCCAGCACACTCTGAAGGATGGATGGTGTGTGGACAGGAAACATTTCAGCTTCACACTACTATGCCACTACCCATGATGATCAACTGATGAAAAACATGAATTGATTTTGTGAAAATTAAGTTCCATTCAAATGAAAATATTGAATGACATCCAACTTGAATTCAATTCAATTCAACTTCAAAAAATTTATTCAAATTTTATCAAATTCGAATTTAATCGAGGAGAAATGGGATACAATTGGTGTAGAAGGTTTTGAAAATCCACTCATGACTATGGTTGAAAAACAAAACTTTGAAAAGACATACATTCAAGAAAACACCTTTCCTTTAATTTGGGAATTGACTAAACAAATTCCAATTTGAAATTTTCCAAAAAATTGTTGAAATTAAAATTGTCTTACCTAACCTAGTTCGATGAATCATGATCGTTGGAATTGACCATCCACATGCATCTACGTACCTAATAGCAACCATGTGTCTTCCCTACTTGCATAATAATCACGTGCATTCCTTACTTGCTTACCTATTATAATTACGCACTTGTCTAGTTTGTCACAGAGGTAATATGAGGGGGAACTAGGAGGGTATTGGACACTTCACCAAGGTCAAATTGTGTTAATTCACTTGTGATGAAGTTCCAGACTTTGCTCTCCTCTTCTCAGGGTTTCTCATGTGTCATCCACACAGTCTATACTCTCGTTCCAGAAGTAGATCCTTTCTTGGTGTAGAAGTTCTATGATAGTTTCTCATTTCAGGGGAATAGTTTCTATACATTTGATTTCATTGAGCTTTATTCCATCACCTAGATTGAGTGGTAGAGTAGATGTTTGACTTGCATTTATAATTGTTTTGTTACAACTTTATGTTAATGTTGTTCATCTTTATAAATTGCAATTTTTTTATGTTGGGTTTTCCATCTCTAGTGTTGACTAGATGATCTTGGGACCTATACTTATTTGAAAGTTTTCTTGGAACCTTGCAATCTTGACATTTATTTGACAACTTGTGTTCTACATTCACTTGCTCTTGTGGAAAAACTCCAAAAACCTTATGAACATGTTTACTTCTAGAATAATAGAAGATTTTGAATCAAAGTGATCGCACTATGATTATTGGCATAGATTACAATAGGGTTAAGTTGGGGGAAACAAAGGTCTTGTAATAGTTTTCACAACTAAACAACTTTAGCAACTACTTTACTTGAGGCTAGTATTTAATAATAATAATAATAATTTTATAAATTTATGGCAATTAATTAAAATTTCTATACTAACTATACTAGTGATTTTTTAAAAATTATTATTATTATTATTATTTTAGAATATTAAATTATTTTCGTACCTAATAACTACACTAGAAAATCTATATTTTCATTTTTTTTATTATTCCATCACTTTTAGTAGTACATAATTATTAACTATAATACTCAATATTTAATAAAAAAAGAAATAAAATTTTAGTGGGCATTAAAATATCTTCTAATAATCATTACTGTAATAATACTATCATAAACATATTATAAATATTACATATAATATTTATACTAATAATTACAGTAATTATTAGAGAGCTGTAATATTTTTAAAAAGATAATGAAAATAATAATATAGATATCTATAAATTACTATTGTAACTTGTAGCTAGCCTAGCCTGTCTATTTTATTTTATTTTATTTATTATTATTTCATTTTTTCTAGTTGATGTTAATTATAATGCTCAGTATTTGAAAATAATGAGTAGAGTTGTAAGAAATTAAAAATAAAAAGAAATTTCAGTAGGTATAATGGTCTTTAATAATCATTAATTTAATAACATAATTATTGTAAGGTAGAATTTTTAAATTAAATTATTCCTAAGAATATAATATTCACTATTTATAATAATGAGAAAAATAAGAGTTATTATTATTATTTTGGTATAAACTAAGTTACATTAATATTTATTATAGTAATGAAATGATAATATAATAAAGTATGATATTTATGGTAATGATTGTAATAAAAATTATTTTTAAAAATTGCAATGAAGTAGTACTAAAATATAAAGATTGAAATATTAATTAAAAAGTTTCTGAAGTTTTTTTTTTAGTTCGTTGATTGTCTGAATTATTTTGATATCATTATTCTTAATTTTTTTTCTTGTTATATTTCTTATTAAATATAATAGTACATAATTAATTATAATATTAATATTAATTGATTTCGAAAATATTAATTTTAGTAAATGTAGTAAACCTTCGGTAATACATTTTTATTAATATGGCCTTAATATATTTTGTATATGTTTAAAATGTCTCAATGCATTAATATATCTTAATATATGTTTGATATACATGAAACCATAATAATAAACTTTGAATACACATGAAATATGGCTTTCATGTAGTTCATATATACCTTAAATACAAAGATAACAAATTCCCAATATACATATGGTATTATGATTCATACATTTTGAAATATTTTTAAAATATATGGAGTGTATATGACATCAATACACCCATCATAAATAATCAAATTATTATCCATTTGCACATTTTAGTGCAACCTAACTACCTATTAGAATACACAAAATCTACCTTTGGATACCCAAAGGGCTGCAAATTGTTTGGTCACATTTGTAATTAATGGGACATTTGTAATTTTCTTCAAATGAAAACCAAACAAAAAATTACTCACACGGAAGGATGAAAACCACAATAGTTGCAAATTAATTGTAATGGGTCAAAGCAAAATAAAGTATACCAAAAATGTAAACGTTTTCACTTTAACCATGTGCCTCTTATATAACTACCATAAAGTAGCATCAAATTAAGTGAAAGCATTTGTCAAGTAGCATTAGTTGGTTCTATTAAATTTATAAAAATTTAATTTCAAGAAAATTAAAGGCAAATAAATTCTAAAAGTAAATAAAAAATACATTGAAACCAACTTAAAAATATGTGTTCAAACCTACATTTTGGTTAGAAAAATTAATGAAATTGATATGTAATAACTTAGGAAATGAAGATCAGCATATGTTTTAGCAAGTCATAAAAAAAACCCCACTTATACTTTGTAAGAACCTATTTAATACCTACTTGAAACCAAAAGCCCATAGTGAAAAATAGATGTCAAAAACTACTTGCATTTTGAAAAACCTACTTTTACAATTTGAAATATGAAAATCAATGCACATCAAAATAAATATATATCATATTTAATCATTGAAATGAAAACATTCAATGTTCCACAATTCTATAATGGGTTTTTTTGCTATTTTAAATCTACTTATTCTAGTTTTGACAAGGTAATTGAGTTGTTCATTTTACCTTGCTTACACCTTAATGTAGTTACAAGCATGATTAAACATGAAGATTAGTTACAAAAATGACCAAAGCTAGTTGTAAATCACAAATAGTCACATGTAGTTGCAAATAATGTGGTTATATATGACAACATTTCTTCTAGTGGACCCAAAGAAAGTCCAAGCTATCAAACAATGCCAAAGTCCAACCACCGCCAATGGGGTAAAATCCTTTTTAGCTTGGTTAACTTTTATAAAAAATTTATCAAAGACTTTTCAACATTGGCCAAACCATTATCTAACCTCCTAAAACAAAGTTGTCGTTTGATTGGCAAAATGAATGTGTTTGAGGAATTTAAAGGAAAATTTTCAATGGCCCTTGTGTTGAAATTCCTCAATTGTTCCAAGCCATTTGTATTCCACACCAATGTAGGTGGGTTTGTAATTGGAGGGGAGTTGATACGAAATGGGCATCCTATTGTTTTTAAAAGTAAAAAATTTATGAAAATCAAACTAAGATGGCCAACTCATGAAAAAGGTTGTCTACCATGGTGAATTACCTCAAGACTAAACAACATTATTTAAGGTTGCAAAAGACCAAGGTTGTCATAGATAATGTGTTCTTGAGATACTTTGAAACACAACCAAGGGCCATTGCAAAGCAATTGCATTAGCATGACACCTTAGCGCTTATGGATGAAATTGATCCATAAATTAGGCAAAGATAATGTGGTGCTCATGCCTTGAATCATAAGGAGTAATAATAAGGAAAGTTGTCCAAGGGGACTATTCAAATCTTGTGTCATGTTTGTGAGCGAAAGTGAGCTCGAGTGCAAAATAAGAAAGGGGTATGTGAAAAAATCACTTCTTACAACACTACTTTGGAAAACTGTGCAACAAAATGAAGGTGAAAACCATCACCCTTTTAAACGAGTTGCTTAAATGGAAGCAATTATGTGTTTATGTGGTGGAAGGAAAGTTGCACATGAAAGTCATGGAAGAAATGCATGTGTCAATGGCAAGACACCATGGTGAAAAGACCATAAAAGTAATTATAAGCTTATATTAGCCTAAAATGGTATAAAGATGTAATACACTACATGCGCATTTGTGTGAAGTGCCAAAACACCAAATCAATGTATAAAAAAAGTTTAGGTTACATAGAATCCTATTAATTTTTGCAAACATGTTTGAGAATGATCAATGGATTTTATGACATGTTTTTTGGAGTGGTAAGAAAAAGACACCATCATGGTAGTGGTAGATAGGTTTTCAAAGTTGGCCAAGTTTGGACCAACTAAAATCACAACCACAATGATGAAAACAACAAAGCTATTCTTCAACATGTGGGTTAAACACAATGGCATGTTGGAGGTCATAGTGAGTGACCATGACAAAAAGTTCATGTTGGAATTTGAAATTCTTTTTCTAAAAAAATTGGAACTAGATTAAAAGTTTAACATAAAATTTCATCCACAAACCAATGGCCAAAAGGGTCAATGGCATATTGAACCAATATGTGGGAACCATTCATAGGAATTGGGGAGACCATTTAAGTTTAACAAAATTTTATTACAACTTGACCAATCACTTTTGGAGTAAATCTTTTGGAATTCGCTTTAGGAGTTGAAGCAAGACAACCCATGTACATAGCCATCCTAAAAGAGAAAGGAGACTATCACAAAGGAGATAATAATACTAAAAAGATGGCAAGAAAACACAAAAAGATGAACATGGAAACCATTAAGCTTTAGGAGAAGACACATGCAAGTTATGAAAAACAAGCCAATAAGACTCAAATGCATATTGAATTTGACATTAGTGGCCTTGCGTGGTTAAACATTCAAGATTTTAAGATGCTAGAAATCTTGGCAAGTTGATTCATATTGATGTATGTGAAGCCCTACAAGGTGCGTTATAAACCCCACCTTGATGTTTACACATTTTTGTCCCCAACAACTTTTGTGGCACATCCAACTTTCTATGTGTTTAAACTTTGAAATTGTTTAATGACAAAAGGAAGTTAAATAGGAAACGAACCTATCACCCATGTTTTGACCTCATTGAGCATAGGTTTGTAAGTGTGTTTGAATACATCTAGGGTGTAAAACAAACTTGATGTTTAGGCAAGAAATATATGGTCAAATTGAAAGGATGCCACCCAAAGGAAACAACATGGGTGAAACTCACACACTTACAAGTTTAAGATTGCAAACCAAAATAGACTTTCCCTTTCAAGTTGGGGGAGGTAAACTAAATATGATCCATAAAGCTTGCCAATTTTAATGTAAAAGAACAAGCCAAGCTTTATACCTACATTTGGGTGCCAATGTTAAATAAATAATGACAATGTGGTACGCATGTTTAGTCATTTTCAAGGACTATGCCCCCCAATGAGTATATGTAAAATCATCCTCCTCAAATGCATTAACATCCTCACACACTCCCATTAGTGCCAACCCTTCCATTCCCATTTGAATTGCCTATCTACTTCTACCCCCATGAACCTCACAAATTGAAGCATGGCCCACATTCAAAAAACTTTTGCAAAAATTTTTAAAATTCATAACTTGGCAAGGTTCACCATTTCAATAATGTTCTTATGCCCATGTTTATTTCGTGTTTTACAAGTGTTATAGATGTGCAAGCCAATTCACCAAGTTGGTTTTAAATTATTTTAAGATGGTCTTGGAATCTAGAACATATGTGGTTTCTTTAGACAGTTCCCTTAAACCAAGGATTAGAGATCAACCTTATTTTTACCTAGCAATATCTCATGAGGAAGTGAAATTTAAAATGTGAAAATAAAACTTTTTTGATAATTTCAATCATCAAAATTTTATATCAAAAATTTAAAATCAGTAGATTTCAATAAAATGAGCAGAAAAAAATATCAATCTAAAAGCCATTTTTGAAAAGGTCCTTTCAAAACATAAATAAATAAATAAAAATGCATGTATTCCATAGATACAATTTAAATAGGTGACCTTATCACCCTCAACTTGACAATATTTTTAAAATGTAACTCATAGTCAAATCCTTCACTGTGACAAAAGGTAGGGTAAACCATAACCCTTCTTGGTGAAGGCCAACCTTGCCCTTCAACACAAAGGAATTGGAGAAAAAAACAAAATGTTATTCCTACTCCTTGAGAATGGGAAGTAAATTATGCCTATTTGTTGGATTGATCTCCCTTTCATTTTTAGGAGTTGCCATTAAGAAGTAAGAAGCTTCCCTTATAACCTAAAAAAAATGACCACATGTACAAAATATAGTTAAAGAAGAGTTTGATTAAAGGGTCAAAGCAAAATTAAGTACACCAAAAAAGTAAATGTCTCCACTTTAAACTTACACCTCTCATATAACTACTATAAAACAACATCAAATTAGGTGAAAGTATGTGTCAAGTACCATTAGTTGGCTTTATTAAGTTTATAAGAATAAGAATCTAATTCTAAGAAAATGAAACGTAAATGAATTTAAAAAGTAAATAAAAAGTACATTTGAAATTAATTGAATAATATGTGTTCAAACCTACTTTTTGGTTTTAAAAATTAGTGAAATTGATATGTAATAAGTTAAGAAATGAAGATCAACATATGTTTTAGCAAGTCATCAATATATATATATATATATCCTTTTTGTAAGAACCTATTTGACACCTATTTGAAACCAAAAGCCCATAGTGAAAAGTAGACATCAAAAGTTACTTGTATTTTGAAAAACTTACTTTTCCAATTTGAAATATGAAAATCAATGCACTTTACAATAAACATATGTCATATTTAATCATTGAAATGAAAACATTCATTGTTCCACAATTCAATGATTGGTTTTATTGTTATTTTAAATCTACTTGTTCTAATTTTAACATGGTAATCAAATTGTTCATTTTATCACTTACGCCCTCAAAGCCTATTTGTTGTACTACGAATTCCATTTCTATAGAATTTGAGTCCTAAGCCATAGAATCCTTACAACAAAAACACAACATTGTTGTAGAAATATCGTTACACAACTGAATTCATTCAATTGCAAATATATCCAATCATAGTTTTATACACATTTTGAGACTGAAAATAAATTATTTCTTCATGATTGTTGAAGGTTTAGCCATAGATAAGATCCTTCAATGTTTTTTCAATCTTGTGAGCTATTAAAATCCCACCTTTACAATGCAATGCATCAATTCACACACATTTTCTTTGCATCACTACTACAATAATCCCCCTTCCCGTCCAACTATTGGTTCACAGGTATGGTGATATAGGAAAAATGGAAAGTACTTGATTTATGCAAAAAACATACAAGTGTAAGCAAGATTTTCTATGTGGACTCTAGGGTGTAAAATTAACTTCGTAAATTTAAAGAATCATGGACTTCATTAATTTCCTACTTCAACTTGAAGATACCTCTAATGGGTTTTTCATATTGACCATTCCAAAAAACTAATCACCCAGGCTTGGTTCATTTCCTAAAATCCTACCCAACCCAACGCATGAATACAACGTTATTTACATGTCAAATGTACTACAATTCGGACCACCTTATGTTGTCATCACTTCTTGGCACCAACCTTTCATACAATCTCATAAATACATATCACATTGCCTTAAATAACTACTGGCATAGCAGAAAAAAAACACAACTACCAACGAAGGCGACACAATCAACTTGCCATTCCTACAAACTCATGGGCTAATAAATTAGCTCTAATGTTTAACACCATTTCAACTTCCTTCCTTTATCCCCAATTACAACCTCTCCAAATTCCACTTGCAAAAGCTTCATAAATGTTATTTCATTTTCAACCATCCACCCTCTAGATAGGATAAATTCTACATTACACACAAACAACAAACAACTTCTCTCCCTCACATGCCCTTTTCAAGCTTTTATAACCATGTATAATATGAAAAAACAAACAATGACAACAAGCTTTCTGCCGTCATTGTGCACAAAGTTGATAATGACACAAAGTCTAAAAACCTAAAATAATTCTGTGTTCACACTGAAAAACACACCAACTTGCCACATCATTTAGGTTTACACCCCCTTCTTGGCCTTATAACCTACATATGTTTAGGTTCATGATATAATTCACGTTGTGCTTTACAATGGGTGAAGGCCACAAGTGGGACCCATTCCCAATATGCGGGGCCAGACTTGGTTATCACCTCCTCCACGGCCCCATATTTGGGGAAAGCCCACATCCTAGGGCTTTACCCTACACTTGGAGGCCTAGTTACCAACACAGAACATTGTATGATGTTCTGAGCTTTACCCTACACTTCAAGTCCTGGTTAGCAATCCAAAATATTGTGTGATGTTTAATGCTTTGTAACTACCATCTTTGTGCTCACTTCGTGCTATTAGTGATGGGTTTAGGCCCTAGGTTCCGTGTTCTCCTCTTAGGGTCCCCAGGATGCATTCTGCACTTTCAGATGTGATCTTTTGTTTGGACTTCGGTCCTTTCTTTTTCCTTTTGTTCCCTTGCTGGGTGTCGTTCCTTTATTTATATATTCACCTATTCTAGGTGGTCTGCTTTTAACAGGAGCATCTCTGTATCCAGAGTTGGTACAGGAGTTTATGGCAAGTCATATATTGGATAGAATTTCACCATCGCATATTTTCTTAACCAGATGGGAGGCCCCCACTCAGTTGCTCGGAATCATTTAGGTGATACACTCAACTTCCATGTTGGCGCATCCCCAACTTGCCAGCAATTAGTTTTATGTACACACTGATTAAACAAATCTCTGTCACTAGTCATGGGGGCTCATGAATGCTCACCCCAGGTGGCAAAGGTGGATATTGCATAATTTGTCCCTTGCCAAGTCAGAGAAATCTCCATAACGAGGAGGGTGAAAGAAAAAACAGACAAAAAGATACACACACACACAAAATTGGGGAAAATATTTCCAACTTCTGAGGTCAGATTCTTGCTGCTGCACGTTTCCAGCAGGTTTCACTAGCATCACTGTGCTGGATTATGAAACTGTAAGCAGTGGGGATTTGAGCGAAATGAATGTCTAGTGATTCATTATATCAAAGATGGTGCTTAGCCTACTGCGAGGAATTGGAGCGAAAGGGAGTGGCAAAGGAAATCATCAAGAGATAGAAGGATCATCCATCCTCATGTGTAGAAAGAATATCTTGTGATATATAGCTTGATGATGGTGAGCAGGGAAAGGTGTGATCACAGCGCTTTGCAAGAACTGTCCTTGCAGCTATAATGAATTGTAGAGCAAGAAGGCATGGCAGGGGAAACCGTCAAGAGTTAAAAGGGTCCTTCTTAGTGAACGTGTCTGTATACTGAGAGCTTATGGAATGAGAAGTGTTTGCCAAGAATGCATATATCACACTTTCTTGTAAAATGATATCAACTCATTAAGATTCACCCTTGCATAACTTAGGCATAGATTGCTATGCAAGGCTGCTGCAAGTGCCTGTTGAGGATTCCTCAGTGAGGTACAATTACAAGTGGAGGCGGAGATGCAACTATCCAAATCTGTAGGTGTGGTAATGGATAATTTTGGATTCTTGTAGGAGTCCTATTCATAGAATTAGCATATTCTTACATGCCTTTTTCAGAGCATATGTGTTGCCACTCACAAGTGGTATCTCCACCCACTATCTGAACTAACTCTTTGTCTGGGTATGGCCCTTGGGTCACATAGCCACCTCCGTTTAAATGTTTAGGGTGCACAAATAAGCACAAATAATTAACAATTTTACATCTATCTCTACAAATAAGCACAAATAATTAACAATTTTACATCTATCTCTACGATACCGTATATCACAACAGGATATGGTTTTTGGCTATGCCCATGCAGTCTAAACCAGTTGCGCTGGGCACATGAGCACAATCCTGGCCAGAGTGACCCAGCCCCCATGACTGCACCAGTTGGCCGTTCTATCCATTGGATGGAATGGATGATTTGTCTCTTTTTCATTTGCCTCTTCACCTTACATTAATCAACATTCTACCACAGTCAATCTTTTTTGGCTACTGACCTTTGACCAATTTTATTTTTCATTGCCAATTTTTTCCCAACCCTGACCTCCATAGTACCCACCCCACCTAGCTACCCTACTGACCTAAATCTTAGCCCTGCCTACGAACTAACAATTTATCCCTTACTTACTTGGCAAAACTTTTTTATCTTCTCTCGGCTAAACTTTTATCTTTTGACTAAACCTATATTTCTTCTTGGCTAAACTAATGGTCTTTTTAGCTAAACTTTTATTTCGTGGCAAAACATATACATTTAACTGGTTAAACTTCTATCTCTTGGTTAAACCTATATATCTAACTTGTTAACTTCTTTTCTTGGCTAAACCTATATTTCTTCTTGTCTAAACTTCTATCTCTTCTTGGTTAAACATCTATTTCTTGGCTAAACTTCTATCTCTTCACTAAACTTATATATGTTATTTGCTAAATTTTTATCTCTTGGTTAAACCTATATTTTTTCTTGGTTAAAACTTCTATCTCTTGGCAGAACCTATATATCTTACTTGCTAAACTTCTATCTCTTGGCAGAACCTATATATCTTACTTGCTAAACTTCTATCTCTTGGCTAAACTTTCATATTTTACTAGTTAAACTTTTATCTCTTGGCTAAACCTATATATATTACTAGCTAAACTTCTCTTTTTTGGCTAAACTTATATTTCTTCAAATGTCATATAAAGATGGGTATTGCAACTCAATTGTACAATAATCACTAGGTCAATATGTGGGTAATGCTTACCCATTTTGTTTTTTGTGGCATTTAATTGCTTTTGAATGCAAGTATTGCAAGGTTTTGGGTATATCATAATTAAAGGTTAATGGGCACTAATACAAGTATTACATATAATTTCATATCTTTCGTGAGTAATTACATTTTAGTACATTAGAAGAAGGTATTGCAAATTCCCTACTCCTTCCGGAGGGGGATTTGACCATTTATTGTAGGTATTGTCTTACCTTTTCTCATCAAAATGATGATTTGCTTTCATGGATTTGCTTTATTTATAAATATATTTCTTATTGCATTCAATTGATTAAATGTAGGTATTGCATTTGGTGGACAAGATCCCCTTAAGTAACCCTAAATGATGAGAGACTAAGTTTTTGCAATACCTTCATAATAAATATTTATTAGCCAAAAGGGGGCTTTTGGTGAAGGTACAGAATATAATTTATGTACATATAATGATAAACTTATTATGGTAATATTACATTACAGTAATTTAAAAGTGAATTTGCCTTAATGATCACCCTAACACTAACTACAAATGATGTAAGTATTGCAAATTAAGGTTTGGAAAATTTTGGACATGCCCATAGTCAATGTTTACACCTAAAGATGAAGGTATTGATAATTCATTTAATTTTTAAAAAATATGTTTCTTTTGGATATTTCCTTTCTTTTTTAATACATTAGATGTAGGCATTACATTTGGTAAACAAGATGTACTTACATAACCTTAGATGATGAGTAAGTAAATAGGTTTTTGCATTATTAAACCAAGGGGGGTTACATAAAATAAATTCACTTAGGTATTGCAATTTGGGGTTGGGGCATGTATTTGGGATGTGACATAGGGTGATAGGGTATGGTATTACAAATTGAAAACTTTAAGCCTCATTTAAAAACTAAATAATTTCATACAAAAAAAACCTTAAACGTAATATTGATAAATTTTTTGACATAAACATGAATTATGTAAACATTACAATCTAATGGATGCATAGGTTTAAATTTGAAAAATTAAGCAAACCTATACAACCCTAAAATGTGGACTTGAAACCTTTGTATGCAACAAAAAATCCCTACATTGACCCTAAATTAATTAAACACAAAAAGAATTGGCTACATAACTTTATTGGTGGAATTTAATGAACTAAACATTAAACTTAATTTTGGAATTTTTTTTGCATAACCTTAAATTGTGTATAAATTATAAACATTGGATACATCATTGTAATAAAACTATGAAACAATTTTATATAAATACCAATAAAACTTGTGTTTTAAATCTAATTGGGGGGGGGGACCCCAATTAATAGGAAGGTTTTTTACCATTCATACCTTTGCCATGGAATCACCTTCATGTTTCTCTCCTTTAATACATGAAAAAAAAAAAAATAGAAACCTCCTCAGGTATATGTGTGTATGTGTGTACATAAATTCACTTAAAAAATATTCCATGAAAATAGTAAAAATGTTGGGGGAAAAGTTACTTTAAAACAATTAATGACAAAAATGTGGGTTTAATTTTCTTAAACCTTTAACCCAATGTCTTTCCTATTTATTTGAAACATATATTAAGCAAAATTTTAAATGAGGGCAATGCAACATGAATATGAGTTGGTTTTAATGTGGGTATTGCAATTTGAAACACTTCATGGAAAACCCAACCATAAACAAGAAAAGATCAAAAGTATGTAATACCTGCATATACAAATTAGTTTATGCACCAAGGGGTCCTTTCATGAAAGTGGGCAATGTAATTATATACAAATATTAAAATATAATTTTTCCTTAAGGTTATTGTGCGAATATTTCATGATACGGATAATGAAGTTATTGCTTAAATGTTGTAACATGGTCACAAAATGTGCTAACCCTATTAGATGAAGGTATTGCTCATTTGGTTTATAGTACAAGTGTAATCCATTTGTGGTGGATGGAGGTATTGTGTGCAACATGGCATCAAATGATCCCAAAATCTACAAATCTCAAAATTAAAGGTCAAAATTAAAACAAGTGGATTGATACAAAAATGTTTAAATAACCACATTACAAAAAGGATGGTGACAAACATATATCATGTTAAGTTAATCTATAATGGTTCAATATAGAAATGGTGTGTATGTCCACCAGAGTTATATCTATAATTAATCTTTTGAAAAGGATGAATTTGAAGCAATGCCTATATTGGTGTAATATTTTGTTGCAACTTTTACAACTTTTGTTGCATGATGAATAAATAGTTAACACTGTTCAAGCGCAAGTCAAATTGCAATTGTAATAAAGCCTAACAAAAATAAACAAAAAACCAAATTAAATTCCAATGTTAAGATGCAAACAATGTAAAAAAAACTATATATATATATATATATGAAATATATCACCCGTGAATAATTTCAAAATCATGATACTTGGATATTGCATCCATTTCTTTGGCTTGGTTGTGCTTATTGGACTCTGATGTCCAATGCCAAGCACCCCATTCAACTTTCAAAGGCTTTACATAAGCAAGTCTACTTGTTCGAATTGCTTCAACAAGGTTTTCATCTTTTTCATGCACTTTGTGGGATGAACCCCACCCCCATGCCAAAATCCCAATGATGCCCAACAACATCTTAAAGGTTAAATGTACCAACAAGGGTCACCTAACCTATGGCATTCGTTGTGCTTGGGCTTGAAGTTCATCCCACTCTAGTTCCACTTTCTTTTTCACTTAATCAAGAGCCTTCTTTTCATTCCATTTTTGCCTTGCATGTGGTTTGTTCAAAATACGAACATTCATAGAACCATGATCTTGTTGCCTAGGCCCCCCAGGACAAATAGATGGATGCCTTGATTTTTATGCTTGCATTCGAAGGGCGTGTGTTTGTTCCAAGTGCTGATAAAGCAAACATTTGGCCACATAAGAACTAGTGCATGCATCCACCTTGCAAAAACATTTTGAACCTTTCTAAGCCCATTCACTCACATCTCCATTCTCATTTTGAAATGGAGGTGGAACCTATCGAAGTGCAAGATCTAGTATAATTAATGAGGGTATTGCATTTGGGCCAGTCACCACATATGGAACACAATGAGGGTATTACATTAAAGCAACATACATAATGTGAAATTACACTTAGGCCAACCACCACAATGGCAAAAAAATGATGGTATTGCACTAAATCAACATACATAGTGGGGAATTACATCTAGGCCAACCACCATAATGTTTACAATATGAAGGTATTGCACTAAATCATAAGCCTAAAAAAGAAAGATGAAAGTATTGTGAACCAAAAACCAAGGTAATATTTTATTATGTGAAAAACATTTGATTAAAAACATTCAAGAATTGCTACAAAAGAAGAGAAGACGACGAGTTCATCATCATTTTTTGTGGAATTTATAGAGAATGAAAGTAATCACAAGCCAAGGACAAACCTAGCTTGTCATTTTCTACTATAGGTACATAGAAACAAAACAAAAAAAGATGATGATGAGCACCGGCTTGTCATCGTCTTCTTTGGATGCATAGAAACAAAACAAAAGAAGATGACAATGAACGTTAGCTCATTATTGTCTTCTCTAGGTGCACAGAAACAAAGCAAAACAAGACAAACAACGAGAGCTAGCTTGTCATTGTTTTCTCTAGGTGCACAAAAACAAAAAAAAACAAAACAAAACGACGACAAACATCATCTCATCATTGTTTTTTTTGTGTGCATAGAAACAAAATTTAAAAAAATGATGACGAACGCCAATTAGTCGTCAAATTCTTTGGGTCCAAAAAAACAAAACAAAAAAACAACAAGCACTAGCTTGTCGTCATCTTCTCTCAGTGCACAAAAACAAGACAACAAAGACAATAATGATTGCCAAGGCTCATCATCGTTTTTTGTAGCTAATGAAAAAAAAAACCCTAGGAGAAAAATGTACTTGCATTCTAGCAAAGATGATTGGTCTTGTCCTCCATCAACAATCACTCCACCAAACATGATCGTTCCACCAAGCTTTATCTAGATGTTGATGAACTTTGCAAGCAGTCAAAGCAAAGATTTCATAAACCTAAACCCAAATTGAAAATTTAGAAAAACCACAAGTGCAAAAAATGGTGTAGAAGACAAATTTTGTTTTGGTGTCATCTTGAGAAGATTACACCTTGTGTTGTTCACACCTTGAAGTTGTGGCAATTCCTAGTTCTTCTCTAAACATTAGCGATGACAAGGGGTGATTACATAGTTATAGCAATTGACAACAACAACAACAAAAAAAAACTTAAACAAAATATGTAACATAAGTAGAGGAGCAAGGTAGGTGGGAATTTTTTTTTTGAACAAGGTAATTAGGTGAGTAGGTGAGGTCCTCAAGTGAAAAAAAAAATCTCTTGAAGGGGCGGCCCAAAAAAAAATGTGACTTAACCTTTGTGACTGTACCATGTTTAGTAATTGGATGGGCACTAGCTCATCCAAAATAGAATTGGTGTAGTCATGGGGGCTAGGTCATTCAGGCCCACAATCTTGGGCTTATGAGCCCTTGTTAGCCAACTTATAGCCTATGCTAAAGATATTGTTGACAAGGTCCCAAGCTTTTCATTTCGGGCTAGAATGAACCAACAACCACCAATGCACTAGTTGGTCATTTTGTCCACTAGATGGGTTGTGTTTTTTCATTCGACATTAGATGGGGTTCATCATAGTCCATTTCTTTTCATTGTTGACCACTATACTTTTTTTGGGGGTTTATTTTCAGTTGTTTTTTCCTTGGACCTAACTTTACACATAGCTAACCTATTCACCTTCCTACCCTCATAAGTATTATACCAACCTTGGTACCTTACTAATCATCCCCTACTAACATAACTACTTTATTAACTAGTTATCATATTGACCTAACTATTATACTAACTACCTACCTTATTAACCTCGCTACCCTGTTAACTACATACCCTATTAATTTAACTTCCTTACTGACCTAATTACATTACTATTTAACAACCTTATATACACAACCACCTTATTGACATAAATACTTTACATACCTATTCACTTTGATAATGTAATTTGTTTCCTACATATTAACTTGCCTATCTACCTAGCTAATGTAACTGTATTCCTACCTGCTAACTTGCTTATTAACCCAACTATTTACTTATATACCTACTTACCTACCACTACGTTCACCTACCTACCTATGTTTTTCATATAACCAAATACCTAAACCCTAAACCTACTGATTTTCCCCACCCCCGCCCTCAGGTGCCTCAATTCTACTTATCAAATTATTAAGGTTCACCTTAGTTCATGGATGATGAACATAGGTCCCCATATGTAGGTATTACAAACAATTTATAATGGAAATAATGTCATAATTGCCGCCATTTCGGTTTAATTAATGCATATTCTACTAAATTTGTTTACTTAATTAATTTATGGAATGGAAATTAGAATATATCTTTTCATGTAATTATTATAAGTATGTACTATTGGATTGTGGTTTAGGTTTATTGTTGGGACACATAAATTAGTTAGCAAGTTTTTCACAAATCTATAGTAATTAACCTCAATTAGGCTAAATTTGGGATAGGGTTTAGACATATGTTTAGTAATACAAATTCATTTTCTATTATTTTCAAAGAGAGTGAAAAAAATTAGTTTGGAGAGATCACACAAAGGTAAAAAACATATATTTTCGTTTGGTTTTTTACAAAATTTATTTGATTTTTAAAAAAGATTTGTAAGGTTTTTTTTCGGTTAATAAATCTTTATAGTTTAAAAGTTTAAAAGTTTGGAAGTTTGGTTTTTAAAAATTTTCCTATGTTTTTTTTTTTTTTTTGTTTTACATTATATAATTTGTATACTTTGTATAGTTTTTTTGGGTTTAGGGCATATATCACTAAGACTTTTCTTTGTGAAGATTTGTATAGTTAGGGTTATAATAGGGCTTATGGCAAAATATCATTTGGAGTTTTAAGGTTATGTCTTATGATTTAATGTTTAAGAATTTGGTCGTTATATTCGTTTTTTAGTCTAATCACTTGTTTAAATATATAACATAATTATGAATCTCCTTTGTTTCCATTTGTTGCATAGTTGTTAAAGTTTAATATTTCCTAACCCACTTTTGTTTAAATGCAATACCTATATCATATTGTGATAATTCATTAAACATGACACATAAAAATAATTTTAAAATTTTTGATTCCCCGCAATACATCATGAAATTCATGTTTTCAAAATCATTTATTCACCTTATAATATGATTTAACATATATTAAAATGAACATAATGCAAAATTGGTCACATTGATGATACAAGGGGTTAGGGTTTAGTGTAAAGTTTACTAGTTAATGTTAGAATTATGGTTTAGGTTTAAATTTTGGGACATCTAAATTAATTTAAAAAAACTCTACAAGTCTATAATAAATAAAATAAATATAGGGTGCATTTTGGGTGATATTTCTAGGGGCTTAAACATATATAAAATAATGCAATGTCATTTTATATTTTTACAAAGAAAATGAAAGAACTTAAATTGGAAATATTAGTAAATGATAAAAAACATACCTTCTTTTGTGTTTTGTTACAAATTTTATTTAATTATTCAAAAAATTAAGGCCAAATTTCTAATTGATGAAATAAGTATGTGTGTGGGTATTGCAAAATTATATGAATACCTAACCCTAAATGCAATACACATATTCAATTTTGTTTTGATATGACCCATAGGTGATTTAAGTAACTTCAAGTGCAGACCCAACTTTAAATGTAATACCCATATGTAAGGTCATTTTGAAATAACCAGTATGTAATTTGAGTGACCTTTCAATGAAAACCTAAACCTATGCACAATATTTGCATGTGAGTTCGTTTGAAATAATCCATAGGTGATTTAAATAACCTTAGGTGAATAATCAACCCTAAATGCAATACTCACATGTAAGGTCATTTCAAAATAAATGGTTTGGGTACCCAAAATATGTCTTTTTATATATCTATATTAATTTTATGACAATTAATTATCATGAATAATTACCTAAAATAATTATTTGAATAATTTATCAACATAAAATTCTTAATTAAGATAATAAATTAAATATCAAATTATTGATTTGATTTTTAGATCTAAATTTTAATTATCTGAATAATTAAGGTCAAATAATTAGTTAATTAATATTAAGAAATAAATGATTTTTTAAATATGACAATCAATCATTTACATTATTTAAATAAGTTTTTAGTAATTCCTTAATTATGACATTATCTGTTAATATTTAGACTAAATTATTTTGTCATATGAATCGCATAAATATTACAATGGAACCTATATGCAAGTATGGCAAAAGATGTTTAAAATCAACAACTATTTATGGACCTATATGTAAGTACTATAATGGATGTTAAAAAAATCAACTATTAAATTTATATGTGAATATTAAAATGGATGTAAAAAATAGTAACACCTATTTACAAGACCTATATGTGAGCATTGCATATTTGAAATGGCCTTATGGAAATTATAATAGAAAAGATGTAGGTATTGCACAATGTTCATTTTAATATTTGTAAACCATAGACAAATCAATGTTACATATTCATATGGGCCTATTTAAGTTTTGATTTTTGCATCTAAAGTATAAAAGATTATGAAAAAGAAAACGTATATAATTAACCATATACCCATCAAACAAGTGTGATTAGAGGAAAATATTATATTGATAAAAGATGTACAAGTATGGGTGGATCAAAAAATCTTAAAGAACACAATGAAAAAAAAAAGGTTATTCATAATATATCAAAGGACCAAAGTTCAATAATTGGGTAGTCCACAAAATAAAAGGGTTGAAAAAATCTAGCTAACTATATAAAATAAAAACCCTAAACCAATCATTAATTACAATCTTGTGTTTAATTTCGTAAAAAGTTGTTGCATTTGTAACCTTTGTTGCATGACGAACAGTGTATAGATGGCAACGTTGCATCTCAACTTAAACTACATTTGCAACAAACGTTTCCGTTGTTGTGTTATAAACCCTATAAACACCAAAAACCCACCAAATTAAACCTTAACACCACCAAAGAAGAAGGTGATGGCAGCAAGTTGCCATTGCCTTCTTCATTGGAACACCACCAAATAAGAAGATGATGGCACATTGTCACACCATCATTTTTTTTTTCTCAAACATAAAATAGAAGGTCATGGTGTCATCTTCTTCTTCTTCAACACAGAAAAGAAGGCAATGGCAACAAGTTGTTGCTACCTTCTTCGCTTCAACACCACCATAGAAAAAGGCGATGGTAGTAAGTTGTCATCGCCTTCTTCGCTATAATAACAACACACAATAGACGACGATGCATTTTTGTCATCTTCTTCTTCTCTAACATAGAAAACAAAGCAATGACAACAAGTTGTTGTTGTCGTCATCACTTCAACACCACCAAAGAACAAGGCGATGGCAACTTGTTGCTTTCTTTGTTGCAACAACACCATAGAAGAAGAGGACGACACATTGCCATCGTCTTCTTTATTTTTGCAACAACACCAAAGAAGAAGATGACAGCACATTGTTGTCGTCTTCTTCTTCTCAAACACAAAGAAGACAAAACACACAAAAAAACAACAAAAAAAAAGCCAAGAGAAGGAAAGGAGCTTACCTTCAAGCTCTCGCTTTGCCCTCTCACTTTTGGCTCCCACTTCTACCTTCCTGCTTTTGCACTTCCATTTCAAGTGCTTTCTCTTGGTATCTTCTTCTTCTCAAACATAGAGAAAAAAAAACACAGAAAAATAAACCAAGAGAAGGGAGGGAGCTTACCTTCAAGGTCTCGCTCTGCCCTTTCACTTTTTGCTCCCACTTTTACCTTTCTACTTTTGCATTTTTGTTTCAAGCACTTTTTCATGGCATCTTCTTCTTCTCAAGCAGAAGAATAAAAAAAACACAAAGATAAAAAAGAAACCATAGAGAAGAAAAAATATGCAAAGAAAGGAGGGAACTTACCTTCAAGCTCATGCTCTGTCCTCTTATTTTTGGCTCCTACTTCTACCCTCTTATTTTTTCCCTTTTGTTTCAAGTGATTTCTCCTAGCATCTTCTTCTTCTCAAATAGAAGAAAAAAAAGAAAAACACAAAGAAAATAAAATCATAAAGAAAATAATATGCAAAGAAGGGAGGGAACTTACCTTTCTTCTCTTGCTTCTACATTTGGGATGAAACATTTCTCTTGCTTTCTCATTTCCACATTCCCTTAATGTTGAGCTCTCCATCTTCCTCAAGCCTTGAGTTTACGTCTCCTCGAAGCTCTATGCTACTCAAGCTTGGGAGCTCTCTTGAGCTTTGGAGATGGAGTGAGCAAGAAATAAGGTGAGGGAGGTAGGAGGGGGAAAATCTTGGGCCAGAGAAGAGGGCTGAAAAATCCATGGGCAAGGGAAGAGGGTGTGTTTTTGGTTCATCCCCAAAACGGCCTCATCCTGAACTGGTGCACTGGTGGCAACTGATAAACCAAAATCCAGACTACTCATAACCGTGAACCGGAACCAAAATCCAGACAACACCAGTGTAGACCTTAGCTCATGACACATGTGGGAGTTAAATTATGTAGTTCCATCCATTGCAATGTAAAACATTTCTGGTTTATACAATATAGCATAGTTTGACATGAATGTAAAATGTGCCACTAATAACAATCACACTATATTCTGGGGCGTACTTATGCTGTTTCATATTAATTAGTTTTGGTGCCTCACAAGTCCAATTTTATTTTTTTAACACAAAAAAAAGTTGAAACTATGGAGGCTCTCCAAAATAGAAGACTCTATGGAAAGATGGAGTGCCACCTACCTACATAGGTGAGAAGGGGAGGACTTTGGGCAAAACATATGGGATTAAAGTGAGGTGCTATTGGGAACACCCTTGGGGACACACATTGGGAACCCATTGGGAACTTGAAGGGAACATGTTGGAAACGAAGGGAAAAAGAAAAAAGAAATCCCCTCCCCCCCCTCCCCCACAAAACTTAAAAGGAAAAAAAATCAAGGCATGCTGAGCCTTCCCATTAGCTGCATGAAATTTTCCTTTCCAAAACTGTTCATCACCATTTTTGGCTTGGGCTAATAGCCCCATTATAAACTGGGGGTACTTTTTTTTTTAATTTATTTATTGGCCCTCTCCTTGTTTAAGGAGAAACACACTCATTTTCTTTGTTTTTGGCTCCTTGTTTTTGTGTCTGTTTGAATATTGATGTTCCCTTGGATTGTTATTTGGGGTTGTTTTTTTTTTTTTGTGGGGCACAAATGAAAAATCCATTGCAAAAAGAGAACCAGTACACCACAATGCCAGGGGGACACCCAACCTCGGCACCAAGAACCACACACCTACCAAAGGAAACTCTTACTAGTGTAAGGTGCTTGATCATTCCTCTCAAGTCAAATTCATCAGAGGGTAACATCTTTACTTAAGGACCAAAGAAGGTTGAACTTTTTAATTTGCTGGGAAATTTCTTATTAAACAAACATTGTTCAAGGCTGAGGGGCCTCCGAGCCAAGCTAGCGTCTATGGGAGACTTGAGACAATACAAGAATGAGAAGGCTTGTACCCATGCTGTCCTAGCTATAGGACACTGCCAAAACCTATGCATGATGGTTTTTGGGGTTTCATGTTCACAAGAGGGACAATCTACTTGGATGCTATGATTTACTCTTGCCCTCTAGATATTTACAGCAAAGACCTTGTGCCACAAAGACCAGAGGAAACTTGCCTCCTTTTTGCCCCCTCTCTTGGCCCAAACATCTTGCCATTTTAGCTTGAAGTTTGGTGAGAGGACTTGGTCCCATTTTTCGGACACATTTCTTGAGAGGGTTTCCTTTAGATTGAGCAACTCCTTGCCCTCCCTAGCATTGTAATTCATTAGCTCCCTCTACTCCTTCCAATTCCATAAACTAGGGTCAAAACCCATGTCCTCAATGGCACCAAAAAATAATTTTACCAAACTGCCATTTGTTCCAGCTTTGATGCATACCCTAACCCTCTTTAGGGTACCAGAGAATAGCAAATCTATAGCCATGAGCTAGAGTAACCTACTATGCACTCTCACTTTGTAAACATGTACCCCACTAGGCACCTCCATCTCTTGTTGTAAAACCCCATCTATAGTTGGTGTAAATTCCATAGTTATGCGAAATACCTAAATTGGATCCTGTGACATATCTTCAAAAATGCCAAGCCATTCACCACAAGTAGCCTCCACATAAGGGTTTGTCATCTCTGTGACCCAAATTTCCAAGATACAGTTCAACATCCGCTGCCATATGCATTGTTCATTAGCTTCAAACTAAGACCTATTTCTAGCTTCCTCACAAAAGTGGAATCCGTTCAAGTTGGAGTCCCACAAGTCTCCTACGTGTTGTAACCATGCTACATGTAGTTCTTGAGCACAAAATATGGAGGTACCATATTCTAAACCCTTAAAATTGGAACCCCACCATAAGTTAACCCTTTTAATAAATTCCACATGTAAAGGAAGGATGAACTGCAATTTGTCAACAAAAAAATGCTTCCACACCTTCATAATTTTCCCCCATACTTTAAAACCTAGACTAAAAACATGTCCTTTGACCATAGCTCAATTAATACTTGGGCTTCAATTCTTGTGTTGGGAAGGCTTACATCTAGCTAAATTAAACCTGTGTAAGGATTTGAGGTTGGAATCCCCTGGTTATAAGGCAATAAGGACCCACTTACATAGCAAAAAGCTAAGAGAGCATCTTCTAGGTTAGTTAGGCCCAACCCTCCAGTGTTTTAATGCGCACAACAATCCCCCAAATTGACCCTTGTTTTTGCATGATGACCATTTTCCCGCCCATAGAAAGTTCTTTAATAAAGTCTTGCACTTCTGATTACTTTCTTTGTACCTCCCCAAACCCTAATGAAAAACCATAGTGTGGATGCCGACACAAAGTTGACAACTATAGCCCTACCAGCAAGAGGCAAATGAAAAGTGCTCCAATTGCCTAAGTTTCTTTTGTAGTTTTTCAATTAGAAAAGCATCCACCTCCTTGGTATCTAAATTTAGCCCAAAAGGCACCCCCAATAGCTTAACAAGCTCTCCATCCTTCACCCACTTTCAACTAAATTCCTTTGTCCACTTAAGGTATTTGTCTCTCTTCCTTGCTACTCTAGTAGGCCATGGATTTGTCCAAATTGATATCCAATCCACTTATAAAAAGGAAATTGTTTAGTAGATGAACTATAGTTCACAAATTCCCTTCCTCTCCTTTCACTGAAATTGTAGTGTCATCCACATATTGAGATAATGTATGTTGCCTTGTAGCCCCCAAGAGAGAGATCCCCTTGATCACCCTTGCTTGTAACTTCCTTCATCATGAAATTAAGAACTTCCCTAGCTAAAATGAAAAGGTAAGGAGCCAAAAGGTATCCCTGCCTTACTCCTCTTTCCACTTTAAAGGAACTAATAATGCCCCCATTGATACAAATTGTTGCTTCCGTGTCTTTAAACAAGACCTTCACAATGTTTATGAATTCAATTACCATCCCCATTTTTTCCAACACCATGAACAAAAAGCCTGAACTTATTTTGTCATATGCCTTTGCAAAATCCAGTTTTAAAAAAACTAGGGGTTGGATAGACTTCTAAACACAATCAATGGTTTATTGCATTAGCAAAACGTTGTTTTAAATATACCTCATTGAAAGGAAGGCTATTGGGTCAGTATCCACCACCTCAATCAAGATAAGCTAAAGTCTTAATTACAATGTTTTAGCAAAAATCTTGGAAGCCACATTCAAAAGGGTAATGGGATGCCAATTCTTCAAATTTTCCTTCTCTCTAGCCTTGAACGAAAGAGTTATCATCCCCTTGTTAACCTCCTCAGGGAAATTGCCCCACTTGCATTGCTACCTTAATCATCTGTGAAAAATCCTCTCTTCTTATCTCCCAACAAAAAAGGTAGAACTCTACCATCTGGGCTTGGTGAATTGTTTTTAACCATGGACTTTGTGACTAGGTGAAGTTCCTCCATTGAAATTGGTCTACCCAGCCTAGCATTCAGCTCACTAGAAAACTTTTTGGGTAATGATTTCAAAACCTTAGCTCTCATTTCTATTTGTTCCAAGGTTTCTTCTTTAACTTGGTACAACTTCTTGTAAAAATTGCAACAAACAAGTTCTAAATCCTCCTCTCTAGATACCACATTACCATCCTCATCTCTTAGAGTGAAAATCAAAGTTTTAGGAGGTTTTGACTTGATAGTTGAAAAAATTCTTTAGACACTATGTTACCTAATTGATTCCACCTAATTCTGTCCCACAACCTCTGTCCTGGAGCTTTCACATGTTCTAATTCTTGTATTTTATTTTTTAGACTCCCCACCTCCAACTGTTTCAGTTCGTCTTGGACTAACTTTTGCAAATCTAATTGTGCTATTTCCAGCTTCTGTTTGGAATACAATTTCCTCCCTTCAAATTGTCTATAGCTTTGCTATTCTTCATGCCCATAGCAATAACCACAAATCAAGATGATCCCAATTGTCAGAATCTGCTACAATACATATTTGATGCAATATACGGACATTTCTCTTTGTTGGCTCTTCATGTATAAGGAGAGCTTTGGAGGTCAACTTTAGCCATTGCATCAAAAAGACCTTATAGTCCAATGTCTAGAGCATTTAAGCTTGTATGCATGCATATGAGGAAAGTTCATTCCCAGATGACTGACCTATAATGTAAGGTCAAATAAGAGAATCATGGCCAGTATAATTGAACTGTGAACCACCAAAAAAGCATGCCAGCCAGTGATTTCTTTTCAAATTTCAAATGTTGCTTCATTTACTAGCATCCCACTAGGGATAAAGCATAAAATGGCAACACATTTTTAGAATCTGTCCAAACAGGAAAGAAACTAGTTGAAAAACTGTTACCAAACTAAAAGCAGAGTCCAAATTTTCAAAAATAAAGACTTTCTTGAAATTTGGTGTCAGAAAAACGTGAATATTGTGACAGAATAATGCACCCTTTTCACAATACGCCCTCTTGCAAGCTGCTGACCTCGGTGTGGGTGGAGTCCTACTGCCTTGAGAAGAGTTGCCTGCAAATGGAGGAACCTGTCTGCTTGGAGAAGGAGCATCATGTTCTTCAGTATCCTCCAAGTTTACAGACTCCTGCACAGATCCACCCACCAAATCAATTGGAACACCACTGTCCATGCCTCCAGAAGTGTCACAAGTCTTGGCAATCTTCCCCCAAATCATTAAATGTCGCTCAAACCATGGCCATTTGCAGTGACCTGTGTCGGATTCTCCGTACTCATGTTTCAACTGTTTAAATTTCTTCCACATTTTGTGTACTTTGGACTGAACTTGAGGGGTCAATGGAAATGCCTCCTCAATCTTCAATAAAATGTCTTGCCACTGCTGCTGTGTCAAGCTGTTCATGCTATTGGCAAGAAACTTCTCCTCAAACAAATCCATCAACAATGCTGTAGAATCATTTTTGAAATCTCCCTTGGATTTAGGTGGAGCTGGAGGTGCTGTGCAAGGCACAATGAACGAGGGACGTGAAGAGCTTGAACCCATCATCATCAGGTACAGGAAACTTGGAAGCTTGGCTCTTGAGACGGTTCCATGGTGAGAAAGACACAAGAAAATGTGATTCAAAGAAAAAATTTGAGAAATACAGTGCCTGTATTGTGTGCAATGGCTACAGAATGCAGGCAGGTGAGCCCGGGTGCGCACGAAGGTGAGAAGTGAAACTCGGGCGAGACTCGGGCAGAATGCTAAACAGAACTCAGGAGAGACTCAGGCAGAGTGCTAAATGGAGCACCGCAGTTCGTGGGAAGGCCAGAAGGGGAGCTTCAGAATTTTCTGTCAGCCAGGTTTTGTAGCTGATCACAGGCAGATCTGCTTCTCGCACAGCAGTCTGCCGCACTTCTTCCTTCATGTGCACAACCCATCTGTCTCCCAATACAGCTGCAAGGGAGCTGGATCAGCTGCTCTTGGAATTACGGACTGCATTTAGAAACACCAAAATACATCTTCCCCTTTTTTGGTTGCACCCACCCAGCTAAGACTACCTAACAAACTTCAATCACCACATGACCACTCACTTTCCTTCTTCCAAAGCTTCACTGGCCACAAACATCATCCCAGTGGGACACAGGCAATTTTAAACTGTTATTGTCACACAATCTTTGGCTGCCACTGGCTGCCATGAATTACATGTATAATATTCCAGTGCTAGGAAAAGCCCCACATCCTCACCCTGGATTGTGCCCCAGGTTTTTGAATATGAGCAGAGTGATAATATCAGTCTCAACTGCAAACCATTTGCCCAGCCCAGCCCAATCATTTTGCTCAAACACCACATATTTTGGCAGGACTGACATGCTAAGGACCTTACTGTTCAAAACTTCAAGATCCTTCAACTGAACTCGAGGCAGAAACCCAGGAAATGTGGTGTAATGATGTTCTAATAAATGATTTGCAACCGCCCAGCATGAATGAAGATATATGTTCAGGATAGCCAACTAAATGCATGAAAACAAAATCTCAGGATGTATATGGATGGGAATTGAAAAGGAACTCCTGGAGATGGTTGAATTGGAAGAATAACTCAAACCATTGAGAGAGCTTCACAAAGAAGAATGCTTCTCATCACCTTTGCTTGGTACCTGCTGAGGGCAGGAAGGCCCATAGATATCATATCGCCGATGCTGCGGAAAGCAGACAAGCATGAGAAAAAACATGACATGCAATTCTCTTCTCTAGATCAAGTTGGAATGCCTAAAATTACTCTTTTTCATCACCAGGTTCATATAACCCTGCAAGCCTTGGGTAGATTCTCCAGCAAATGGTACGACCAGGCTCTCACGTACTTAATAAAGAAGCTCTAGCATCATTACTGTTTGCACACATAAATGTAGGATATGCATGACCAAGGGAGTTATGGGCACAACACCATAACTTCAGTCTCAGATCTCACCTGCTCAATTGGCATACGAAGTCTGATTGCTTGCAACATTGAGAGATCAACTTGTGCCACTGCTATCCCTGTAACCAGCTTGTCTACAAAGGGCAGACAAACTACACTCCTTAATGATCAAGTTTACAGAATATAAGATGCATACACATAGCTATTCTCTGGAGGTCTTGCCATGGATGCCCTTGCAGAAACAGCGACTACAGACCAAATTTTTGGATTTGAAGTAACCAAGTATACAGAGTCTGGCCCAAAACTGCTCGGCATTAATTGAGAACCAACCCCAAAAAGCAAGAGCAAGAGCAGAGAGAGAAAGAGGACCTGGTAATCGGGCAATGACTGTGCCCCAAGGGTCAATGATCATAGCATCACCATAGCTCTCTCGTTTGTCATTATGCTTGCCAGCCTGGGCTGCTGCTAATACCTGCAACAACCTCAACATGAGGACCACTTCTTGTTCTTTCTACAGATATCAGTTCAATCAGCCAGTCACACCATACAAGTACCAGGGTGATCTATACACATTCCCATTGCACATGCTTTTTAAATGTACTACTTGCATTCTGTCAGCTTCAAATCCAGACTGCACTAAGAGGATGAGATGGAGTGTACATAACACTGAGTCTCGACTGCTCGAGCACGGAGTAGAAGCTCCCAGTGGGCTTCCCCAGTCTTCTTAGTGAAAGCAGATGGTACCAGCAACACCTGTGCAGAAGGCAATGCCACGTTATGCCAACACATCAAATTTGCCTGCACACTGAATACATTGCTGTATTAAGCATAAAAGAAGTCCATGGAATCTACAAAGAACCAATAAAGAACACTCACTTCAGCATTTTCAGCAAATCGAAGTCGTTGATAAAGCTCTGGAAAGCGAAGATCGTAGCATACAGTTAAACCTAGCTTGCCAGCAGGACAATTGGCCACTACAACCTCTGATCCTGTTGTTGACAGTCCCAATCCCACTCACCCTTCAAGACAGCAGAAATGTCAAAGTCAAACCTCCTATGGACAGGCTACCTCCTGCAGAGAAAATTTGACAATCTATTCATCAAGAAGTCTTCAGATATCACCCCTGAAAAGAGAGCTCAAGAGCTTCTAGGAACAAAATATAGTCACAGCTTTTTCTTCTCATGCAGGAATGACTCATCTTGTCATTGAAATGGCAGAAGCAACAGGTGCAAGAGTGAATCGTACCAGGTGCAGTATTATTGCTCTCTTTCAACACTGGACCTCCTGGAACATCAACATCAAACCTGCAACCCTGGCAGCACTCTCATTATGCTAATCTGAAACAGAAGGTTGATTCAATTTACGTTGAACCACCCTAGCAATGCCCTGCCCTTCACCACCAGCCCTACCAGATAAAGAGAGGGAGAAAGTACATACAGGTGAATTTTGCGATAAGAAGAACAAATTCTGCCATAGTCATCAAGAAGTACATGTGTGTTGTATATATGCTTGTCATCAGGGCCCTTCTCTTGAAACCCCCCAAGTGCGAGCCACAACCCTGCCTCTCTGCATCAGACTCTCCCCTCAGTGAAACAAAACTTTGTCAAATTCAGTTAGGCAGACAGAGAAAAGGCAACTTTTGCATAAGTGTTGCTGACAGAAAATTCTGCTCCACTAAGCCTACAGAGAGATAGAACACACCTCGCCAAAGACTGGTAGCGTTTCATGATGGGTCCGGTCAATGGCTCTGCTATGCCCAACGCCTCCCCATCCCTGGACCCAATGAATGAGAAGCATTCTGGCAGACTGAGGAGTTTGACACCCGCTGCCGCTGCTTCCTGTCCTCACCACCCCACAGGAGAGAAAACATGTAGTAAATTAAGCTCAATGCAACTTGAGTGTAACAGCTGTGATGTGGTGATATGCGACAGTAATCTGGAGCTAAAACCTAGAGTGATATTTAGAGATCCACGCACATGACGAGTTTCTTGCAACTTGCAGCTTAAGAAGGGTTATTCGACATGAGAAGGTCGAGCCATTGAGATATCGATTGAAGCACAAGATGGAGCAACCAACCCATAACTAGGGCTTAGATATCGCAGAAAAAAGCAAAAACGTTCAAAACAAGACTTCTTGCCTCCAACGAAAAAAAGAAAAACAAAAAACACAACACAACACAACACAACCCTCCCAATGCGTCAGGAGGACAAAAGAAGAACGAATTGCTTCAAGTGGGAATAACAATTTCAATGAAGATCGTTTGAGACCAAATCCTGCAACAGCTATAAGCAGTGGAATCAGACGAGAGTGACTGTGCACCTGCACAAGGCGGGCGCAAGTGATGAAATTTGCGTTTGTATCGGAGATGGCAGTCATCTGCGCCACAGCCACCTTCACTAGCGGGGGAACCGCATGCAACGCCATCGCCATTCCTTTCGGTGTCCAAAGTCTGTCCAAACAATTGGGTGCTCCTGCAAATGAAGGCATCCAAAGGGTAGGGCAACTACGCCTATCACCGAACACTTAGTGGCTCCGAGGAGGTCGAATCCCGTGTTAGGCGGTTCTCTGTTTGTTTTGTTAGGAACCTTAGGGGTCAGCTAACTTCTATTAACAAAATTTGTTAAAACGTCCAATTAAGTTTAATGTTGAGTTTTCCAACATGGGGTTCTCTAGTATTAGAGTTTTTTTTTCTTTCTTTTTTGACAAGGGTGCCATTTAAAGTATAGAAATAAAAAATCAGATTGTCAAAACAAAAAAAATTGTCATTTCAAAAATTCAAAGGCAATTCATTTGTTTCAATTTGAAAATCATCAAACTAAGTGTAACTTGCAATAATTATGTGCCTAATGCTTACTCACTACTCACATATGAAGAATACACACTACTTGGCATGAACAAAATTCTTCAACATAGTTCAAACACAAGAGCAATTCACTACATAAGTTTCAAACACCGAGCTTGTGACAAGACCACTTGTACAAAAAGGCAACATGATAAAGTATTCTCCTAAGAACAACCATTTTGGATGTAGCCTTGGTTGCATTGTTCTCAAGGAGTGGTCTTGATTGTGCTATCCTCAAGAAAGAAGGGTTGATCTTGGTTGTGTTGTCCTGAGGAAGGAACAGTCTTGGTTGTGCTATCCTCGAAAAAGAAGGATTGGTTTCAAATATATCTTAACAGGCTAGTGGACACGTTTGTATATGAGCAATGATTCAATCCTAACACTTGATGAGAATGTCTTCTAATTGCATCAACTCATCAACAACATGCAACCCCTATGGCTCTCCTTCCTTCAACATCACTATGTAGTTGCCATCTTTCACCTTTGTGCATATACACCATTCACACTTACTCTCAAAGCATTTTCAACAATTCACTAGAAAATGGCATGCTAGTTTTGGATGAAGCAATACACCAAAGTGGTATAAAACTGGGTGTAGGTACACCAATTTGTTGCAAGATATTCGGGTTTCAAGAGACACATGAAACCAAAAAAAAAAATTGTTAGTTGGGTGTTTGCATTTACCGCCCACACACTTCCTACTATTGATTGGCTAGTCACACTAATTGCCCCACGTGTGAACTTTACATGATTCCTTAGTGTTTAAAATTTGGTATTTGGTATGTGACGTTCATGGATGGGGAGGGAAGTACTTTTAATACAACATTTGGATGTGAAAACATGGCTTACATGCCAATTTCTAGTGAACCATTGGAGAGGCTTTTAGGCCTTACATGTTCAATGTCCTCCAAATTTTAATAGTCACTCAATAATTAATGTAAGTTCAATGACACTACTAATATCAATATATGGACATGTTCAATTGAATGCAATATCATTGGAAAATGTTGAAGTAATTTATGGAAATGCTTCCATGTTTTTTAAATAGGAAATGTTATTCTTATTTACAACTGTTGCAAGAGTTAATTCCAAAAGCAATGATAATTTCATTCAGATTTTTTTAATGCAAAAACAAGGTATAAAACAACCACAAAATATGGTGGAATAAATGAAATTTGATAATAAAAATGAATTCATATTGTTGGCATTTGGAAGTTGATGCACACCATGTTTCAACAAGGGGATGCCACTTTCAAAGATCATCATCATTGTGCAAACCATCATCATTAAATGCATGCAAGTAATAAAATATTTCAATAGTAGCAAGAGTTGGGAATTGTTATCTTGCCATCAAACTCTAGTTTTGGGATTACAATGGAGAAGAACCTAATGAAAAAAGTATCTAAGATACATATATCTTATGTGAACGTTGCAAACACTAACTTTAAAACCTCATGAAAATGCAATGATGTTGAACACCAATACTATAAACATAATGCAAGAGGCTAGGGTTGTAAATAGGAAGGTGGAGCCCAACCACTATCTTAATTTTGAGTTCACAAAATAGTCAAAACAACATTCAAGCAATGCAACAACAACAAAAAAGAAATTGAATAAAGATGACGTAAAACTGGTCAATGTCATCATCCTAAAAGCTTCAAATTCACAAAGCAAATCAACAAGAAATAATAAAACAAGCAATGCAACAATAAAAGAAGAAAATTTGAGCTAAAAGGTGAAATCAAACAATTATCCTAACTTTGAATTCACAACCAGATCAACAATGAAACCTAAAGAATCAAATGATTTAATGCTCACAATAACAAAGAAAGATTCAATGAATAATGGAATTTAAGATGAGAAAAACACTACAAAGGTGAGGCCCAACAATGAAAATAATGGAAAAAACATAAACACTTGGGGGTGATGGAAATTAATAAATACTTTAACCCTAAAAACCAAAACCTATTTGGAAAAATCAATAATTATTAATGATGATTATATTTAAAAACTTGGAAATGCTAGTTCTATGGTTTTAGGCCCAAGTCCTATGAAAAGGCAAATCCTAAGTTAGGTTTTAATTCAATTATTGAAGCATGGGTTAAGTCAAGTTTAAAGTTTTATGACTTTTACGTAGAATTGTCCAATATAACCTAGAATTATGGAAAACCACCCAACATTGTTCATTTGTTTCTAAAGTTCAATTTTTTTTGTAGCCTTCTACCTATCATTTCTAATTTTGTAAAAATCAATTGAATGAATTAAATAACGAATAAGATGTGCCATTTGAAAATGAAGGGGTTAATGTAATGGGAAAAAAACACACATGTTAAAGCCACCATTAATATCTTGATTTTTGTGTATCAAGGAAATAAGAACAAAGGTGAAATACATGTCAAATAACAAATAATAAAAAACAATGATAATTCAAATAAACTATCGTATTTTCGGATGAAAGTATATGAAACAAACTTAAATAAAATCCAACATTGAATGTTGTCAACAAACACAACTTCAAAAAAAAAAAAAATCATTTCAAAATAATCTACAACTTTGACCAAAAACAAATACAACTTCAAAAGAAAAATTGGAGAATTTCCAAATGGAAAAAATGACTTCAAGAATGTCTTCTTTGCAAATTACTTCACATCAAAAACTGAATATACAATGAATATTCACCCCCTTATCATCAAGCATTAACCCCAAGGTCCTGAATAAATCAAAAGTAAGATAAAGGTCACAACCAATGATCCCACCAAAATTAAATAAAAAGCCCTAAAATCTCTTTAAAACAAACATAAAAGCTTATCTTGTTTCTATTTATGTGTTTTAAATATTTTATCTATGTTACTTTATGATATACTTTACATTATTTAATGTCATTTTAGTCATTCTAACTTATATTTTATGTTATTATAAGCTATTATAAGTTATTGTGCCTTCAATTATTATATGTTATTTTACGTTAAGGTATCTTAACTATTTTATTATAAGCTTTTAAATTATTGTAAACTAAATTATTCAACTAACTTTAGGCTAAACCTTAGGTTATTTTATTTTAAATTAATATATATTATTTCAAGTTATATTTTAAAATATTACAAGTTATTTCATATTAAGTATAATAGCTTAAAATCATATATAATATAATATAATGAATTAAGGTAAAAATAACTTAAAATAAAAAATAATCACCTATGAAAAATAATTTTAAATATCTTACAATATGATAACTACTAATAGCCTATGATATTGTAACATAAAATATCATAGCATAATTAGAATAATCACCAATAGTTGTAATATGACATATAATAATCAATAATAAATTATAATAAAATAACCATCAATGACCACCAATGGCTTACAACAGAATAAAATATCTTATAGCCTTTGAAAATATCTTTCCAAAAGTGTATAACAGATTCCAATTGGACCTCATTTGATCTTTGCTTTCAAAAGATTTGTGGTCAAAAATCAAATTCTCATTTTAATTCATGCCCCTTCTTTTGATAATAGCTCATGCAAATCAATTTTAAATGAACAATGCGAAGGCACTTAAAAATCTACGTTTGAAAACCTTCCTAATAATATCCTAAGGGTTCAATTTGATGTTTGTTTACCTTTTCAACCAAGGCTTTGAACAATCGCAACTTTCAATTTTCAAAGTCGAAATGCACTTAAGAGTAATTGAACTTCATTCGTTGCATTCTCCCCCATTTGTGAGAGTGTGTTTCACACCTAAACACACTCTCAACCTTATGGGCCTTTGTAGTTCACATTTTGTCGTAAACCCAATGTTGAGGTTGCCATAATGAATGAATTATTACTATAAAGTTTTAATAAGAATAAATAAATAAATAAGATAATTCAAGAAAAAAAACAAGGATCCAATTCATGCTCAATACACTTATGCTTACAAAATGGGGTGCAAATTTAAATACAAACTGTGTTTCAAAAAACAACTACACTTTTAAACTTAATGACCTATTAAATAATATATTATTTAAAATTTTAAACATGAAACTCCAATCATAATTGTAGTTTTCTTTTGACTTAGACATTATGATTACAAATTATAAAAATTCAAAATCTCAACATTTGGGTTCTTAAAAAAGATGTCTCGATGTATGTTATTCTCGTGTTAAGTAATGAAAATCTTGCTACCTTCGAATGGGAAGATCTTCTAATGTTGTTGAAGAATACGCAAAAGCTTCACAATTGCATGAGGAATGAGCAATTTGCGACTGCGCGACAATCTTTGTATGGACATACCCAGTTAGGAGAGCGTGTTTTCCACCCACAAACTCTCGTCGCCGTTGAAACGATTCCGTGCTTCAATGGACGCGCACCCGTCAATGGACGCGCACCGTACTTAACAGCTCGATGAACCTCAGCTCCTCATCTGCTTTGAGTGCACAAATGCGAGATTTCGACCCAGCAATTGAATTTGGCGGCACGGTTTGAAAATTGGTCCATCTGCATCGACACTGCGTCGATAAGTACTTCTTCACACTCTTCAGCCGGTTGATAATGTGATTCCTTTTCAGCTCCAGGCTGAGGATTTAGGGTTGATGACGTGTTGTGGAGGTTTACTGCGTTCATGTGACCGTGGCACATACTGTACCTTGGAAAATCTGGTGTGGCAAAGGCTTTAGATTGCTCATCATTCGGTAAGTTTTCATAACATGATTGAAAAACTGTGAAAGAGTGAAAGAGCTTTCGTGATCCAGAAGTGAAGAAAACTGGATTCATAGTGAATTGCATAGCAGTTCTGGGGTAGAGTTTGGAGGGTTACAGGAGAGGATGATGATGCAGATGAAGTGTTCACGTATTCTGCGACAAAAGTCTTGGGTTAAGGATTGGGCGACGGAGCTATGGGGAAAGAAGAGGAGAGGGATGGCCACAAGGAGGGAGAGTAGACAGAGATGGGTTGCACTGTGGGGGAATGGCGATTATGGCCGTCTGGGCCTGGCTTCATCGAAGTCCGTGTGGGAGCCCACTCTCTGCACCAGCTTGCAACACACCCAGCCCGTAGCTGTCGCTTGTGGAGGTGCCCACACCCTTGTTCTCACAGGTCTCTCTCTCCCTCTCTATCTCTTCCTTGTGTGTTCAATGCTTTGGCTCTGAGAGTTTTGGTTTTTTCCTCTGGATGACGCAAGTTCCAAGAGTGCAGAATTGCGTTCCTATCTCTACATTTGCAGAAAAGTTAAACACGCAATTACATTTAGATTCGGCACTGATGTGGATCATAATGCGGTTTCCATCTGATCATTTAAGAAGCTATGACTGACTGAGAACGAAGTTGAGCCTGCGGTAATGTGCTGTTAAGTGCAGAGGAGGGCCGAGTATATGCAACAGGCCTGAATGATTGGGGCCAGGCCGGCATGCCTCTGACCACAAGGCACTCTTTGGTAAGTCTAGATTGTCGTCCCAAGAGGTATCCTCCAAATGATCAACTGTGCTGTTTTGCTTGTTTTTCTTTGTTGAGGTGGTTCCCTTTTGGAAGATTAGCAATTGAATCTGCTATTTCAGTTGGAGCACAACAGTCTGAGCTCCTAGATGTGGGCAGGAACTCACTGAGGTGGAGGGTTTACCAGGCAACGTACGATTTGTGCACATTGCTGCTGGTGCCTACCATTCTGCAGCAGTTTCTGGTTCTTGCTCCACCCTTTCAGCATGTCTGAATATCAAGCTCAGCAAGAAGTTGCTCTTTATGCAAAGAGAACTTGTATTTGGCCTTCCTCGAGGGCATGGTCTTGTCTGTTCTGAAAATTGGGGACCTGTGATTTATGCTCAGAGAATGGCAGCGTCTATATGTGGGGCAGAAATTCACAAGGTCAACTTGGCCTTGGCAAAAGTAAGACTTCAACCAAGCTGTTGATTTACATTATCCATCTGCATTGTTCACTATCTCAATAGACAAGCAAAGAGGATGGAATCCAGTTATGTGCTTCTACATTCATGACTGAAATTGTACAAGACACCACAACAGAGTCCGTTCAGCAGATGACAGAATGGAATGTGATGGTAGGGGCACAGACAAAGGTATGGATGGCACAACGGCTGGAGGCACTGAACGACTTAGTCATCAAGATGATGGCCCTTGGCTCTGAGCACTCATTAGCTCTCTCTGGTACCACCGAAGAACCTGTTAAGCTCACTGGGGCTCTGGCAAATCAAGACTGTATGATTGACTTGTGAATTGTTGGCATGGTGTGTTTGGCCTGTATGCTACTTGCAAGAGGAGGGTCAGGTTCTCAGCTGGGGAGCAAGCTTGCATGGGCGTCTTGGACATGGACATGGATATAATCCCTCCATGTTCAGCATATTTCGCACAATGAGGTTGCCCAAGAATCCTCTGTATTTCTCATCTTGGTTTCTACAGGTTCTTCCACCTTGATTGCTCCATGTATGTTTGAGCTTGGTTACTTGACAGAGCTTGTACTTGACAGGTCAGTGCAAGGGCACTGAAATATATTGATGAACTTGGTGGGCTTCAATCTGCATGGCAGTGAATATACTCCACGATTGGTGCAGCATCTCCAAAATGTCAAGGTGTACAAAATTGCTGCAGGGCTCATGCATTCTGCCTGCCTCGATGGTGTACCCTCTTCTTCTAATCTCTGTTACAGTTGCATGAATGTTCCTCTGCTAAGGAGATGGCAGCTAAGATAATGCCATCTTAGAGAGTCAGGATTGAGTCTAATTACATTGTGGGATTACTGCAGAGCAGGGTGTACTATATACATTTGGAAAAGGCCGAGAATGTCAGCTGGTATGTTTCACTATATATCTTCTGTAGTGGTTTATTTAGTCTGGAGTGAATCAATGCCTAATATGTTGGAAGTTTTCCAGGGAGTTGGTAATGATAGGGATGCTACAAAACCAAGACAGGTGCCTGAACTTCCACCTGTTGTGGAGTTAGCATGTGGTGGCTACCATACAGGAGCCATCTCCCGTACGTCTCTTCCACTTTTCTATGTTTTCTGGAATTTTTGGACCTTTATGTTGAATCTCTATATGGTAGTTTTGAATCCAAACCTAAAGCATTCAAAGCAGTAAAGATAGGGAGTCAAAAGACAGATAAATCTTAGCTTTGGATTCCAGACCTACCTGCTTTGTTTGAGGTTGTTCTTAAAACTGGAGCAAGGGGTTCAGCATTCTAGGTGAAATGTTCTCATGCTTGTTGTTTTGAGTTGACACCGTAATTTCTTCTGTGTGAACTTTCAGGAAATGGCCAGCTGTACATGTGGGGATCCAATGAGTACGGTTGTCTTGGTTTTGGGTGCGTTAAATATCCGTAACTGCTTTATTAACTCTCCTCAGGTTATGTCAGATGAGATATAACAGGTTTGAAGGTTTTCTGGTTGCTGTGATCATTGCTCAACCAGCAGATGCCAGACCCTAGATCTAGTTGATATCCTGTGTATGATTTTGAAAGAGTGACATGTCTCTTGCTATGCTGTGATGATCCTATGCTTTATGTGTGACTGTCAGAACTTAGTTAGGTATTATTTTGGTAAGAACTCAACCTAAATGGATGGAGCATGCAGATGGTTACACATGTATCACTGTGGTGAAGTATCATATTCTGTTTATTCCAGCTTTTGCTAACATATGGAATGATTCTGATGCAGGTACAAGAACCAAAATTCATCTTTGTTACCAAATCATGTGGGTGGTGGCTTGGAATCTCTTATTTTGAAAGAGGTGAATTTCCAGTTCAGCAATTTACAACCAGTCCAGTATAGTTGTCACAACCTCTTTCAGTTGGGGACAGGGGCTCAGGGATGAATGTGCAAAGCAGAACTTTGGTAGTCCTTTTTCGTTGTATGCTCCTAATGTTGTGCTGTGTTCTAACCTTGGTTTTAATTTTCTACATTCCAGGTTTCATGTGGGTGGAAGCACACTGTGGCACTTACAGGTAGTGTTTTGGCTCATTTTCCCCTCCTATAATTGGAGTCTAGACAATAGGTTTTGACCTGGGATGTTTTCCAAAAAATCTGCCGGTAGTAATGTACTTGGGCAAGCTAGAATGCAAGCATATAAGGCAGTAATTTTGACACACAGATCAATGCACAAATGTGGATTTAAAATAAAATTCTAATGAACAGTACTGTGATATATACAGCATACCCATATATGTTGAGCTCATTCTGACAAATGTAGCTTAATTGGAATCTGGGAAATTGCTACTATCAGAAGATGCCATATCGAACCAAGTATCTTTATTAAAGGATGATAAGTTTTGAGTTTATTTTGAATGGATTTTGCCTCAATGACAACATAGAAGCCATTCCAGGTAGGTTAAGCAGCAGCTAAATGGCAATTCTTATTATCCAAGAGTGGTCTGTTGCTCAGAGGATGGAAGCATTTTCACCTGGGGTTGGGGTGGCTCTCAAGGGACCCACTCTGCTGATGGTTATTCCTCTGGAGGTCAATTGGTGAGCAAGCCTGCATCTCTCTGAAATTAGAGAATTCTGATATTGTGATGAGGTGTTGGCAGTGGTGATATAATACAGCAAAAATGATGTATTGATAATTCTAAATTTGTGTGTATCTGATGGTTGGGATGATAGGGGCTTGGAGATGAGTTTGACTATTTAGAACCAATGCCGGTTCAGTTGAAGGGATCACTGAAAGCTCTTCATGTGTCTTGTGGGTTTAATCATTCTGGAGCTCTCTTGGAAGAGCAGTCAGAGGCAGGGGACAGCTAGTGAATTATTCTTGTAATTGCAACAAATAAATACCACACTCCCTGCACAGGCCACATGATAAATACAGCCCCAAAACATAAGGGTGAAGGCCTTAAGGTACTTATGTTAAATAGCAGGTTTCCAATAAAAATTAAGTGGGTTTTTGTAACATGGTTGTTCCCTGAATTTGATTATAGTTAGTTGCACTCTCATCCAAAGTGTTTCAAAACTTTATAATGCTGACATCACTTCAATTGGGACATTGTCCATGATACAGAATGTAACGCCCTTAGACACAGTGAAATCAATATTAGAAACAGAACCCACTCACAATGGAAAAACAGCACTCATCAGGCTGATGTACACTTGGGCTTCTATCCTCCAAGTCGAATTGAAAATACTTCTTAGATAAGCTTCAGGGAAAATCATGAGAAATGATGAAATCATTAGAATACATTGTGGTCACCCGGTGGAGATGACTACTCCATAAAGGCCAAGGTTTTGCAGTTAGGTGATTAAGAGGAGCCTGATTGTGTTCCAAGGATTCGACTAGCAAGCGCAAGAGGACACATGAGTTTTGGCGGCACTGATCTGGATGCGCGTTTTAAACTGGACCCAAGGAGGAGGAAATTGTGATCAAAACAAAAAAAAGTTGCAGGATTGTCACCAAAAGCAATCAAATTAGATCTCACAACCGTTTTCCATCAGGCGGCCAAGGAATGTGAAGAAGTTCTCGAATTTCGCAATGTAAAGTAATGTCTGAATCTCAATCAGCTGAACTTGACGAGTTCCATACGTGTGACCTGCCTGTAGCCGCAATCTGTGAGCGTGACCACGGAGGAAGTCGGAGGAAGACGAAGCGAGAGCAGCATATCTATGTCGCCACTAATCTTTTTTCCCAAAATTGTCAAGAAAAAGACGATCTCAAAGAGCAAAATTAGCTTCTAAACTTTCTTCAATTCTTTCTTTCTAAATCCTTGTTCAGTGAATGATTTTCTTCCGCGTGCGTCAAGCTTCAGACAACGTGATTTTCTGATATCCGCGTACGTGGAGCCTCTTCAAACGGGAGAGATCTTCTTCGAGTTGTGGAGGAGGCGCGTTTGTGGACGTGACGCGCAAGCTGAAGGAGAAGGAGCTAAGCTCGGAGCGGAGTAGACACCAACAGGCACATTTTGATTTTCAAACCCACGAGGGTCGAGATAAGGGTGGGTCTAGGGGCCGTGCACCCTACTTAAGACCGGACTTTGATCACATTGACCCTTACGAGCGGATAAGTTGCGGGCACATTGGGCATTTCCTTTCGGGCAGGGATTGAAATTCCTTATTATTTCAAGATATGGAAATTTAATTTCCAAAATCTTTTGAAATTCCCATCTTTGTCCTGTGGAGCCAAAATTTTGCAATTTATGGGGCGTTGGAAATTTAAAACTTCCATATCTTGAAATAATCTTCCAATCAATCATTCTTAAGCCCTTATCTTCTTTTGGCTTTTGAGGTGGGGTCTTTTGGTCTATCTTGATGGAGGCCTTACACTCTATTCGAGCCTTCTCCCTTCTTCCCCCTCCTTTGCACATTTCCTTGCCTCTATTGCTTGCCCCTCCCTTAGGTTTTTCATTTGGTTGCTTTGTCCTCTCATTCTTTCCCTTGTGCAATCTTGACCTCCTTTTATGTTCACTTTCTTTTGGCTTGTTCAATTAAGGTTTGTTGAACACACAACTAAAGCAATCCTTAGTTGAATGTTGGGAGTAAAAATCAAACCTTTTTTCAGTGCAACATCTTTTGTTCTAGTGTTCCAGTTGTGGGAGCTTATTTCTGTGTCAAGGCTTGGCTTGTCACCAAAGGCGATGTTAAACCTTTCTAGACATTCTTTTAGGTGGAGATGTAGTTGCTTTGGCTATCCTTCAAGCCATTTCCCCTATGTCCCCTTTAGCTTGGGCCTACGTTTCAATTCTCAACCCCTTAAGTGATTTCCATCTTGGGCTCTCAACTTGGCCATGCTTATATTCATGCATCCAAATGGCCTTGAAGCAAAAGGTGGAATTTGTTTTTTTTGCTTTCCTTTGGACATTTGGCCTAGGACCCGTTTGACATTGCTACATTGTATTTTTTCTTTTATTTTCATAGTGGTGCCTTTTTTTCCATATTTGAAGGCCAATAGCTAAGCATAAGGAAACTAAGATGTGTTTGTAATGATTTCTATCAAGCAATTGGGAAAAGTTTTAGGTTGAACATTTATTATGTGCATAGGCCCTTCATATGACATTACCTACAAACCTAAACCATTTTTTATGGTGCTCTAATTTTAGATGCCCCCACTCGTCCCTTGCTTTTTTTTTGTTGTCTTGGGTGGAGTGTAACCTTGGGGGCATGCTAGAAAATATGTTCATGATGTTAAAACCTCACACACTTAGCCCTCACATTAACCTCATTAAAGACCATTAATGTGCTATAAGTTCTCCACCTTTTAAATTCATCCTTTTTATGTTCAATTTTTTAAAATGGCATTTTAGCTAAATGTGGATTTAAACTTCTCCTTGCACCACAAATTTACAAGCTTCATAAGATTGTTCCAAATCTGGGTGAAATTTGTTATTTCATAGGTTTATAAAATCATGCACATGACTTCCATGTTGAAATAATGCACGACATCCATGTCCAAACAATATGAATAAACCATATAATATTTGTGTTTAAACAATGTGCACAACATCGATGTTCAAACATCACAAATAGATGAAGGACATTTGTATCTATTCCATATAAACTTGAAAAAAAAAGATTTCACTCAACTTTTATTGTAAAATTGTGGCCCATTAAATTTGTGATGTGAACAATTTTAAATCAACATTTGTCCACTTGTCTCATGTCTCAACCATAGAGATGTCTAGTACAATATTTGAGCACCTTTGAGATTCAATCAACCTTTAGAATTTTGCTAGTTGTTTTTCATAGTTTTCTTGGTGTGTTTGTATGTTGTCATTAGTCATATCCTTGAGTGCATACTTTAAACCTTTAGGGCCACACAAGTTTTGGTGTTAACCAAGCCTTCCAAATGCATTTGGTCAATCAAAATGGGTAAGGTTTTATATTGACTAATGAGTTAAACCCTTTTGTCTTCAATTTTGTGATGCATTTTTTACTTTTATACCCCCATAAGTTTAGCATTGTAATTAGGGGAAAATGTGAAGCCATTGTACATGGTATTTGTGTAACCTTCAATGTTCACCTTGAATAGGTGGTGCTACAAGTATGTCACAAATGCTTTCAACATTATTTCCCTCATGGTTATATTCCAAGAGCCTCATGCAAAAAAAGGTTAGTTATCCCAGCACATCTTTATTTTTGTGCCCCACAACTTTCCTTTTTTAATCATCACTCCCCCTTTGGGAGGCTTAACCATTATCCATCCTTCATTGGCATGTGTTAGGGCAATCTACTAGGTAAACCTCTTTTCATTCTTGCTCATTTTCAAGCCCTACGTTATTCAATAGACCTTTTCCCCTTCTATTTGTTTCCTTTTGCGGTAGATGACATCCACATCATTAGCCTTACCTCTTTTGTTCCTCATGCCATTGATCATTTTGTCCAATTGGATTCAATGGGTTTAATATTCTATCCTCATTAGTGTGCAACATGATCCCCTTTTGCAGGTTATTGCACCCGTTTAAATGACATCAAGGTTTTGGGTATTCCATTTGGTTCTTTTGCCTTCTTGTTTTAGTGAAAGCACATACGGTGAACCCCTTTGGAGCACTTTTGGGTCTAGTATTATAGTACATACAATATAATTGTTCCAAAAATATGGGACATTTAATTTTGGGTATCATTTTTTGGTTCTTGGGCTTTACCATTATTATTTTTACAAAACTAATGTTATGTAATATTATGTAAACAATAATAAAAAAATTCATAATCTATATTGAAAAGTCCATGGGTATATATATATTTATAACACACAATGGTATAATAGGGCCATTGTCTTGTGTTGATTACATTAATTTTAAGGATTCATTAATCATTATAATGATCAATTATAATGGAATTTTAAAAATGGCCCATCTAATTATGTTTGTCATCTTCCATGTGAATGTGATTACTTGATGCACCCCCAAATTCCTCGTAAAACTCAAATGAAAATTCAAAGGTGAAAACAATGGAAGAAAAAAAAATTGAAATACGTTCCTTAACTCATAACATTTTGGGGGTAAGAGGGGCATGTTAGAACTACAAGATAGGGACTAGGAAGAATGATAAATAGATCAACTACTCACATGGGCTTGTACAAACCAAACAACAAGTTGGTTAGTGCATAATTGTAACACTCTTGATGCATGGATAAGTCACATGCATACACGGACTCATAAGACTCACCATGGCCTGGACTTGCGGGAAGCCACCACCTTCCCCTTTATAGTATTCTATGTGCTTGGCCATGGGACCTACACAAATGTCATTTTGTGTCAGGACTGCAAGTTGGGAGTCACGAAATTCCCGAAATTGGGACTCTTGCAACTTTGGAAGCCCATATCTTTTTGTTTAAAACCTTTGATGAAGATGAGGTCTTGAGCAAAGTTGTAGCCTTTGTCAAGAATTTTCCGATAGTATGTGGCACGCTACTTGAATGTAAGTAAATCAAGGCGATTATTGACTTTTAGTGGTTGGGAGTCAAATTGCCAATTTGATTCCCAACCTTTCTTTTGGCCATAACTTGTGTTTTAAGTACCCAAATCGATCATGTTAACCCATTTTAGACATATAAATCTCAAAAGTTTTCCAATGGTATGAAGGACTTTTCAATCCAATGAATTTTGACCTTTAAAATTGTTTTTTTGAAAGTTCGGAAGTTCTTTAGGAATCCAACTTCCAAAGTGAATCCAACTTGGGAATGTGTGAGTTCTTTCCCTCACATTCTCCTACACTCCTGGGAGTATGAAATGTGACCCATGGGCTTCACTCTTGGCCCGCACCTTTGCAAGCCCTTACTTTGGTTGCAAGCCCAAGGCTAAGGTCATGATATCACTTGCCCAATTTTCAATTTACCACACATTTATCACATCTTTGCTAAAAAAACTCATTTTGTACAATGAAAATTGTCAAATTAATCACATCATATCCAAACATGGTTCAAACTATGTGAAAGGTCATGGTTCAATATACCTTCAACTTTCATAATGTTTACAAATCATTCAAATTATTTTTGAAATATTTTTGTGTTTTTCAATACACATGTACACTACATTTGTTTCCACAAATATACTATAGTATTTGATTTTATAAAATGAAACGAAATAATTTCTTTTTTAATATCTTGCCTATGTTATATCCTAACATAATATGAAAAAATATTGTGAAATTCTTTCAAAAGTTTGAGATGAAATACACTCAAACATGCACACCCTTGAAAAGTAATATAATGTGACACCCCAAAAGGGGTCACTATAGTGTGTTTTCACCTTTTTCCAAGATGCTTTGGACACTAATGTATGCCACATAAAAACATTCTTAAAATTAGGGGCGTATGAATGACCTTTATCTTTCATTGTTTTGCTTAAAGACCAATTTATCTTTTTCATTTGTACCCCCCACTTTTAAAGTTTTAACACTAAGTAGCCTCTTTTGACTTGACCTTCATGTAAGTTTTTAAGAAGCTTTTGGGTTCATGTTCTTAAAATGTTCAATTTTGTTCCCTTGGTTTGTTAGTAGGTCATTTTCCCCATCTCTAAAAGAGGGATTGGTTTCATTTCTACCAAGGCCATTGCCTTAATAATCTAAGGTGTTTGCACATTCCGATCACCTTGTAAGAACATCACAATGGTAGTTTTCCCTATATTCCTTAGATACGAGAAAATAAATCAAATAAATTCATTGTAAACGGATTCATTTATTTAAAGTTATCAAAATCAACCTTCCAAGAATGAAAAATTCAAATCAAAATTGTGGATAGCCAATAAGTAATGGACTTTTGCATTTTGCCCACACTTGTAAAACTCATGTATATGGACTTTTATTTTACAATGTGTTAGTTTTATGTGTTTGAAACTTTGGGATATTGGATGAATTATGTTTAGGAAACAAAAAATCTAGTGAATGAATAGAATGTGATTTTAATTTATTATGTTATGGAAGTTTTTTAATCCCAAAAATTATAATTATTTAAAAGCCATTTTAAGCATTTAAAATTTATTATTTTCAAAAAGAAATTGTGAGATTTTTTATATGTCTTATAACATCATGATTTGAAATTGGAAATGGAAAATTTATTACTTTCAATACCATAATCATATTTGAAGCTAGTTTTCTACTACATTAGAAAAGAACTTTGAAAAGGGACTTTAATCTGCCGAAATTGTGACACCCTAATGTGCTTTTGCCCCCTGCTTGGTGGATCAAGGCCTTGTGGTCCCAATCCTTTCATTTAGATTCCTATTAGATCATTATTATTTTTATTGGAGGCAATGAAGGCTAATAGTTCAAATCCACATCCACTTTAGATTCATTTATGGTTAACTCACGACCCTTTTCCATTGGTAACATAGGCTTGCATTTTTCCCTTTGAACAATTTTCAAAGAAGGGATGGATCATCTTTAGGAGACCATTTCAAAAAGTTTGCATGAACATTCTTTTTCAAACATCATATTTGCATGACATATCTTTTGATCTCATTGTGGCCAGTTGACATTTTGCATAGGCTTGGGTTTAGGTGCTTGGCTTCTCATTTAGTTATCCTTTCGTTTCATATTGCATTTGACATCTTCATTTCAATGCTATGCATTAGGTTGGGCTTCTCCCATTCAACAACCTATGGATTAGCTTATTCCATACATGGTCAACTTATAAATTTGATGGTGATAAACCTTCTCCAACATTTTGACAAGGAGGAATGTAATGTAACCTATGACACCATTTGAGATGCTTTCACTTCCATTGCCAAGGATGCTAGATTTCATTTTTTTGTGAGCAAATTCATGTACTCCCATCACCTTCCCTTGAGTCTCTACATTGGTGGGTTAGTATGGTGTTCACCATAGATGGAGTTCACAAATTGGCTAATGTTGTCATTATCAAATTCCATATGAGAAGATTTAGTTTTAATACAAGCGATTTGTTTTTAAAGAAAACGACCATTACATTTATGACCCCAACAAAGGACTAATTATGTCACAATTGACACCTTGAAGATGTGTTTTTTCTTTTACTATAGAGGTATTTGGGTGTTTACACCAACAAGTTGATGACTTTTTTTATTGGTGTGTTAACATGTTGAGGTAGCCAAGGGCTTTTTAGTCACCCTTTGTCAATTTGATAGCCATTTTGTAGGCAAAGAATGTTAGTGGCTCTTCAAAAAATTCAAGCTACTCCTATCTTGAAATGACCTATTGTTGTTGGGGAAGCCTATTTTAGGCTAGGTGTTTTTTCAAATTTCACATTCATTTCCTTGTTTAATATATTTTATGCGATAGGCGAGGAATTTAAGACATTGTTAGTACTTTTGTAGCCTTTAGTTGTGTGTTTTTGGGTGTTGTGTTTTGGTTGGATGTTGGTCCTCTCCTATTGTTCCTTCCTTTTCCCTTTTGGGTGTGTGTGTTTTTAAAAAAAAATTATGTTTCGTAAGGCTTCATCACACTTGTAAATGGAACATGTTTTCAAGGTTTTTTCTCAAATTTTGAAGCTACCATGTGGTGTGATTTGGGTTTACTTTCAACATTTTTTGCATTATTGTAGGTGCCCATGGGTTGGGCATAAATTATTTCAAAAAGTATTTGAAAGTGTTGGATTTGGGGGAAAAGAAAACTTGTGGAACCTATATGTTTGATGAAAAGATTATATCCATAACCAATTGAAATGCTTTCAAGGTCTTACCATTAGGTCTTTACATCAATCTTGTAATAAAGGTAGACAAGTTTTTTTACTTATAGGGTGTTGGCATTATTTTTTTAGAAAAGAAAATTGGAAGGAACCTAAGTGCATGGGTGTCTACCAATGGTGGGTGGTTCTTAGAATTAGGGATAGATACCTATAGGTTATCAACTCATATGTATACTCACTTACCTATTGGTTTTCAAAAAATTCAAAGAACACCCAACACTAATGTCTATCTATCTATCTATCTATCTATGTCAAACAATATGTTCATTAAACTCATGCCATTGGAACAAAAAATCACAAAAAAACTTTTTAAATGGAAAATTCAATGTCCCTTAATGTCAATAGTAGGCCACATTATTAGAATATGTGGTCAAGTTCCTTTTTTGTTTCATTAGATTTCAAATGTACTTGGACAAATTTACCACGATGAAGGGATGTCTTAACTACCTTAGTGGCCAACCTCTTTATGAACATAACTAGTTGTTATGGACATAATGAATTCATTAATATTTAATTCACTAAACTAACCTCCTAGTTCTTAAGTTAATTTAGAGTGGGTCACCTAAACCATTTAGGCTTAGCTAGGTAGTTACGTCATTTAAGTTAGGAACTTAGGCCACCTCACTTAAATATTAGGAACCTAGGTACTTTAAACTAGGTTAGGCTAGCAATGTAAACAACCTAACCTAAAGGTTTAAAACTTAACCTACTAGTCAACTTACGGTGCAAATGTGAAAGTTTAAACCCTTAACCTCTCCTCACTTTGATGCTTAAAGACCAAGAACTTTCACCATTGGACCATTATTTAAATTTTGAATAAGTGATGTTCCTCGTCACCGTACATTATTAAGCATATTGTTTTCTTAACCTACCTATATATATACCTTAATTATTTTGCCTACATATTTACCTTAATTAGCCTTCCTTACCTACTCCTCCATTCCTACTTACGTACTTAGCTACCCTATTTACATATCTAAGTAGCCTAATTGTTCTAACCTACCCTAAGGATACTACAAGGCTACCTTAGGCTATTTACATGTTATCATAAATTATCCTAGGCTTACAACAACTAATTCTTGGCCTAGGTTACATTACATTATAAATACATGTTATTTTAATCTATTATTAAATTAATCTAAATTACTCTAGGCTACTTTAGGCTTCCTTAGGTTACTCTTGGCTATTATTAGGCTATTCTAAATATACATTACCTTAGGCTATTATTAAATTAGTCTAAGTTACCTTAGGTTAATTTAAGCTACCTTAACCCTAACCTATTATGTTATACCATCCCTAGGTTAATTTAGGCTAGCTTAGGTTATCATAGGCCACTACTAAGTTAACCTAGGTTACCTTAGTCTAGGGTGAATGCAAGCTATAATGGTTCAGTTTTGGTGTCATAGTGGCAATTTTGACAAGGTGCCTTGTGTTTAAATGCTTATGGTGAATAACTTAGTTTTAAATACATTAAATGATGACTTATTCTAAATTAGCAACTTGATTATGAAGACATTTTCACAATTAATTTTTGAAAATAATGCATTCATTATCAATAGTGGACTTTTGAAGTAAATAAAATATGGACTAGGCAATTGATTGGATTGTTAAAAAATTCAAGAATTCATATTGAATTTCATTCCAAATTGTTTATAAAGATTAAAAATTGGTTGAAGAATGAAATGATAAAGTTAAGCATAAAATATTTTTTGGTGAAACTTTAACCAAATAGTAATTATGAATTTTTGAAGGGTCAGAATTGAACCTTATTTTCAAAAGTCCCTTTGAAATGATTTTTTTTGTGTTTATCAAAAATTCTATGCCCAATGGGTACATAATTGAAATATCTAAATGGGTTTTTATTCTTATGGACTTTATGGGGGTTTGGTTTTAGGAATTCTAAAGTGAGTTCACCATATTTGTTAACAAAAACATTTTTCATTCTGAATTTTCACCTAGTTTTAAAAGGTTTTAGAAATGAATAAAATTGTAGTAGTCAAAGATTACATTTATGAAATCTCAAAATTTAAAACCATATCCATATGGATAATATATAAAAATATGTTAAGGACTCTTGGGACTTCTACATTTGCCTAAAATGGGTCATTATAATGTGCATATAGCTTAAACCTTTCTGACTTTGGGTAGAATTCTAATCTACCTCTTCTTGTTGCACATTGTGGCACAAAATGCATATCATTTTTTGAGATTTGGCAACATCCACAACAACATTAAAATCATTAAGTTTCAAAAACCTCCACGTACTTGCTAATATATGCCATGTGTTCCAAAACCTTTGGTTGAATTCAAGTTGGAAAAATAACTCTTCCTATTGTGCAACAACTTTAGTTTCAAAAATCTCCAAATCATTTTCATCGAACTCTCTATCAATAATTACTTCATTATGACTTGCCTCAAATCCATGCCCATCATCACCACTCCTGACCCCACCACCACCACCACTCCTAAACCCCTATGTTTCACCAATGCTAACACCATAATCAGACATAGATAAAGGATATCCCTCCCCCAACTCCCCATCCTCTCTCACTCCATTCATAAACACATCTCGACTATTTATAATTATTATAGAACAAGAATGAAACTAAACCTTTTGGAATGTAAAATAAAAATTGGCACTAACAAAACCTAAAGGTGAAGAAGCTTTTGTACAATAATGAAGAAGTTTTTCAGCAACAATGCAAAAGTTTTTTTCTATGATGAATTGGTAAACCAAAATAGTAGACCAATCACTAGTGTTAATGATGGAAGTGAATAACACTAGAAATCAAAATACAAACTCATGGTGTAGCTTGTTTATCTTAGGTTTAAGTTGAAAACAAAACAATGCAAAGAGCTTAAAGCTTACTTGAGCAACAATGTAATAATCGCCCTTGATAAAAAAATAAAACACCCTGAAAGCAAATCCAACATTCCTATTCATTGCATTGTTATTAAGATTCGACATCATGAGAGAAAATCTAGCATTCCTTTTCGTTGCAATGTTGTTTGTATTCTCCATCATGATTACAAGAAGCTGCAAAACAACATCTCTCATCAACAACCCTCAAAGCAAAAAGTCTAACCTAGCTTTCTAATTTCTAACCTAAACCTTGATGCCGTGGATTGGTGTGCAACAAATGTCTGCCCCACCAATGCATTTCAACATTTTGCAAAACACGACACTCATCAAGGTATGGGCATGACATGTGTATTGAAGAAGAAGGCTTGCCTAGGTAAGGTATTGTGTGTTTTTGTGTCAACTCATGCTCGACAATCAAGGCACCCAATACCCTAATTTATGTCTTGGTTGATGCTTGGACAAAAGTAGATACCTGACCAACACTAGTGGTGACCATGTCAATAAAAGGTAAGCAAGATCACCTCACCTAGTTAAGGGGTTGATTTCAAGTGTGTGAAAAGATTTGTGTGTGTGTGAGGATAGTGAAGTAGAGCTACTAGTTTGCACTAGGGTAGTTCAAAGGAGAGGACTGCTCCAATAGGCCAAAAGACCTTTGTATCTAGTTTCTACCTTAAGTTATCGTTTTCTTTTGAGTTTGTAACTTGGCATGGAAGTTGTTATTGTTACCTTATTGTAATTATTGATGCAATAATTAAATTTGGTTTTTTCTTATGTGTTTTTTCAAGATTCAATTAATTGTGCTTTATGCATTATTGTAGTAGTGGAACTATGTTTTACAAAGTCCATACAAACTATTGTAAAACTATCTAGGCCCCTACAACAATTTTTCTTCATCTAGTCATTCTCAAAGGCATAACTCCATAGTATTTCCAAATTCAATGGTTCTTATTGGTATGTTCTAGTAGGTTCCTATTTAGGTTAATTAATTATTGTAAGGATTGCCCCTTGAAGATTTGCTTATAGTAGTTTTTTTTTTCTTTGTTTACAATACAGTAACTCCACAATTATTAGATTACTTTGGTACTTAATTTCTTTTAGAGGGCAATTCAAAATCAAGTGAAGTTTGTTGCATTTGAAATTATATTAGGTAACCTACTTATTGTAACAATTTTTTTACAAGTTTGATGTCCTAGTAGGATTGATTTGATGTTTTCCACTTGGATATTCTATCTTATTGGGTCCCAATAAAAAGTAGTTTACTCATGCCTTTATCAAAATAATGTCATACTTGAACATCTTCTTAAGAAGATGGGTTTATTTCAACATAGTTGGTGTTCAATGGAAACCAATAGTTAATCATAATTTGCATTGAATGCATCATTTAGTGTGTAGTCACAAAAACATGATTCATTGTCCTCATGAATAATCCTAAAAATTGTGTAAATGGAAACAAACCATGTGAAAATTATTGTGAATTGAAATTATTTTAATATATTATCATTAAATATGTATTGATGAAATGTGTTATAAAATTTGAAATGTTTTAGAGAATTTTTTCATATCCAAAATTAATCTTTTAGCATTGTAACTAGTTTTAACAATCCTTTGGTAACACCAATTGACACTATTTTTTTGAAGATTTTGAAGCTAATTTTTATGCTTTCAATGAATTATTATTTACCATCAAATTGGTGCTTTAATGCCATTTTCCAAAAAATATCATAGTACCTTGATGTGTTCAACATAAATTAAATTATTTTTTAATCTATCAAAATTTCAAAAATGTTGCTTAAGATGTAAAATTTTGATCTTTGGTCATCTTGAAGGGAGGATACTAAATAAAAATTCACATGACCATTAAAACAATTCAAATTGTTTAAAAAAAAGTTACCTTTCAATAAAATTATTTTTTACTACTGAAATTTTTAGAATTAAACACCCAAACATTGAACTAGAAAATTAAAATTAAATTAATTATTCGGCATTCATGTGCCAAATTTGCTAAGATATCACAATAACCATAAGTCTAAAGTTTTATTTTTAATTCATTATGGATGGAATAGGAAAATAAAAATTCTAATTTAAAAATATTTAAAAATAATTATGATGATTTGGAAAATTAACTTGAACTAATTTTCAATTTTATTTGTAATTTAATTAATATATATATGTATTTGGAACTTTATTAAATTGTAAAGAAGCAATTATAACATAAATATGGACAATGAACAAAGCCCTTCAATGTTTACTTAATAACCACATCACAAAAGGGTGTGGGTGTGGGTCATGTTTGCATGTTTGCATTTTTATCATAACCTTAGTTTTAGCACCGTCAATTGTTGATTGCATATTTTGAATAAACAACAATGAAATATGCATTGAAAGTTTCAAATTCATGGATGAATACACACATATTTACAAATTTCACATTTTTACACATATTTTTTACCCTTTTGTATAGGCTTTCTAGGCATGCACTACCTCATGACACATGAGAATACCACATACTTATAATGAAATAAAAAGTGAAAACACATTAAAGTCTTGAAAATTTATAATCAAGCATATTGTTTTTTTACATTTGAAATTTTTGTAAAGAAATGTACATTAAATATGGATAATATTTTGAATTTTATGTAGATATGAGAAATAAAAACTTGTCCTAATCCAAATATTTTCAAAATTCAAAAATGATGTTTAAACTTTATATTTGTGAGTATCCTTTGAACATATTCACACCTTTCATAGAATATATAAAAATGAAAATTATACTTTGAAAGTGAGGTTGTAGGTGATGTTTTTGCAAGAAATTTGAAGTAAGAATGATAATGATCCAACAAAAAAAATCCACCAAATTTGGAGAAAGTTGTTGCCTAACACTTTGATAACTAGATGTGCATAACTTCATATATACTAGTACCATATAACATATGTTAGAAAAAATGTAACATCGATGTACCAAACATGAATTGAACTTCCAACTACATGAGGGGCTCATTGGGATGGCTATTAGAAAGCAACGTCCAATGAAATTGGACATGTCAAACGTAACTCAGGTGAAAATTTATGTGACCATGGTTTTTTCATTTTGCCTCAATGCATGCATGCTTTGTTAGCACAACACATCACCCCAATACATCCATGGAACAACAAAATTTGTCCATACATATTAAAAAATCAAAAGAATCAAAATTAGTTATTTTATGATAACTTGAATACAATACATGGAATGGGACTTTTGGGATTGGTGAATTTTGCATTTCAATGAAAGGGCTAGGGAGAACTACAAAATTTAAGGGAGTAGTTCTTTGTATTTATGGCTTCAAGGGTAATGATGAACCTTAACCTACTTTTGGTTCAAATTAAACTAAACATGTAATTTATTTGTTTTGTGCAATTTAGGTGATTGAGGGGATACCATGAAATGCATAATTTCCTTCTATAGTATATAATGAAACCTTTTTCCCTTGGACTTGATTGCAAAGAACTAGGGAATGAGTCTGATATTTTAAAAACAATCATTTTACTACTGTCCAAATTCTGGATTAACATTCATCCCACTCAACAAGCTCACGGGTGCAAAAGCAATAACATGTACTATTGCACATGTGAACATTATTTAGTTTACTTGGGTTGTGATTTTTAAAAAAAAATTGATGTTGAAAGTGTTCAAAGATGAGGCTTGAAAATTAGTGAAAGGAAAATGCAAGGATATGCAAATGTAACCACTATTTAGTTACATGTTGTTTATGGTCAAAAATTGAATTGATGTTGAAAACATTCAAACATCAATCTTGAAAATCAATGAAAGGAAAAAACAAGGATATGCAATCCCTCCCTCCCCTAGGCCCCAGGCTTCAGACATGTTCTATGTATGTGAAACCTACTTCCGCACTAGGATTTCAATAGATGATAAGTATAATATTTAAAATTTGGAAGTACAAAGTACATGCATTCAAGGGCGACACCAATATGAAAGAATGACTAATCCACTTAAAGTTTTACATTTCATATATGTGAAACATAGGGAAACCGTATATGAGAAAAGCGATGTAGTAATTAACGAGAAGTTTATATTTGGAAAGAACTTCTTACGATCCCAAAACAAAACCCCTAATACATATTAAATATGTGATTCTTCAATAGCAAATGATAATAGTGAAAAGCATACCACATAGTACATGGGTGAGTTTGTTTCAACACAAATTAAATTATTTTTTATTTTGCTGAATTTTTGAAAAAATTATCAATGCTTTATATGAAAATTTCAGAAATACAATCAAAATTGTAAAAACCAAATTTGAAGGTAGCCATATTTGAAACCCTAGGCTAGTCCACTTAAATGTACTAACATTTAACCACCAGGTCAACAAGAAACTTTTGACAATTCGTTTGCTTTTCATAAGCATATTTCTTGCTTATAAAAAATTCCAAAATAAAATATTTCATATGCCAAAGTTTTAAGAAAACAACATTAATTATTTGACATGCAATTGTCTAAGCTGCCTACCTACTATAGTATTCATGTTGATCATTGAATGGAAGTAGCCATAAAAAAGGCCTAGGTACTTTACCATAGGCTCAATTTCATCATCAAATAATATTTAAAATAGTGAAATGATTTTCCAAAAATATGAAGCTGAGCTATTGAAAACCATCATAATTATCATAGGCTACAATTTAAAGAATCTCAGTCCTCATATGAAAATATCATTATAGATCATTAAAAGTAATAATTTTAAATTTATAAAAATCGAATTAATTATATAAAAAAACAATAATAATTTGTTTTGTCCATGTGGAAATCAACTTTAGGCTACAATATGTCAAACAAAACAAGGATCAATTGCTATGTATATAGTTGATAAGGCTTGCACATGAAGCAATTTTCCTCAAATGAGGATGTTAACCTGCTTCGTGCCTATACAATTAATTGGCTTTTTAAACCTTGAAATGATTTTGTTGGAAATTTTCCACATAATGTAGTTAACATTCTTGGGTTTCATTACAAATTCCAAAATGGAACCCAATTCCAAATTTGGAGTTGCATAACTTTCAAACAATTGTTCATAAATCATTGAATGATGCCATGTAAGAAAAGTTCAATGAAAATTGAAGTTGGTGTTTTGGGGACTGGATCCACTTTAGCTTCTTACACCTATTTGTCTTGAACATTGAAACTATTCTTTGCGAATGCAGAATTTAGAATTCAAGGACATGCCACAAAGTATGTTGTACCAAATCATTCAAACCCAACTAGGATATATGTACCTTCCTTGCTTGAAGTTCTCCTTTTTGCGGGGTGGGCTGCTGTATACAAATACAAATATACACCATGGGAAAGAACATAAAAGAATCGAATGGACTATAAGATTTTCTTCGTGTTCTACTTCGGGGAAGAAAAAATAACTTTTCCCCATAACCTAGTACCTATGAAGAGTGAGGTGAAGAAAACATACAATATACCCCCCCACTTTGATTTCACCAAGGCAAACAATGATATTGCTTATTTAGTTTGTAAAATAGTTAAGACCAAGATATATGAAGGAGTACAAATCTGACCATTCCATTAGAAGTTGTAAAATCATTTTGTTTCACTAGAGCTACAAAACATGATTATATGGTAACACTTTGAATAAGGTACTACTTGGTGGGAAATATTCCACATATTTGAAATCATTTGTCACATACCATTTGAGAATATCCCTTACTCCCATACATTTGTCCCATCATTCTGAAAATATTTTCAAATTTTACACCTTTCATTTTGGACAAGAAACCAAACAAATCGAAATGAATAACATGTAGTATGTAACTTGGCTCAACAATAAGGTGCCTAATAATTTTTTAAAAATATTGTCGTTTATTTTCAACAGTAAAAGCAATAAATAAATTTTTATAATTCAACACTTTGTCTTCTTTTTTTTTTTGGTGGAAAATTCATGCTTAGGCAATGATGATAAAAAGGTCTTAAGGGACGGGAAGGACAATCATACATGACATTTTAATGACTAAATGAAAGAAAGACTTGTCCAATCAAAAGTCATTCCTAATTTGCCACTACTACCCATTGAGAATGAAACATAGGACATGTCACACATAGGTAACAAGTACAATATAAAATGCACAAGTTCTCAAGAGTCATCAGTTACGACGTCCAACGACTAATTAAGAGAGGATTTGTTTCCTCATTACAAGACTTCTGAAAATGTAGGAGATTGGAGTTCAAAGTTCAACACTTTCTTCTGCCATTTTCTGGATTTGTGGGCATGGGTAGTAGGTATTAGGCAGGCAAAGTGTTTGTCAGAATGTTTCACACTTTCAAAATAAACTAATTAGTGCCGAACTCGGAGGGAGCTAGTTTACTACTACTACATTGGTAGTACAGGACAATTTTGTCTTCATATTCCTCCATAAGTGGCCCTTATTTCTACTAATAAAATGATCATGAATTTTGAGGTTATGAGGAGGAGTTGCCATGCACACATAGACGTTGAGTTTGGATGGCACTCGGTTACAGTAGTAGACAATCATGTTGTTCAAACTGACATCTCATAAACCCAATACAGAGTTTGACATTCGCAGTCTGGAGTGGTGAAGTCTGGACAAACAGACTGGACAAAAAACTTGCACACTGTTTGCTTACAAACTCTTAGCTGTAGGATCTATTGCCCTGGGTTTAGCAGATAATAATCATGTTCAAACTGACGTCTGATCAAGTAGTAATTAAGTACTACTGCCCAATCTACAGTTTGACATTCCTAGTGCAGTCTGGAGTCTCGAGGAACAGATCACTGAACAAGCAATGCACACACACTTGCTTATAATTCTTGGTTGTAGAATCTAGTTGCACTCTAATAGCAGCAGCAACTCACTCATGATCTGCAAACTTGTTACCAGACTTTTTTGAGAGCAGTTGTACATGTTGGATGTAAATATTAATTCACCTTCCACCAGATACCAAATTTGCTGAGGCAAAAAACATGGGAAATGGCCAAAAATGCATTAGAGACTTTTGAGTTTCTATTCTGGGGGCAGAAGCTGCTGCTGCTGCTTTAACTGCCATTTGGTGGGTGCATATGTGGGCATAATCCATCCCACAACTGCATCCTAGTAGTATACATACTTTGTGAAATCTGTTAGTTCCTCACATGTTTTGACAAAGAGAAAGGGTTCCAAAGTGGACACAATTGGAGGTTGTAAGAGCAAGAATGTGGACAACATGCAAGAAGTTCTGGCTTCTTGTGAGGGAACTTTATTCCAAGTGTCCTGAAAGCAAAGGACTCTCCCATGAACAAAAGCAAGCGATGATTATTGCAGCATACTAACTTCCAAACTGTCACCTGGCAATCAAAACCCCATAATGGTCATTGCTTGAGCCCTTGGGAAACATTGATTTTGCAAATTTTCTGTTTTCATCCATCACAAATTACAAACAAATTATCACTGTAGTAATTTTATGCAAGCTATAATTTAATGACTAGCCACACTAATAATACCTCAAGATCACAGGATTTTTTCCAGATACGCCACTATGTTTCAATCTCATGTGATTTTCAATCACATTTTGTTTTTTTCTCTTACAAACATTGATGACTTCCTTTCTTTTAAGGCATTTGAAAAGGTGCCTACTTGATAAAACTGGCATACAAAGACTTGCCCAAAAGTTGCTCATGGAGGAAGAGCCCCCCAAGTTCACATTCCTGGCCATTCAATCATCAAAGACTAGTATTTTGCTCATTGTGTATTTGTGGAACAATTGTACATTTGCTTGCTGGCTGTGCAATTTTATTCTGACCATGGGCAGCATAAAGAATAGACTTCCTTGGGGGAAGCAATCCCCACAAATACCCATCCCTTCAATAGCAGAAAAAAGGCAATTTTGTTTCATGCCAAAAAAGAAAATTGCAACGATATAAACTTACCTATGCAAGCGTGTGATTTGTAAGAGGGGATGGAGCTGCAACTGTAAGTCGATTCATAACCCTGTGTACCATTTGATTTGAGTAGTCCATTAAGGACATGCCCAGGAGTTGACTCGAGTTCAATGATCATTAAGTAGGTGGCCGAGACTACAACCCTGACTTGCAAGTTACAGCCTGCCGGGGCCTGCATGCTCTGGATCTTAATGGAGAGCTCTGCAGTCTGATTACTGAGTTGTTTAGTCGGCAGTAAACAGAATAAAAAAGTTGGGCAGAAGGTTTACATCAACAGAAGACCCTTTTGCTTTAGCTATTTTGCCAAGTTGACTTCTCCTAGTTTGTCTGAGTATTCAGTTGTTTAGGTCTAGTACTGATGAATGTGACAATGTCAACATGGCCTCCTCTTGGGGTCATGTAACCTTTCATAAAGACTCCAAGAAACAATTCCAAAATAGTGATTTGTAACTGAGTCGTTTTAAATGACACATAAAGACTGAGGAAGATCAATCATGCGCGACAACACTGCACAGATGTCTAAGCCTCCAGAAACGAACATGTCTTGAGTCCAGAATCCAGATGGAAGTTTGGGTTGCTGGGGGGTGGGGCAGGCCAAGAAAATCATGGGAAGAAAACAGCCCAAAACCCAGGACCCACCTCAGGAACTCCTCATTGTGTTTGCCATAAGGTTGGACTCTGGAGGTGACTGACTGCATTCCATGGAAGTCCTTGGAAGCCTCATTGCTACCGGCCTTTGTTTTGCTGGCTACATATTTTGCCAGAAAGCTACAATAAAAATTAAAAGTGCTAAAATCAAGTGTTTTTTAAAATGTTTTCAATAGCCATAATTTGACCAAAATTTAAGAAATATCACCAGATTTCTAAGACATGGTTCAAGTAGGCAGGCAATAAGAATGAAGGTCTTTTGAAAAAAAATACTTTCATATTTAGCTTGTAGCCAAATCTGGCTAAACCTTCTTGTGTTTCATCACCGTTTTTGCTACATCAAAAAATTGACTAAAAAACCGCTGATTGCTACAAGTAAAGCAAAAAAAGAAGGTCCAAAATTATTTCAAATCCCTCTCTACCAATCTAAAGAAGTTGCATTCTTGCTGGGACTACAGATATTCCCCCAAAATTGATGGAATAACATAACTTTGATTTTCAACTAAATATTCATCCACTTCCCCCATCTACTGTCTTCTTCCTTCGTGGTGAAGTTGTAAACAGAAGAAAATGCAAAAAAGTGGGGGTTTCGGGGTTTTCTTAAATACCCAAAATTTGAAAAACAAAAAAAACTCATATGAGGAGGAGGTTCCAGTAGGTAGCCAAAAACACAAAAGGATGATTAAAAAAAAATTGTGCTTTTTTTTGTATCTTGATTCTCAAATTTGGCTAAATCTCCTTATGGGATGATGATGATGATGATGATTACCCACTTCTTTTGGCTACAATTAATTACTAAATTCCCATCTCTCTAAAAACAACAACACCCCCAAAAACCCAAATTCTGATGGTGTGAATGGTTTCTAACCTGAAGAAGGATATGCATTAAACACCCCCTTTGCTTCTCATTATTAGTTTTCCTCCCCTCTTCTTTACTCAGGGGGTGGGGGGGGGGGGGACCAGTCTTTGTTATTAATTATTGCCCTTGGCCCCATCTAAGAGTGTATGTATGTTTGGGTTACTATGTATGTATGTTGTTGTGTCTCCAGGCAGAGAAAAAAAGACAAGAAAGAAAGCAGTGTGCCACACTATCCATAGAAGAAGCTCTCAGGCTTCTTTCTTACTTTCTTACTTTCTTTCTTTGCTTGCTTGGAAGGAAGCTGGATCTCTTTCTTCTTCTTGTTCTTGCCATGCATCCTGCTCTATCTAGCCTTTGCCAAGCGTTTTTATTCTTTTATTCTTTTGGTTTTTGGGTTCTCTTGGCAGCTGTATCAGCTTCTTCTTCTTGTAGCAAAAGGTTTCATTGAAGCTCGATGATTCATTGAGTAAGTTTAGACAATGGGTGTGCACTACATTGAACGTCATTCTCATCCCTGTTCAATAACGATGGGAATGATGAAACTGTAATGGCAGTGAGTATTCTTGAAGTAGGTTTGTTTGGGTGCCAGCAGAAGTATAGTAGCATGGAAGTAGCTGGCGGCAGCTTCAGCTTTGCACCCCCAAAAAGAGAAGGATAAGCATTGCAGGCAGTGGCGCTAGTCAAACCTGCAGATGGACACAGAATCCAAAGGTTGCTTTTTTGAGTATCTCTGTCATCGACTGACACTCACCCCAACCTCGAGGAACAAAAGATTTCTACGTTTTGCTTTTTAAAAAATTAGAAAGCCATCTCCGATCAACGCAGGCAAAAAAGTAAACGGCACATTTGAGGACGAAGCTCAAGGTCGTGCTCCTGTAAGAGTGCTGTACACAGGTGCTACGACAAGATATTCGTACTGATTACTGGACTTCTTTCTTCAGCTGGAAAAGATGCAGATTACGTTTTTGCTGTGGGCTTCACTTATATCCTTGACTGCGATGCTTTTGATCAAGGGGGAAGACACATCAGACTTCGTGGAAAGGTTGCCGGGGCAGCCTGCAGTGAAATACAAACAGTATGCTGGCTATGTCACTGTAAATGCGACGAGAGGGCGAGCTCTCTTTTACTGGTTTGTGGAGGCTGACAATAAGAAGGCAGCTTCGCTTCCAGTCTCTTTCTGGTTCAACGGAGGTTTCTTCTCAAACCCAGTTCAAGAATCTCCATTGCAATGCCGAATCATATATTTTACTCCTAAGTAGTACACCTAATGAATTGCCATTTTCTTGGTTCCTGCAAACTGGAGTGCATTGTTTTTAGTTCTGGAGCTTGTGCAGGGCCAGGGTGTTCTTCAATAGGAGAGGGTGCATTCACAGAGCTAGGCCCCTTCTACAACAAGAATGAAGGCTTTGGACTTGTCAGGAACCATCATTCATGGAACAGAGGTCTCATTTCTTTCAATGTGGTTTCTTGTCTTTTGTAATGGATGGAACGCAAACAGACCCTAAATGCTTGCGTTTTGCTTTCTTCAAAACCGTCTGATGAGCAAGAGCATCCCAGAATTCATGACAGTTTTCTAGGTACCATTGAGAAATACTTTGATAGTATTACCAGACTGTGACTTGTTGTACATCTGACAGATTCAAATATAGTATTTGTGGATTCGCCTGCTGGAGTGGGATACTCATACTCCAACACCTCCTCTGACTACAATTATTTCTCTGATGAGCTTACTGGTTAGCTTTCCAACTCCCCATCTTGACATTGCAGTCACATATTACATGTATTTGCAATGCACATATAATATCAAGTCATCAATACATGCAGTCGTTCAGTAACTTGTGTCCATACTGCACTCCATTAAATTGGTTGAAGGTCTTTTCCCTCAAGACTAATTCAGGTTTTGCTATGTGGGTCTTGCAAATGTGAGAATATTTAACAAAGTTGGTCCAAGGGGGATACTGCAGCTATAGATGCCCTTGCTTTTCTCAATGGCTGGTTCACCAAGTTTCCAGAGTATGGGAACAATGATGTCTACCTGCTGGGTGAGAGCTATGCTGGTAACTTTCTTGCAGCCAATTTGTTCAAAACTTCTGCATGAAAGTGCTGTTCATAAAAAAGGCCGACTGATCAAAACCTTGTTTCTCTTACAGAAATGAACAGCATGTGAACTTCACCAGGAAGTTACAAGTATGGCTAATCTCATGGCCTTTTCTGTAGTGCAGGGCATTATGCGCCAAACCTGGCAAAGCAAATTATTCTCCACAATGAAAGGGCTGGGAGCTCACAAATCAAGCTTAAAGGTTTCCTTATAGGGAATCCATGGACAGATGCTTACTATGACAACAAGGGTGCTGTTGATTTTTGGTACTACCACTCATTGATCTCTGATGCAACCTATGATGCAATCCAAGACAACTGTGACTACAAATCTGAGCCAGCAGTTGGGTACTCGAATAACTTGGTATGTCAAAATGCAGCCAACCAAGCTTCAGGCATTGACATGGCAGAAATTAATGCTTACAATATTTATGCAGGCAACTGTAACACACCCAACAGCTCAACAGTCCTAAAGGTACAGATCATCTGCACTTCACCAATTCTGGTCTGCAATTGCTGCAAATGCTAAAATCTTCATCTGTGAGGCTGATTTCTATTTGTGATGAATGTGCAACACAGCCAAGCTTTTTCCTTCGGTTTAAAGACTCAAAGTTTTGCACACCTGACACAACCACACCCTACCTAAATCTGCCTGAAGTGAAAGCAGCCTTCCACACTCTTTCAAACATCACATGGACTGAATGCAGGTTTAAATCCCTAGCAAAGCCTTTGTCATATTTCACCTGATTTTGCTTGAGCATCATGCAACAAAAGCAATGCTTCTCATCAAATGATGTGGGTGTGTGCAGTGTTGTGGTAAACAACCAGTATAGTGTGGCAAGTGTTGTAGAGTCAATGCTACCCGTGTATCGCTTCCTTCAAGGCAGAGGCCTGAAAATCTGGATCTACAGGTACACTTCCCTACATTTAACCCAAGTTTGCAATCTTTTGAGTGTAGGGCCTCCCACTAATATGGGAGGTAATGTTCCAGGGGACAAGACAATCCATCAGATAAACACAGAAAAGGAGCCTGTTATGAAGTTTGAGGTACACATATCAGGAAGACTTACCTCTGCTTTTGCAATGTTTCAGTGGAGATATTGATGGAGTGGTTCCAACAACAGGAACACGGTACTGGTTGAAAGAACTTGACCTTCCCATAGAAGTTCCATGGTACCCATGGAATCATTCTACCCAGGTACAATGCTGAACTGAGATCAAAGCAACAGTGTTGGCTTGAATTTTATCAAGAGTTCCTTTTCTTAATGATGTGAACCTCAACCTGCATTCTCTTCAGACATGCTCCTGAAGAAGGTGATTTGTTGATCACTCTGCAGGTGGGAGGATGGACACAAGTCTACAGAGGGTTGACATTTGTGACAGTGAGAAACGCAGGGCACATGGTTCCTGCTGACAAACCTGGACAAGGCCTTGCTGTCTTCCGGAGCTTCCTTGCTGGAAACCCACTGCCCCCATTGTAGACTTCTCTCACATAGTCCATGATCACATGATCCAAAGCGTCTTCAGGCCAAAAAAGAATCCACAAGAATGGAATGCATTCATAACTTCAGAGACAAATTTGCAATTTCAAACCCCTCCATCTCTAGGTCTTGACCATGTGAATGTAAGCACGAAGAAGATTGATGAATGTGAAAGCTTGCAATTGTTTACTCATTGCCACACAGATTTGTACAATGCTTCTGTTTCCTTCTTGGCTGATGAATAGGTTCCTGGCACACTCTCTAACAGTTGGTACTGTCAAAAGCATCCAATTTCACAGAAGCAGCTGAATCCTGCAAACTGAAAACTGATCATGATTCATCACACAATCAGGCTATTCACTTGAGCCTGCAATGGTTTCGCTTCATTAAAAAAAATCATCTTGGTGTATAATCTGTCAACTGACTACTACAACAAGGTTTGTTTTGGTGACTATCCAGATATACATATATGATCTGATAGGTATATCCTTTGTCAATGGACATAGCATGATTCATCTTAATAATCTAGCTGTGGGGTGCACCCAAAATTGAAATTATTTTGGGATGAACTGGACCTCTTTTGGCTCATCACCAAATAAAGTATTTACTTTGCACACCCCCAAAATAAAATAGATGTAATCTTTCTCTCTTTCTTTGGCTTGCTTGTATGTTGTAAGTAATGTGTGGTCACTTTGATTAGATGATTTTTTGATCCCATCTTGGAATGTTTTTTCTTGATTTACATTAGCTTTGTAACCAGGTTGTCAATTATCGCAACATGCACAAAAGTGAATTTGCACATTATTATGTTTAAATTTCTTAAGTAGTGTCATTTTCAGTACTAAAGCAAATCAAAGAGCATAGACTTGATCAGTTGCTCTATGAATCTAAGACCTTCGACTACAACTAGTACATACCTAGTGGATAGCATTGTAAATAGGTTGTATGTCTTTTCTTTTTTGCATGGTGTGCATAACTATATCAATTTGCTAAAGCACTTAGTAAAAAGGCATTCAAGTGTGACAACACAGTTGTGATGCCAATCTATGCATCAATTGAAAAAAAGCACATGAGTGATCTAGTCAATTATAGAACATTAACAACATGTGGGGTCACTTAATTACTATGCACATTGAGCAAAATGTGAAAGATAACAAACATTTTCAAGTGGCAACAATTTTTTGAGCTTTGGATTAAGCTTGACCAACATATGTCATTCATTATTACAATTGATCTATGGCAACCTAGCTTAATTTGATATGGGTGAGCCAAGCACTAAAAATGTTGTAATCACCATGATCTTATGCAACCTACTAATGGATTATTAGCGTGTGATACATGCTTGCACAACATCTCAAAGGTGATGAAGACTCTTGAGAATAAAATTCTGTGACTATCAAGGAGGGAACAATAACAAAGACTTTCAAGAGAAAAGACAATGATGACAAAGCTTTGTATTCTTCTAATTCAAGAAAAGTTCTAACAAGTTGAACCTAAATGTGAAGAAGAAGAGGGCAATTGTTGAGCTCAAAAGGAAGATGTAATTTAATTATTACTATGAGAAGGGGCATTAGGAGCAAGAATGCAAGAAGAAGAAGAAGGTGATACTACTATTAATGTTGCAAAAAGTGGAAGGTACTTGATTAGCACAAGATTTTTGACTAATGCAAGTAGCAAGTCAATGCATGTTAGCATGGACCAATTTTGGAATTATAGTGGCAATTTTTTTTGCAATTGGGGTGATTGAAATTGGGACATGTTATAATATGTGTTAAGATTTGTTAATAAGAACTCATTTTCAGATTATAGACTTGAATATGTATGTAATGCAATTGATTGTTTTGCAAATGGATTCAAATTACAAGTGCTATGGACTTTTGAAATTGAATTCTGAGATGACCAATTGACAAAATTTAAACCATTAAACTTTGACCTTTGATGTGAGAGCTTTTACGTAAAATACATTTTGTAGGCATTGTTTGAATCATGGTTAATTTGGTCAAGGTCCAAATAGGAATGAACTTTGATTAAGTAAAGTAAGTTAATCTAGTGACCTTGAGCAGATGGTAGTAACAGTTACAAGATATGCCATGGGCTTTTTGTTTACATCATGTAAACATCAGTTGGAATGTAAAGAAGTGTTTGGATCCATGAAACAAAGGCAAGATTTGCCCCTAGGGTCAAAAGGGGATTCACATATGCATCACCATATGAATTTTTTTCATTTGTGAATGGACATAACTTCAAATAAATTCACCACTAGTTTTGAGGGACAAGTTCGTCAATATGTTGGTATGGGGAGGTGAAGCTTTCGTTATAACACATCAAGGGTTTAAAGTGTAAGAAAATGTTTGTGGGGATGGCATTTAAACAATTGAATGATGACCCCCATATCCAAATACCCATTGTCAAATAATGAAAGAAACTCTAACAAACATTCACTATTACAAATAATGTCCCCATTTCATTAATATGCATTTCACCCTACATTCACCCCACATTGAATGGAAAGTGCAGTTAAGATGTTGGAAATTTAACCAACAATTCTGGTTAATAGTTTTTCACCTTGCATAACAAGTTTAATTTTATAATCCAATAATCATTTCTTCATTTCCAACTTTTTTTCCAAAACATGTCATTTAAAAAATTTTACATCAAATTTTAGTTGTCATTTGCTTCAAACAATCCTCTTAATTAATATGTGTAGCTATAATAGATGCACTTTTTATTGCCTTGTGTTGAGCTTCCATCGACATCAATCATCAATTCCAACATGGTTTGGCAAGACCCACAACAATGATGTTAATTTGAATATGCATTTCTTGTACATTTAATTATACCCCATTGAAAAATCTACAACAATGTCCATTGCAAAACCCTAATTAAACCCAAATTTCCTTCTCCTAAATTTTATAGATCATGTTTAGCACATCACTTCATATTTGGATTTATAATCCCTTTGGATAAGCATAATGGGCACAAAAGAAGATAAACATTTAGTGGATTAAAATCTAAAGTTCCATAATCACCATTGATTTACATTTGTCTCTTGTAATATCACATTTAATTGGTGGTCATATGTGGTTGTGGACTTTTGTACCTCTTTTGCAATACTTGATTTCAATCCTCCATGCTAAATCTCAACCCAATTAGTTTTTTGAATGTTTTTTCTTGTCACCTTCATTACACACCAACTACCTTTGCAAAGACATGTTGCTTTAATTCACACAATAGGGCATGAAAGTTTGCCACCTTTATTTTAGATTGGGAAATGTTATATGGACACATACCATGAACTATTCGACTTGGGCCTTTGGTGATTTTTAAGGTTAAAGGCTTACTTTCAATTTGTGTAGAAACATATCCCACATTGAAGTTAGACAAATCTATGTTTCCACTTTTCGTCTTCCCACATCTCTTCTACACACCTTTTCTTTGGCTATTTGTGTTGTAGCCTTTGCTTAGCTGATTTCATAGTCCTTTCTTGTACTATGTACCCTTTTCAACCAACCACAACATGAAGTCATTGTTGGTTGGTTAAATTACACCATAAATCTACTATTGAAACTTTTTCAACTCCTTGGTATTACCATGAATGAGAAGATTAGTTAGTTTGAAAATAGGTTTTGGGCCAAACACCTTTGCCAAGTCAATTTTAATGACATATTCTTGGGTGAAATCTATTTTTGGATTGAGACCATTGTTACGCAAGCGCTTCACTATTGAGAAATATGCTTTTGTCTATTGCTAATAATCTATTTCCTCCCAAGGTGGAAAATCAAGTTTTTTTTTTCCTCTTGGAAAACAAAATTAAAGAATTGCAACTTGTAAACTTGGTTAGGGACAAGTTGTGTCACATTTTTTTATCCTAGTTATAAAACATGAATTGATGGTTGTAGGAGTTGGTTAAGCAACTCAAGTGAAAAAAAATTCACAACGCACCTTAGGTTTTTTTCTTTCCGAGGTGCATTTATGCACCTTTTATTAACTAGCATCTCATAATGACTCTCTTAGGTCATGAATGAGTCAATGTCAAATCCTTCCATACCTAGTTGAAGAACAAATGCACTTGAATCAATTAAAATAGTTAATGGGTGAAAGCATGAAATAAGGAACATGTTGCGTCAAGATTAAAGTCCTTTCCAAAGACTACATTTTCCACATGGCAATAATTTATTGGTTTATATTGCATTTTCCACACAATTTTTCAAACTAAATATCAAATTTGAAGCCAAATATGACGTATAACATGATAAAAGCTCAATTGTTTTTGCATCAAACCTTACATTATAGTCAAATATATAACTTTACTTTGAACCATGATTATAAATTCACAACTATAATATTGCTTAAGGATGTTTGAATATCAAAATTTAAAGGGTATATGTTTTTGTTTTTTTTTTTTTGAATGTTTTGAATACATGGATCCCTTCTTGTGGAATATATTAAAGTTCAAAAAAAAATTTGAAATGATTTGGTGAACATTTGATAAGGAAAAAGGACTTTTGAAAAAAAAAAAAAAGCACTTATCCACATGTGTTTTTTTGAGTGCTTTAAACATATAAAAGGACTCTTGAAACACGATGAATTTTCATGAAAAAATTGTAATTGCAACTTTGAGAGTATAAAAATTTATTTCAAAAATTTAACGAATTTTTTTATATATAGTGTTCCCATGATGATTTTTCATAAATTTGAAAAACAATTTTAAAACATTGTTCACACACTTTATGGCTCCTTATTTCATGTTCTCACCCTAATATAATTGAAATAAAACTATAGTCTGGTCAATTTAGAACATGAAAAAATTATAGTTCAATTAATCTAGAGGGTGATATAATTGTAACTAGCTACAAGCAAAGAGAAAATGTGTTACAAATTGAAAGAGACAAAGGTAGAGAGACAAAATGAAAAATATACACAAAAAAAGAATGAGGGAAAAAGATGTTGGGTTTGAAAAAAATAGAAAGACACAAAATGGGAAAGAAATAAAATGAGGAATTGCAATTGTTTGTAGGCAAAAAAAGAACATGTTGTAGATTCAAAGAGAAAAAGACAAAGAGACAAAATGAAAATTATACAATGAAAGAGAAAGATATAAGGTTTGATAGAAACAACAAGAAATAAAATGAGGGAAAAAAATAGATTGAAGAATTGTAACTACCTATAAGCAAATAGAAAGAATGTTACAAATTTAAAAAAACAAGGACATAAAGACATAATGAAAAAACACACACAAAATGAAAACAAGGGAAAGAGATTTAAGGTTTGACATAAATAAAAAAGAGACAAGTGAGGCAAAGAAATAGAATAAGGTAATATAACTAATAGGCAAAAAGAGTGTGTGTTACAAATTCAAAGAAACAAAGACCAAAAAGAAATGAGAATACACAAAATGAAAGTGATGGGGAGAGATTTAGGGTTTGATAGAAACAAAATGAAGGAGAGAGATTTTGAGTGGGAATTTATAGTTGCCAACATGCATATAGTGTATGTGTGTGTGTGTTATAGATTCCAAATGACAAAGAGATAGAATGAAAATTATACACGAAAAGAAAGAGAAGAGAAAAATTAAGTGTTTTACAAAAATAAAAATAGATAGAATGAAAGAAAAAGATTTTGAATGAGGATTTGTAATTGTTGGTAAGTAGAAAAAAATTGTGTTTACAAAATTAAAGAGACGAAAATAAAGAGATAAAATAAGAATTATACACAAAAGATAGGGAGGGAGAAAGAATGAGACACAATGAAGTGGTATATGTAGGCAAAAAAATGACATTGACAAGCATTTACAAATTTAGGATTCAACAAGATAGGACCCAAATTAAAAACACATTAAAAAAAATGAAACAAAACTTGAAAAATAATTGAAATTGTAGGCCAATGAAATAATTTCAATTGAATTTTGTACACAATGATGGAATTTAAACACAACAAGGATCTATTGAACGAATCATTTCACACTATATACTTCAATGACCTATGCCAAGAACAAGACTCCAGGTCGGATTTGGGTAGAAATTGCAAGCAAAAAAAAAACACATTGAGTGATTATAAGTAATACCTAAAACAGAACAAAAATCCAATAAAAGACTGATGGCCAGAACCATGACAAAGGAGACAAAAAAGGCAAAGGCCATAAGTGTGAGGGGGCATGTTACTTGTATTTTATGGCCATGAGTGATTTTCGTCAAACACCAGGCTTCCACGATACAGTTGAAGTGTTCTATGTTCGATGCTAAAAGCATCATAGTCCACAAGCAAACACATTTCTCCAAAAAGTTCCAAATATATTTGTTATTAGAGAGCGATAAAACAGAGGCAAACATAAATCCTGAAAGTTTTTAAAGTTAAAAATTTCACAATGTCCATTTGTGTTCATTGTTCTTAATGCACATATTCTCACAAGTCTTTGTAGGCAGGTTCTCATTTAGCAATGCCTAACACTGGCAGGTTCCAAGTTCAACTTGGGAGGGTGATCACTTCTGATTGCATCTTCACTTTTTTTGGGGGCTATGTATTGCCTCCTTTTTGAAGTGACTCTTTTCCATTGCCGTAACAAGGACAACATGTTTGCCCCCAACAATTGAAAACCATTCACCTTTCCCTAAGTTAAGATTACTGAATTACCCAGCAATCCCAATATAGTTTGGTTTGCCACTTATGTAAAGAAGATTGGATCTAAAGATGAGAACGAAATATTAAACTTACCCGTAAAGTTATTAAAGTTATCCATAAAGTCACCTTGTTTGGGTCTCAGTCATTTCATTTTGTAAAATTTTCATTCCTAGTTACACAATTGATGCCCTATTATGCCGCAACTGGCCGTTTTCCCGGCTAATCGCCTGTCTTTACAGATAACTCTATTATTAGGTCTCAAATAATCAACAATTAATGCATTTGCAACCTCGCTAGTGATCAAGTTATATGTAGGATTGGTTTAGAATAACATGCTCTTTCCAAAACTATTCATCACCATTTTTGGCCTGGGCTAATGACACGGTGATAGATTTGGGGACATAATGTGGGCACGTGTCCTATTAATTAGATAATGCACCTCCCACGTTCAATTTTTTTTCCCCAACGAGCCAATTTGATTGGCACATCACTCCTAAAAAATGAAACTACGGAGGCTTCCCCAAATAGAAGGATCTATTTTGAAGAATGGCTTTCCTCCCCTTTGGCCCAGCTATATAGGTGAAAGGAGGACAACATTTGTCAAAGCACATGGGATAAAAGTAAGGTGCTGTGGAGAACACATTGGGAACCTTGAGGAACATATTGGGAACACATTGGGAACCAGGAGAAAATGAAAAAAAAAAAAAACCTCCTCCCCACCCAACTTAAAAGAAAAAAAAGCAAGGCACCTTGAGTGCATGCTTGGGCCTTCCCATTGGCTGCATGAAATTTCTCTTCCCAAACGAGTTCGTCACCATTTTTGGCCTGGGCTAATAGGCCTACCCCTTGCGAAGAACACCCTACCTATTGCCATCACCTAAAATAAACTTATTTTATAACTTCGTCCCAACAAGCTGCTTAATTAAAGCTAGTCCCTAAGGGGGGGATGAACGACCTGTGGTCGCCCCCCTACCTTTGGGAAAAAAAGAAGAGAAAAAGAACAAAGAGGAAAAGATGCTTGATCCATACACCAATAAAATGGTTTCCTCTGCGGTTGGAAAGAAAAAATCAACCACGAGTTCTTGAATGGCCGAACACGCATGCGCATCTTTCAACGCCCATCATCATCACAACTCTGTTGGTTTTGTTGTTGTTGAGTGGCGTGTGTGTTCAATGTTTGGATGCTGCTCCCGCAATCCTGTGAGGCTGCGTTGCCGCAGCAATCAATACTTGTGTGCATCTCTTTTCACCGTGAATAAGTTGTTAACCTTGTTCTTCTGGTGGCAAAGCCATTTGGGTTTCTCAAGGATTGCTCTTTGGGATCACGCGCTTTTTCTCATCTCATGCTTTTTTTGGGGCAAAAACTCCCGGGAAGAATCGCAAGAAGAAGCTTGCCAGAATTTCTACAGGTCTCATCGTCCGGGAGATTGCCGTTTGGGGGAGCCCGGTGTTCCTTTCAACAACAAATTAGTTGAAGGTGGCGTATATATGTTGTTATACATAGTGTTGTAGCGAACAAGTGGTGTGGTCTGCGGTTTTGGCAAAACAGAACGCAGCTATGGATTTGAGCGGAGGCGGCACTGTCTCGACAACACAAGAAAGGAACTCGCTGGAACTTCTAGGTAAAGAGGTCCTGTACCTATATATGTCTTACGTTTTTTCGTAAACCCTAGTTTCGCCCTCCCTTCCGCCATCGTAATTATCGCGGTCCCGGTAAATTGTTCTTGGTTCCAGAGCTCCAATTGCAACTGGCATGTGTGCGTAATTGCCTGTGGAATCTCTTCTTCTCAGGAATGATCGGGCTGTAAGCAATAACGCAGTTCTTGCACGCTCAGAGACGGTGATTAGGGTTAGGGGGATTTTGCAGTGTTTTTCATTTTGTTATATTGCCTACTTGCATGAGATCCTCACAAGAGCGGTGAACTGGACTGGCTGACAAATTTTGTCTTAGATTATTGATCAACTTGCTAGTGGAATCTTTGGGAAAAGAGAGAGAGTCCATATTTTAGAGTTTAATTGAAAAGTGCACATTTTCAGCATGTGTGTTCTAATCTATATCTCTATTTATTGTTCTGATACTCTGATCTTCTAAGTAAATGTTGCACTCAGAAGATTATGCCAAGCAAGCAAGACCGGCCCTCATAATAAGTCTGATCTTTGTAGTTGACCTGCAGAGTACTTCCCAGGGCCTTGAACTCATTGCTTTTGTTTTTCTCTGGGTTAATTATGGTTAATCATGGCTTGACATGCTGAAAAATAATCAATGCATGCTTTTAGAGTGTACTGAGGTTTTGAGACAGAAGATGGAGTTGTCCATGTTAAACTTGAAATCCTTATATTTGGTGTTGCCTTGGTGCTTTTCTTTAACCAACTTGTGACATGACCATTGAGGCCAGCTTTGATTATGTTGATTAATTTTTTGAGGCTCTAAGAGCCAAGTATGTGATGAGCAATAAGGTTCTTTTTGTGAAAGATGGGCATCAGCTGTCTGATTGACAGGCAGTTTTATGGATGGTGTAATATCAGAGCTGAAGAAGGACCATGTCAGGCAACGGGAGGGCCTAGTGCTAACCAAGCGACCTATTACAACGGTTAAGCTATTCTGTTTATCAATTTTACAGCAATTACAGCGGCTCGCCATTTATGTTATTGTCCACTGGGCCATAGCCTTCACCTTCTGTATCCTTCTTCTTATCAGTGTCACAACTCTGGCATTTTTGGATGGACCCCATGAGAAGGTATCCAGCTTTCATCCTCCTTTTTTAGTCAATAAGCAGCAGAGCACTTGAGTCTGAGAGTTAATGTACCAGAAAGGATTCTCCTTCAGTTATTTTGAGGTCAATACTTTTGTTCTCTTGCTGCATAAGACTCACATGTAGCAGCCATGTCGCTAGGACTTGGCAACCATTCAAATAATTTCAGTGTGAACACAGCATATATGTGCTTTTGGTCTCTCAGGAATTGTGCTCACTTACATAACATGACCCCATGCTGATGATGCAAAGAATCATGAACAGACAGTCTCTTGAGATTTGAAATTTTCTCAATACCCATCTCCTCCTGAAACCGTTGACTGATGGATTCCCAAGTCATTCCTCTTCTCAAAGTCTTCAATTACTTTACTTTCGTTTTATAGGCCTTGCAACAACTTAACTCTTTCTGGCTCTATGTTGATTAGTATGCTACCATCAATATTTCTGCAGCCATATGCTATGCGAGTCTAATGAGCCTCTGAACAACCTTTTGACATGTCAAATTAACATGATTCTTTCAAAATTTCTAGTCGTAAGGAAGTATTGCTTCCAAGTTTTACATTAAATGTTGCTTATGATGTCATGCTCTGTCTATCCTAGTGTATTCTTCAATGATGCCCTCTTGCTGGTTCTTATGATTATTCAGTATGTGAGGGAGGTGCTGGCATACTTGCGGTTTGGACTTTGGTGGGTAGGCCTTGGGGTAGCATCATCCATTGGACTAGGTATGAATGCTCTCTCTTGCACCTAGCTTTGAGGTCAAATATCTTTTCAGAAATTCTATCTTGGCAGAAAGTGGATTACAGTGCATCTGTCTCATTTTTCAAAAATCAGTCCACCTTGCAGGGCATTCTTCTCATAGCTAGGCTGCAATATGTGAAGGCCTATGATGACGTTCTCTTAAAACTCGTTGTGGTCTGTTCATCTGGGTGCAGAGCATGTGTCATCAAGGCTAGGGCTATCATAGTCTTCTGATTACACTGCTTTCTGTTTAGGTGGAGTGGTGTTGTAACAGACTTATGTTGTATAGCTGTGTTGTTGGATTGTGGTGGAATTGCTGTTGAACAGGCTCAGGTCTGCACACATTTGTGTTGTATTTGGGGCCACACATTGCTATGTTCACAATAAGAGCTACACAGTGTGGTCGTGTGGACTTGAAGTGCGCACCATATGATACCCCGCAGTTTGGACTTGGATCATCATGGCAGACAAAAGATTGTTCTCTCATAGGGCCACCCATGTACCCTCACCTCGTTGCAGATGGGATTGATCGATATATGGTTCCTCTTCACAAGGTCTTACTGCAAGTGCAACTGGAAGCTGTCTTGTGGGGGTTAGGCACCGCTATTGGAGAGCTCCCCCCTTACTTTGTTTCTCGGGCAGGTCTGTCCAGCTTCACCTCACTGACCACCAGCAAGTCCAGAAATCTGTTCCACACTAATCAAATATGGGTGCTGGATTTTGGTAGTTGTTGGCAGTTTTTGGATCGATGCTTCTGAAACAGGATTTTGGTATTCACCATAATAGTCTTGAAGTTCTGCTTGACTGCAGTGTAGCATGTAGGTAACATCTCAGAACTATGCATCAATGGGATCTGAGGTTTGAATCCAGTGAAGATGTAATAGAATTTCTCATGGTAAAGTTGTGTGCCAGTGCAGCACGGTTGTCAGGGCAAAGGGTGAAAGAGTTTGATGATCTTGTGAACCCAGAAGAGTCAGGAGGTACTGGTCTGTTTGATCTATTGAAGCGGTGGACCATTTTGCGCTTTCACGAATTTGGTTTTTTCACAATCCTGCTTTTTGCTTCGGTATTCTTCCTCTGCCAGATGGTATCAGTATTTCTTCTTTGTACCTTGAAAGTATAGTTACTTTTGAGTGCAGCCTTGGTGGCTATTGTAAGTTGTTGTGATTAGGATGTTCTTTTCAGCGAAGTAGAAGTTTTATTTCTTGGTTGGGAGGATATGATACAGGTACCCAATCCACTGTTTGATCTGGCTGGCATCATGTGTGGGCAGTTTCTTGTCCCCTTTTGGAAGTTTTTCTTGGCTACTTTGCTTGGTAAAGCTTTGATCAAGGCACATATACAGGTGAACCCTCTATCTCAGATCCAATCACAACTCTGCACTCATGTAAGTGCTCTGAGGTGTTGAAACTACTCCTCTGTCTATGTGGTCATGTACACCACAGAATTGCATGCATTCTCATTGGAATCATATTTCTATGTTGTTCCCTCTCTGAGAGGATGTTCATGCTTGGGTGGGGCAGACAGTGTTTATTATACTTGTGTGCAATGCACACCTTTTGGAAGTAATTGAAGCAGGTTTGGAATGGGTCATATTGCACATACCTGCCTTCGGCCGCCTCTCTCCTGGAATCATGTCTGCCTTGGGCAATGCCAAGGACAGGTTCAATGGACAAGTGGTTGCTAAGGTATCCCAAGTTCATGAACAACTCTTGTTCTTCCTCGTTTTGATCAAAACCAGGCCCCTCTCCCTTTGTTCTTCTGCTTGAATCAAGTAGAAGGTCTTACTTAAAGTAGTGCTTTGTGGCAGCCCATGCAAGGGAGGTTCTCAATTGCGTTTATATGGAATACAGTTGTGCTTCTCACAATGGCTGGCTTTCTGGCATCAATCATTACATCAATAGCACAGGGCTTCCTGATGGAGAGACAAAAGCAGGAGTTAGCAGCACTTACAGAGTCGGTCAGCAACTCTGCGACTGACACGTGCCAAGATTCAAAAGACTGCTAGGGAGGTAAATTGGTGTACAGCCCATGTGAGGCAATTGCTTACTAGTCTACCTAGAAATCATACAAATTCTTACCAATTTGTTTCATTATCAAAGCTTGACAATCCACCACTCAAAACATTGGCAGGAGTTGCAAGAGGTCTGTTAGGTAGTCATCAGGAAATCGCCTGATTACTAACAAGGTTGAACTAGATGCTTGAGTGTTCCCATTGGTCTCTGATCATCTAACCCATTTCTTTGCTAATATTGCAAAGGTCACCCTCCTCCAGAATATGCAGCTCCAGGGCATACTGTAGATTGTGTTCTTCACCTAGAAAAAGCTTGGAACAGAGGATGTAATACATTTGGTACCAAATTTCTTTGGGTTAGTTTGGTATTGATGTTCTATTATTTTTCCCGTTCTTCTTCACGTTTCTTTGTTTGTCCATCTAATTAGTTCTTGATGCATGGGTTCAGCTAGTATTCTATGTATTGCATATTTTGTGCTAGAACAATGTTTGTGACATCCATAACAGATCACTGTAGATTTCAATTGTGGCAGTGTCATATCACAGGATTAAACTGCCAATGCTTTTCTTTCTTGGATGGAGAAATCAGAGGAGAGTAGCTAAGAAATGGCAACCTTGCCACTTTGGCACTGCTTTTCCTTATGGGAAAGATCAGTCAAGGGTCAATCAATTGAACTGTAACAATCCAGGATACCAGACTTCCTACATTTACTGGATATAGTTCTTACCTTCCACCAAGCGAAGCAGGTCCAAACATGATTGCTTTATATCAAGCATGTTATAAGTCTGAGCATCATACATGGGCAGTAGTCACATGGAGTCTGATTGTAGGTGATCATCTTCCCATATTGTAATGACCTCTCGGTGCTCTGGTCTGCACTGAATGTTTTTGGAGCATTATGGATCTTACATGCTTACTTCTAGATTGTGATCACATTTCTGTGTACATGGTAATCATGTTCTGTGTAGGTGTAGCATGTGCATGCCGTTCCTTTGACCTAAACCTTTTGTGGCAAAACCTTTTTAACCTCAAAATGTGGGTCTTCATACTTGTGGGATTAGAGACCGAAGATTTTAGGTTAATAGTGTTTGGTCCACTACATGCATTTGCACTACACAGAATGCAGCTAGGGAGTGCCCTCACTGGTGCGAAGACTTTTTAGGACAGATTCTGCAGAAAATAGTGTTTTGTTCCTAAAAAACTGGCACTTCCCTGAAGCAGGTCCAAATCTGCAATTTAAGAAGCCTGAAAAGTGGCAGATTTTCAGGGCAGAATCTGCGCTTAAAATCCTTAGCTTGAACATACAGTAGTATCCTCGGAGCATTATCAGTGATGAGTTATATGGTCAGATTATATGTTTAGAAAAGTAAGGGTCCTAGGACGAGGTGATAGCCATAGCCAAGTCCAGAATCCAACACGTTTGAGAATGTTCCTCATCCCTGCTCTTTAGTCTTTGCCCCGTTCAGAGAAAGCATGAGACAAACAATATCATGGATTGTCACAACCTTAGAGAATATCTGTAGTGTAAAATGATTCACCTTACACTACAGATATTCACAACCTTAGAGAATATCTGTAGTGTAAAATGATTCACCCTACACTACAGATATTCCGTGGAAGATCCTTGGCTTTGAGGACTTTTTTTTCGGTAAGGCGGGCTTTTTCAAACACACCTACCTTGATTGTTAGACTAGGAAGGGGTGCCTTCAACCCTATACTAAACACATGTAGATCACAAGGTGTAGTAGGGTTCTTAGTTCTTACACTTACTCGTTCACAGTGGGAGGGATCTTATGCTTAGGCCTAAGTAAGATCTCTCCCACTAAAAAAGACCTAGCCTTAAAAATCTTTGTGAGTTCAATGATCTTTATGGTGCACAGTATTTCCCTCACGGTCCATGGAAGTGAAATTAAGCCTTTGATCATGCAATTATGCTTTGACAAAGATATCACACCCCCACTTCCATTTCTTTGCTCCCCACCTGATCATTGTCGTTTTTGCTTGTTTGAGGGCCCTCCCGTCCCTTACCCCTATAAAACATTTCTCACCAGTCACCTTTCTGTCCAAAGTAAATCCCTTGGACTGTGTGGCATTACCAAACTACAGGATCCATGCTCAGCTCCCACCTTACCTTGCACATGTCCTTAGTTTGGCAATACCCTTGAGCTTGGGCTTTACCCTACACTGAAGGAGTAGAGGTAAGAAGTAAGAACCGTCCTTTGTAGGAAGGATATTCACAAAATTAATGTTCCCTTCAAATACACGAGGAGATTTCTAGAGTGCTTTACTTGTAGAGTAAAGCTTGAGGGGTGGGGGTTATTGGAATAAGGGCCCTGTGAGGTGGAGCCAAACACAAGCTTGAATCCCATAAAAGATCATCACCGCTTGCTTTTCTTCTTTTTTTTTTTTTTTTCTTTTCTCGTGATACATGGTGGGTACCCAGCTAGTACCCAACTAGTACCCACCGGGTATCACAGGGGAAAAAAAAAACCACGGGTGTTTCAAGACTAGAATGCCTTTCAAAATATGGAATGCCTGCCTCTGTGGGCATTCAGTTTTTTCAAAATGCCTGCAAGTTTTTTACACTCTACAAATGTATCTGGCAAATATGCTACAGAAAAATGAGCAGGTATTTGCAATGTTTGCACTTTTCTGCTTTACAATTATGCCTTCCTTTTGGTTGTTGGCATCTCTGAGGTGCAGTTCCCTGCCAACAACCAAATATTCAAAGGCTAAGAGGTTAGAGGTACTTTTTCCTGACTATGAAAACTCAGTTGCCAACTGAACATTGTTTGAAATTTGACATTGTTTGGGCTTTTTGGATCAATGACATGCACAACTGGTCAATTCCACCATGGTGGAGCTTTGCTGATCTTTAGACTCTAGACCACTAACCACATTTCTTCAGGATAAATTGACATCCACTTCTATGTGATTAAAGAGGAATAATAAGTTACAGTCAGTCACCACACACAATCTCAAGCTATGAACATGCAATTTCTAAGTCTTCGCCATGGCGTTTGTTTGTGAAATCTGAGAGCATAAATTATGGGGTATGGCTAGGAGACAGTACCATTGTAACTACATAGTTAAAATGGGCGAGGGTGAACCAGCACCCACATTGGTACCTTCACTTTTTAAGGTGAGAGGCCTCTTAATGGCCATATTAAGCCCCCCAAAAATGTTAGATTTGAACTCAGCGACCCTGATTTAGTCTGCTAAAGGGATATATTTGTTGTATATAGCAGCAATTAAAATGGATTTTGGGGTTTCTACCATGGTACTAGTGTTGGTGCTGGTTAACACATGGTGTTAAAATGACCAATTTTGTTAACTGCCGTTACGGCTGGTGATGCCCGCGTTACGGCGTGTAAGGCCCGACGACGACGAGGGGTTTCCAGCGGAGCACGAGACTACTAACTCAGGAAATTCCTCGGGCCTCTTACCCGAGTGTGAAGTGCAGGTGAGGCGGAAGTGGACTACCCTTTCTGCGTCTGGAAAGACCCGAACAAATCAATACATAAAAAGGGCCCCTTCACTCCAACAAAGACAGTGAGCACTGGGTATGCAAAGCCAGGGGTTTCAGCAACCTCAAGGCGAGTGTCATCGCTTCGCCTGCGCGCTGCTTTCTTTCTTTGTTCCGTGGACGGCGCATCTTTCTGCTGCGTTGTTGTAGATGGCGATCACGGGGATGCGGGCGCTGGAGCATGTGGGAGCATCACTGAGCCAGGCGTCGTCGGCAGTGTACGGCGAGAATGCAGATCGCTGGGCAGCCGCAACTTCAGTGCGGACGGCCGTCCGCTTGTCACTCAAATCAATTGTGCAACCAGTCAGTTCTCTTTTCTCTCCCTCGTCACGAGTAGTTTCTTCCTGCTCACCTGTTGAACCTACTTTCTCTTTTTTGGTGCGATTTTGTAGATTAGTGTTGGGGCTGAAATGCTCCAGTAAAACATGAAACTTTATCTGGTAGACTTGCGGAAAAGGTGGATTGTGTCAGTACCGAAATTCGTGGAAAGCTAGAGAGTGAAAGCAGTATATTTTTGCGGTGCAGAGGTGTACTGTTGCGAACTCGTTGGCAAATTCCTCGGTTTCGGAGAATGGAAAGCCTGTAGTACTTGCGATGCAGCACGAGGGATGGAACGGCAGCGCTGCGTCGAGGACGTTGGCGGATGTGGGGATGGGGGATTTACATTCGAACGGCAGCCGTCTCAAAATCTTCTCAGGCACTGCAAATCCACAGCTCTCGCAGGTGATTTGCAAACCCTAAGTGCTAAGTGGAGAAATCTTCAGCGAATTGTCATGACAGGTACCGATATCCTATCACAGTGCCTTTGATGATGCAGGAGATTGCGTGCTACATGGGCTTGAATCTTGGAGGGATAAAGATCAAACGCTTTGCTGATGGGGAGATTTATGTGCAACTCCAAGAGAGTGTGCGGGGCTGTGATGTCTTCTTGGTGCAACCAACATGCCCTCCTGCAAATGAGAATCTGATGGAGCTATTGATAATGATTGATGCTTGCCGCCGAGCTTCTGCCAAGACCATCACTGCTGTCATTCCTTACTTTGGCTATGCAAGAGCTGACCGCAGAGTGAGATCTTCATCTGAGTTGATATTTGTTCAAACAAACAAAGAACCATCTTGCAAGCTTGTTCTGCTTCATATTTGTATGAACTTGAGGTTTATTCATGATATGCTGAAGGTTTAGAGGGCCTTTTTTTTTGGTCCAGATGCTGGGTGTCATGCTTCATTCCAAATCCAGGTGTTTTGGGTTTTCCCTGCTTCTGATATACCAATCAAACCCCAGAATTTTCCTCCTTCAACCAGTTGTTCTGGGGTTTAACTTGTTAACAACAAAGCTGATAACATTTTCCCAAATGCTGTGTCTAACAGACTCAAGGGCGAGAATCAATTGCTGCAAAACTAGTGGCCAATCTCATCACAGAAGCTGGAGCCAATCGTGTGCTTGCCTGTGACCTGCATTCAGGACAATCTATGGGATACTTTGACATACCTGTTGATCACGTTTATGGTCAGGTAAGTCAGGAAAATTAACCATGTCATATGATTTATCACTTCATAACATGCTGATGGTTGAAGGGCATGGTCAGTATTTGTGGTCCTATGGTTCTCTAGAGGTTGTGTCTGGCCTATAACATCAGTTTGGGGACTTGCTCAAACATGAGAAACTTCTAATCATCCAAAAGTAGGGGGCATGCATTTCATACCAGAGCAAATAGTGAATATATGTGCCTTAATTTTTCATTGATCACTCTACATTGTCAAGGTTGTCAACACAGAGCTCACAGTTTATGCAGGTGATTGGTCATATCTGATGATTCTGACATATTAGATCTTCTGCTGCTGTTATCATGGTTCAGCCTGTGATTCTTGACTATCTGGCAAGCAAGATGATCTCATCAGATGACTTGGTAGTGGTGTCACCTGATGTGGGTGGAGTGGCTCGTGCCCGTGCTTTTGCAAAGAAGTTGTCTGATGCCCCTCTTGCAATTGTGGATAAGAGACGGCATGGTCATAACATCTCTGAGGTACATCTCAAACAAAATCTCATACCATGGTTCATGTCAATTCTGATGTGAAGAATGTTCAAGAATAGCAGCAATGGAGTTAAAGCGCATGCTGTTAGTATCTGTGTAAGCTGATGCCAGTGGCTGTACTGGCAGGTGATGAATTTAATTGGTGATGTGCAAGGCAAGGTGGCAGTTATGGTTGATGATATGATTGACACTGCAGGTATGCTTGAGCAGGTGTTGTTGGAATAATCATTTTTTTCCATATGTTTCCATTTAGAACCTGTGCCTGGGTGTGCAAGTGAATCATATTTCTATGCACTGATGTTTGATACTGCAGGTACCATTGCAAACAGTGCTGCCCTTCTTCATCAAGAAGGTGCCCGAGAAGTATATGCCTGCTGTACACATGCCGTTTTCAGGTACATTTTGAGCTGATCCAACTGCCAATTGGGTTCTAGGTTCTTAAAACCAATGTTTGCTGAAGATGTTGCTGCAAAATGACTTCCTTTTGAGTATGGTGTTTGAGCCACAATGTTGAACTTTGAACTCACTTAATTTCTTTACTTGGCTAGTTGGGAAATCATGTAGATATTTACAATTCCAGACAATCATCTGACACTACAGTTTGTTCATATTTGAAGCCCACCTGCTATTGAGCGACTCTCTGGAGGTCTCTTCCAGGAAGTGATTGTCACAAACACTATTCCTGTGAAGGAGCAAAACTACTTTCCACAACTGACTGTTCTGTCTGTGGCCAATCTTCTTGGTGAAACCATCTGGCGAGTATATGATGACAGTTCCGTGAGTAGCATTTTCCAGTAGCTACACATGGTAACAGTTAGGCTTTAGACATCACGTGGTTCTTTTTCTGTAGAGAAAAAATGCGGCTGCTTCTCTTTGAAGCTTCTTTTTCTGTTGAGCACATCTGGCCCTGGAATGGTGGGCTGGAGCATTGCAGTTTTGTAGGGTAGTTCATTTTAAATTCAACACAATTATACTAGACCTATGGTCAGGACATTTTTGTTTTGCAGTTTGAGTTAATGAGCTTTGCTCCATCAGAGCAAGGAGGGTATTTTTTCATGTTGGTTTATACATGTTATGTTCATCCCTTTTGCCATTTCCTCAATCAACCAAAGTTAGAAAACTGTCATGGTCATACAAAACATGTACTTGCACACTGAGATATCATGTAGGATCTCCAGAAGGATCAAACAAGCTGATTGCTTTTTATCAGTTTTATATCCTTTTCTGTGGCGGTGAAGTGATTTGTCAACAATGGCCATGTTGTCCTTTGTGACAGATTCTATTTTCTGATGACTTGCTTGAATTGTATGTCATTAGCATAATGTTATAAAATGACTGTGGTTTGCTCATCTCCTTGTCAGACATAGGACCTTCCTTAATGGGATGTTATTGTACAAGATGCAACTACAAACACTTGTTGTGTATTTTGGATGGCTAAGAAGGGGGTTTTGCCTAAGTACTGAGTACAATGTCAATTTGTTGCCCACATGGATTTGTATGTATTTGTCATGTCATGCATAGGGCAATGAACTTTGTGTGAAGTGCAAGGATGCATTCAGGTGTGAAGACCATGTCAAAATGGTGATTGGTTTCCTGGGGATCATGGTTTCAGAAGCCAGCTAACTCTATGTTCAAGGGTTTAAATCCTGTTGCCTTTGTTGAGAGGAAGTAGGTCACATGATGTTGGTGATTGGCCATCTCAAATGACTAGAAAGGGAGTGTAAGAAGGTTGGCAAATGTTCTAGTGTTCTAGAAGTAGGGCAATTTAAGCAACATGTAGGGTGGAGACTACTGAATGACATACGCAGCAGGCCCAAGATTCAACATTAGGTTTATCATACAATTGGATAGCCACTGAGGAATGGTGTGGAGGCAGGATGAGGGAGAACCAGTTCATCTAGATGTTATAATCTTCCAAATTTGACAATGGATCTGAATAGATCAATGCTGAAGATGCATATCCTCGTTAAATACATGTTGCTATATGGTTCAACATTCTTAACAGCAATAAATGCCAGGCTTATTCTGTGGGTGTATTTTCTGCCCAGATATACCGACTGAATACGAATAGGGTAAATAAGTTAACCTAACCTATTTTCTCAAAACCAACAGAGCCCTAAAGAAGGGCATACCCTAAATTATGTAGTTCCGAAAAATAAAATCCTATGCATAACCCTGCAACATGTATTAGAAATATTGGTATCTAAAAGGGGATATACTAATTCGAGCCTGGTAAAAAGGTTTAGGGTGAGTTAAGAATACCTACTGACAATAATTTAAGAAAATAATTTGTAACAAAATAACCAGGTTGATTGCTTCTTTACTTTTATGAAGAACCTTTTGGTTTTGGTTTTAAAAAATAAATTAGAATGGTTCTGGTTCCACACATAAATATAACTGCCATCCTGGTTCAGGTTCTGGTTCTTCGCCCCCAAAAAAAGTCCTGATTCTAGTTCCAGTTCAAGCAATCAGACCTGGTTAATTTCCAGTTTTTAACTAACCCAGACCAGACCTGGGTTTAGTCTGGTTTTAGTCATACATTGAAGGCCGAAGCTGTAAATGATATTGTTAGTTGACAACCAAACCATTGTCGTGGTAACAGGTTGCTACTATTGGAATATTGCTATTGGTGTTGATGTGGTGAGCCATTGCTATTTGCATAATACTTCAGTGTTGGGCTATTGTTGCCTAAAGCTTGTGCAACTAGAGGCAGGTATGTGGGTGGTGTACCACTTTGCAAGTCCATAGCCCTAAAAATGTCTGAAGACCTGGCTTTTGAGCTTGCATAACCAATAATCAATTCCTTGATCTTTATACCATTATAATTTTGCTCATATCAAAGGCAACTGTGAAATTTATAGTTAGAATAGAACAACAACTAGAGATTAAGGGTTCGGTCACCAGCTGGTCTACCCTAGTGAAAGATTTTCTTGTCCACTTCTTTTCCTTAAATGTCTTTGCAAATCAGAACTGCCAACCTCCAACACAATCAAGCCTTCTTAAGTGTATTCACTGTCAAAGCTATAAATTTGATTATCAGGCATGAGAAGTCTTGCATGTGATTTTTGCAATGTGAATGCAAGAATTGCACAAAGCACATGCAAGAATGAAGTTATGCCTGATAGTCAATATTATATAGCTGATGCACTAGCTTCATTGAGAGTCCTAGAACTAAAATGCAAAAATCAATATCATTAAAAGATAAAATATGACATGAAACGTCAATCAGTGCTCAAAAAGCTGATGCAAGTCCACAGGTGCCAGTGTTAAGTTGTTAACCATATAACTAATGTGGATATCACGTGTGTAATTTAGTGTGGACTTTTACATTGAAGCTAAGTCTGTGAGGTTTATCTGCATTGCTTACATGATGCTCAATTTTCAGTTTCTACTGTTGAATAGTGAATGATATCCAAAAATTGAAAACTATGTGAAGTGCATTGCTCTATTTTGCTACCTACACACATACTACTGAACATCCACAAAGCCTTGAAACGCAATGTGCAATAGTTACTCAGATTCCAATTGGTCCATGAATCCTATATCATTCTTGATGTGTCTTCATTCAATTACACATTGGAGGGAAGCATGGACATGCCACCACCCACATTTGAAATCCATTTTTTTGTGTTGTTGCACAGACTGTTTGGCCAGCACAATGTTTTGTAACCAATTTGGCTTCCCAAGGTAAATAAAAAACTAAAACTGTCCAAAGTTCATCAGCTTTTTGAACTGAAAAATTCCTTACCATGTCATTCAGAGTCAGCTGACTCCCACTGAACCAGCTCTTTCTGAACTCCCACTGTCACGCTCTTACCCAATATTATGCATCCCAATGTTCACAGTTCAGACATATTGTTCAGCTTATAGGTGGAGGCAAGACATGACCATTTTGTTCTTCATCAGCCATTTCATCCAGAGCTACAAGATCATCTGCTTAATGGGCACCAAACTTGCTGTACTCACAACACCTACAACAGCATTGCTTGCCCCTTCTTATTCCACAGTAACAACCCTCAAACCCTCAAACCCTCAAATTATGTGATGTTGCATTGGAAAAATACTCAATCTACCTGGCTGGGGAAGATGAAAGGTTGCCCAGACTCTGGTAAGCATTGGCTGAACTTCACCAAAGTCAACCCCTCAAATTACTTGATGTTGCATTAAAAAGTGCTCTTGGTCTACCTGGACTCTACAAAGTAATCTGTAAATGTACCTGCATTCACCCTCTAGCAATCATATCACAATCACACTGAAGGCTATCATTACAATGGACACTGCAATTTTGAAGGG